>CAUYUJ010000459.1:61279-161279 GCA_963575745.1 Prorocentrum cordatum
GTGTACACTGCCACGCATTTCGGCACGCCCCTCATACGGCTCGTGGCCCCATAGGGAGCGCCACCGAAGAAGATATTCACAATTGCGGTACTCTCATCTGCATATGGTTGGTTCCTTCGCCAGGCTATTTTTTTTGATTTTTTAATTTCAGAACCAAAAAAACCTAAGGAACACAAAAAAAAACTCAAGAGATTTCCCCCGGACCTCCCCACGGATTGATTTTTCCCAACCATCCTGTGGTGTTGGGTCCTCGTTTTGAAGAGACGGTGGCCCGCGTCTCCTCCTCTCCTCTCCTCTCTTTTCCTCCTCCTCTCCCCCTCCCACCATCATCATAGTCATCATCCTCCATTTCGGCACACCCCTCACACGTTTCGTGGCCCCATAGGGAGCCCCACCGAAGGCCCCAGCGCTGCCGCCCGCATGCGTCCCGCACGCCCAATTCGGCACACCCCTCACACGTTTCGTGGCCCCATAGGGAGCCCCACAGAAGGCCCCAGTGCTGCCGCCCGCATGCGTCCCGCACACCAATTCGGCACACCCCTCACACGCTTCGTGGCCCCATAGGGAGCCCCACCGAAGGACCCAGCGCTGCCGCCCGCATGCGTCCCGCACACCCAATTCGGCACACCCCTCACACGTTTCGTGGCCCCATAGGGAGCCCCACAGAAGGCCCCAGTGCTGCCGCCCGCATGCGTCCCGCACACCCAATTCGGCACACCCCTCACACGTTTCGTGGCCCCATAGGGAGCCCCACCGAAGGCCCCAGTGCTGCCGCCCGCATGCGGCCCGCACGCCCAATTCGGCACACCCCTCACACGTTTCGTGGCAATGAGTTCTATTGATGTGGAGCCCCACCGAAGGCCCAGTGCTGCCGCCCGCATGCGTCCCGCACACCAATTCGGCACACCCCTCACCACAGCTTTTCGTGGCCCCATAGGGCAGCCCACCGAAGGACCCAGCGCTGCCCCCCCGGCATGCGTCCCGCACACCAATTCGCACACCCTCACAGCTTCGTGGCCCCAAGGGAGCCCCACGAAGGCTCCAGTTTTGCTTGCCGCCGCATGCGTCCCGCACGCCCGCAATTTCCCGGCACACCCTCACAAGTTCGTGGCCCCATGCGGAGCCCCACCGAAGGCCCAACTGCCTGGCCGCCCGCATGCGTCCCGCCACCCAATCGCACACCCCTCACACGTTTCGTGGCCTCATAGGGAGCCCCACCGGAAGGCCCCACCGTGCTGCTGCCGCCCGCTGCGTTCCCGCACGCCCAATTCGGCACACCCCTCCGCGTTTCGTGGCCCCATAGGGAGCCCCACCGAAGGCCCCAGTGCTGCCGCCCGCCTGCGTCCCGCACACCGAAGTCGGCACACCCCTCACACGTTTCGTGGCCCCATAGGGAGCCCCACCGAAGGCCCCAGTGCTGCCGCCCGCATGCGTCCCGCACAGCCAATTCGGCACACCCCTCACACGTTTCGCGGCCCCATAGGGAGCCCCACCGAAGGCCCCAGTGCTGCCGCCCGCTTGCGTCCCGCACACCCAATTCGGCACACCCCTCACACGTTTCGTGGCCCCATAGGGGGCCCCACCGAAGGCCCCAGTGCTGCCGCCCGCATGCGTCCCGCACGCGCAATTCGGCACACCTATCACACGTTTCGTGGCCCCGTAGGGAGCCCCACAGAAGGCCCCGGTGCTGCCGCACGCATGCGTCCCGCACACCAATTCGGCACACCCCTCACACGTTTCGTGGCCCCATAGGAAGCTCCACCGAAGGCCCAACTGCTGCCGCCGCATGCGTCCCGCACACCCAATTCGGCACACCCCTCACACGTTTCGTGGCCCCATAGGGAGCCCCACCGAAGGCCCCAGTGGCGGCGCTCACATGCGCACGCGTCCCGCACACCCATTCCGGCACATCCCTGACAGGGTTCGTGGCCCCATCATCCACCGGAGGCCCCAGTGGCGGCGCTCACATGCGTCACCCACACCTACCCAAGTCGGCACACCCCCCACACGTTTCGTGGCCCCATAAGGAGCTCCACCGAAGGGCCCCGGCGGCCGCGCTCACATGCGTCCCCGCCACCCATCCCGGCACGCCCCTCACAACAACAGGCTTCGTGGCCCCATAGGGAGCTCCACCGAAGGCCCCAGTGGCACCGCCCGCACGCGTCACCACCCGCACCCAATTCGGCACACCCCTCACACGTTTCGTGGCCTCATAGGGAGCTGCACCGAAGGCCCCAGTGGCGGCGCTCACATGCGTCCCCGCCACACATCCCAGTACACCCCTCACGCGCTTCGTGGCCCCATAGGGAGCTCCACCGAAGGCCCCAGTAGCGGCGTTTACATGCGTCTCCGCCACCCATCCCGGCCCCCCCCCCGCAGCAGCACCATTTTTCGGGGACCCATAGGGAGCTCCACTGGAGGCCCCAGTGGCGGCCCTCACATGCGCTTCCGCCACCCATGTCGGCACGCCCCGCGCGTGTTCATGTCCCCATAGGGAGCTTCGCCGAATGCCCCAGTGGCACCCATCTCGGCACACCCCTCACACGTTCCGTAGTCCTATGGGGAGTTCCACTGAAGATGAAACCCGCAGCTGCGGTACTGACAACTGCATATGGTTGGGTTCTTCGCCAGGTAATTGTTTTTTTGGTTTTCCTTGTGTTTTTATATATATATATATATATATATATATGTATTCCAGCTCAGAACCAAAAAACACCTAAGGAAAACCAAAACAAATTAGCCTGGTGAAGAACCCAACCATATGCAGTTGTCAGTACCGCAGCTGCGGGTTTCATCTTCAATGGACCTCCCCATAGGACTACGGAACGTGTGAGGGGTGTGCCGAGATGGGTGCCACTGGGGCATTCGGCGAAGCTCCCTATGGGGACATGAAACACGCGCGGGGCGTGCCGACATGGGTGGCGGAAACGCATGTGCGGGCCGCCACTGGGGCCTCCAGTGGAGCTCCCTATGGGTCCCCGAAACATGATGCTGCTGCGGGGGGGGGGGCCGGGATGGGTGGCGGAGACGCATGTAAGCGCCGCTACTGGGGCCTTCGGTGGAGCTCCCTATGGGGCCACGAAGCGCGTGAGGGGTGTACTGGGATGTGTGGCGGGGACGCATGTGAGCGCCGCCACTGGGGCCTTCGTGGGGCCACGAAACGTGTGAGGGGTGTGCCGAATTAGGTGCGGGTGGTGACGCATGCGGGCGGTGCCACTGGGGCCTTCGGTGGAGCTCCCTATGGGGCCACGAAACCTGTTGTTGTGAGGGGCGTGCCGGGATGGGTGGCGGGGACGCATGTGAGCGCGGCCGCTGGGGCCTTCGGTGGAGCTCCCTATGGGGCCACGAAACGTGTGAGGGGTGTGCCGAATTGGGTGGGTGTGGGTGACGCATGTGAGCGCCGCCACTGGGGCCTCCGGTGGATGATGGGGCCACGAAACCTGTGAGGGATGTGCCGAAATTGGTCTGCGGGACGCATGCGCATGTGAGCGCCGCCACTGGGGCCTTCGGTGGAGCTCCCTATGGGGCCACGAAACGTGTGAGGGGTGTGCCGAATTGGGTGTGCGGGACGCATGCGGGCGGGCAGCACTGGGGCCTTCGGTGGGGCTCCCTATGGGGCCACGAAACGTGTGACGATGCGGGCGGCAGCAGCTCCCTACGTGTGAGGGGTGTGCCGAATTGGGTGTGCGGGACGCATGCGGGCGGCAGCACTGGGGCCTTCGGCGGGCTCCCTATGGGGCCACGAAACGTGTGCGGGGTGTGCCGAATTGGGTGTGCGTGACGCATGCGGGCAGAAGCACTGGGGCCTTCGGTGGAGCTCCCTATGGGGCCACGAAACGTGTGAGGGGTGTGCCGAATTGGGTGTGCGGGACGCATGCGGGCGGCAGCACTGGGGCCTTCGGTGGGGCTCCCTATGGGGCCACGAAACGTGTGAGGGGTGTGCCGAATTGGGTGTGCGGGACGCATGCGGGCGGCAGCACTGGGGCCTTCGGTGGGGCTCTCTATGGGGCCACGAAACGTGTGAGGGGTGTGCCGAATTGGGTGTGCGGGACGCATGCGGGCGGCAGCACTGGGGCCTTCGGTGGGGCTCCCTATGGGGCCACGAAACGTGTGAGGGGTGTGCCGAATTGGGTGTGCGGGACGCATGCGGGCGGCAGCACTGGGGCCTTCGGTGGCTCCCTATGGGGCCACGAACGTGTGAGGGGTGTGCCGAATTGGGTGTGCGGACGCATGCGGGCGGCAGCACTGGGGCCTTCGGTGGAGCTCCCTATGGGGCCACGAAACGTGTGAGGGGTGTGCCGAATTGGGTGTGCGGGACGCATGCGGGCGGCAGCACTGGGGCCTTCGGTGGAGCTCCCTATGGGGCCACGAAACGTGTGAGGGGTGTGCCGAATTGGGTGTGCGGGACGCATGCGGGCGGCAGCACTGGGGCCTTCGGTGGGGCTCCCTATGGGGCCACGAAACGTGTGAGGGGTGTGCCGAATTGGGTGTGCGGGACGCATGCGGGCGGCAGCACTGGGGCCTTCGGTGGGGCTCCCTATGGGGCCACGAAACGTGTGAGGGGTGTGCCGAATTGGGTGTGCGGGACGCATGCGGGCGGCAGCACTGGGGCCTTCGGTGGGGCTCCCTATGGGGCCACGAAACGTGTGAGGGGTGTGCCGAATTGGGTGTGCGGGACGCATGCGGGCGGCAGCACTGGGGCCTTCGGTGGGGCTCCCTATGGGGCCACGAAACGTGTGAGGGGTGTGCCGAATTGGGTGTGCGGGACGCATGCGGGCGGCAGCACTGGGGCCTTCGGTGGAGCTCCCTGTGGGGCCACGAAACGTGTGAGGGGTGTGCCGAAATGGGTGTGGCAGGAGGAGGGGGGGGAGGAGGAGAGGAGGAGACGCGGGCCACCGTCTCTTCAAAACGAGGACCCAACACCACAGGATGGTTGGGAACACAACCAAACAAATTTTTGTGGAGATTTCCCCCAGGATCTCCCCAGGGATGTTTTTTTTGGTTTTTGGTTTTCCTTGTGTTGTTTTAGTTTTCGTATTCGTGCTTACAGAATTCTATGCACGAGCTCTGGGGATCTGTTTGCGTGCTATGAGTTTCTAATTCTTTCCCGCGCGCTTTACCGAAGACCTCTCCCGCCTCATCCCACCGAGGGTTCTCTGAGAACGTCTTGCTGGATTCAAGTCCAAAGGCATCGCGGACGGCCCCACGGATCTCCGAAAACCAGCCCGCACAGGGTTCCTTTCTGTATATATATATATATGTATGTATGTATGTGTGTATCTATGTATATATATATATACATATATGTATGTATCGGAGTAGGCCGGGGGAGGGCCCAGAACCAGTACAACTGGTTTGCATGGCGGTCCGGAGGGCCTTGAGGGTTCCACGAGGACCCAGAAGGGGCCCCGGACCCCCCAGAGGCCCCCAAGTTGGCCCGAGAGGCTCCCAGAACGCCCCAGGTTGTCTGGAGGATGGCGGAAGAGCGCACCGAGATGGCCTCCAGACGAGCTACGATCGCTCGGAGGCAGCCCAAGACTGCTCCCAGACGGCCACACATGCACTTAAGACGGCCCATACGGCCGCCGAGAGGCCGCCCAAGGGCAAACATCAAGTCCTTCCACAGAAAACATCTATTTCCTGGCTGTGCTCTCTTCAGTCCTGACAGCGGCCGCGACGGCCCCAGAGGCTCCAAAAATAGGCTCCAGACAGCCCAAGAGGCCTCAAGACAGCCTGAAGAGAGCTTCGAGCAGCACAGGAGAGCTCCAAGACGACCAAGAGAGTCCCCAGGGGCCCCGAGGAGGCCACCAGAGGGTCCCTACATGGTCGGAAAGGGCCCCAAGAGGGCCCCAAGGCGGGCTCAGCTCCCCATGACGGGCCAAGCGGGACCCGGGACGTCTGAAGTGGGCCCCCAAACGAGCCAAAAAAGGCTCCAAAGGATTCCCTCAAGACGGCCCACGAGGCCGCCGAGAAGGCTCCTCAAGGGCAATATTTGTGGGATGTCCGCTTTTCCAGTTCTAGCAGCGGCCACGTCGGCCCCAAAGGCTCCCAAAATCGGCCCCCGACAGCCCAAGAGGCCCCCCAGAGGGCCCCAAGAGGGCCTGAAGAAAGTTTCAACCATCACAAGAGAGCTCTAAGACGGCCCAAGAGAGTCCCCAGGGGGGCCCGAGGGAACGCCGACCCCCCCCCCCGAAGACAAGAATCATTGATGTTCCATTGGTTGTTTGAATGATTTTCGCACACGTGTTTTTTTCGTTCCTTCGGCGCCCACGACGAGCCACGACGTCCCCAGGCATCCCCCCTAAACGGCTTGTAAGAGCCCCAAGAAGACCCCAGGAAAGACCCAGGAAGGAGGAGGAGGAGGAGGAGGAGGAGGCGGAGGAGCAGGAGGAGGGGCTCAACAGGGCACCCTCAGCGGCCCAAGACGGCCAAAGAGGGCCCTGGAGTGGCGCACGACGCGCAGAGGGCCCCAAGACGGCCCAGGATGAGCTCCGGACGGCCCCGTCGCAGCCTCCAGAGTCCCGGCCCCAGGGCAGCCCAACATGCCCCTAAGCTGAACAAACTTGGCCCGACACGGCCCCCATGGATTCCCAAGACGGTCCAGGAGGCCCCCGCAACGGCTATGCATCAGCCTTCGAACCCCTCCACGACTGCCTCTCAAGCATGCACCCGAGAAGCTCCAAGACGGCCCCGACACGGCTGGAGGTGGCCGGGAAGCCCTTCAATCATACATGCTCCCGAAAAAAATATCCTGGCGAAGGACCCAACCATATGCAGTTGTGAGTATCGCAATTGTGAGTATCTTCTTCGGTGGCGCTCCCTATGGGGCCACGAACCGCATGAGGGGTGTGCCGAAATGTGGCGGGGTATACAACGCAAAGGAATGCGATAGATCTGATTACGAAAGAAAGAACGCGGGTGAGTCAGAGCGCGAGGGAATCTGAGTATGAATGGGTCTGCGCGCGAATGAATATATTTGCATGAATGCGATCATGGAAACGCCTAGTGTAAGTGTATATGAATGTGAATGGTTCGAGCATGCCTGTCCGAACACACGTGACGCTGGGCGTGGCCGCCGCAGGCAGTTTCCGCGGGAACCCCGACGGCAGCGTCCGCACGTCGCGACGCCCATGTCGGCACGCCTCTTGCGAGGATCGCGCCCGCTTTCGGCTCTTCTTTTCCTTCCTCTTTGACCGCGCACTCCAAAATCCAAGGCTGCGGGCGCAGCGCAGCGCGGAGTCCCCGCGACGCGCGCTGGTCGCCCCGGGCGGGGCCCCAGCGACGCGCGCGGGTCGTCCGCTGCGCGAAGCAGAGAGAGCTGACTAGCTAACTGGCTGGCTGATAGCGGGCAAGTCTCTGACCGCTGGGCAGAGCGACGACGAGCAAACGAGGCGCCGGGCCCCCCGCATCACGGAGTTCCCGCGACGCGCGCTGGTCGCCCCGAGAGGGTCCCAGCGACGCGCGCGGGTCGTCCGCGGCGCGAGGCCAAACAATTAGTCGGGCAATCGAGAGAAGGCGCAGCTCGGGGGAGACGCTCCTCAGGTCAGGCCTCGCGGAGGAACTCGGTGAAGCCGAGCTCCCTGGCGAGGGCCGTCGCTTCCCTCCTGCGCCGCTTCGTGCGCGCAGCAAACTGCTCCAGCTGCTTCCGCAAGCCCTGCGGCGGCCCTGCCAGGAAGAACTCGATGCGCGGCGCCCGCATGAGCAGGAGGTCCTCGTGGCGCGTGGCGCGCGAGAGCAGCACGTAGAGCTCCAGCCACCAGTCGTCGTCCTCCTTCTTGCCGTTCCCTACCTCGTGGCGGCCGCAATCCAGGATCACGCCTGGGCGACGTCGACCGAGGGAGCAGCGCGCCGGGCAGCCGACGGCCCAGGGCGAGAGTCCACAGGACCGAGAGATGGTCTGGCCGCGGACTGCTCGCGCCCCGGAGGTCTGGCCGCCCCCGGAGCGCCGTTCCCCCGCCCCGTCGCCTTCGCGCACGGTGCGCCCCTGGCACGCCACCGTGGTGATGACCCTGCCGTGCGAGAAATGCGGGGGGGTGCCGAAATGGGTGGGGGTGACGCATGCGGGCGGCGGCACTGAGGCCTTCGGTGGAGCTCCCTATGGAGCCACGAAACGTGTGAGGGGTGTGCCGAAATGGGTGTGGGTGACGCATGCGGCCGCGGGCACTGGGGCCTTCGGTGGAGCTCCCTATGGAGCCTCGAAACGTGTGAGGGGTGTGCCGAAATGGGTGTGGGTGACGCATGCGGCCGCGGGCACTGGGGCCTTCGGTGGAGCTCCCTATGGAGCCACGAAACGTGTGAGGGGTGTGCCGAAATGGGTGTGGGTGACGCATGCGGCCGCGGGCACTGGGGCCTTCGGTGGAGCTCCCTATGGAGCCACGAAACGTGTGAGGGGTGTGCCGAAATGGGTGTGGGTGACGCATGCGGCCGCGGGCACTGGGGCCTTCGGTGGAGCTCCCTATGGAGCCACGAAACGTGTGAGGGGTGTGCCGAAATGGGTGTGGGTGACGCATGCGGCCGCGGGCACTGGGGCCTTCGGTGGAGCTCCCTATGGAGCCACGAAACGTGTGAGGGGTGTGCCGAAATGGGTGTGGGTGACGCATGCGGCCGCGGGCACTGGGGCCTTCGGTGGAGCTCCCTATGGAGCCACGAAACGTGTGAGGGGTGTGCCGAAATGGGTGTGGGTGACGCATGCGGCCGCGGGCACTGGGGCCTTCGGTGGAGCTCCCTATGGAGCCACGAAACGTGTGAGGGGTGTGCCGAAATGGGTGTGGGTGACGCATGCGGCCGCGGGCACTGGGGCCTTCGGTGGAGCTCCCTATGGAGCCACGAAACGTGTGAGGGGTGTGCCGAAATGGGTGTGGGTGACGCATGCGGCGCGCGGGCCTTCACTGGGGCCTTCGGTGGAGCTCCCTATGGAGCCACGAAGCGTGTGAGGGGTGTGCCGAAATGGGTGTGGGTGACGCATGCGGCCGCGGGCACTGGGGCCTTCGGTGGAGCTCCCTATGGAGCCACGAAACGTGTGAGGGGTGTGCCGAAATGGGTGTGGGTGACGCATGCGGGCGCGGGCACTGGGGCCTTCGGTGGAGCTCCCTATGGAGCCACGAAACGTGTGAGGGGTGTGCCGAAATGGGTGTGGGTGACGCATGCGGCCGCGGGCACTGGGGCCTTCGGTGGAGCTCCCTATGGAGCCACGAAACGTGTGAGGGGTGTGCCGAAATGGGTGTGGGTGACGCATGCGGGCGCGGGCACTGGGGCCTTCGGTGGAGCTCCCTATGGAGCCACGAAACGTGTGAGGGGTGTGCCGAAATGGGTGTGGGTGACGCATGCGGCCGCGGGCACTGGGGCCTTCGGTGGAGCTCCCTATGGAGCCACGAAACGTGTGAGGGGTGTGCCGAAATGGGTGTGGGTGACGCATGCGGCCGCGGGCACTGGGGCCTTCGGTGGAGCTCCCTATGGAGCCACGAAACGTGTGAGGGGTGTGCCGAAATGGGTGTGGGTGACGCATGCGGCCGCGGGCACTGGGGCCTTCGGTGGAGCTCCCTATGGAGCCACGAAACGTGTGAGGGGTGTGCCGAAATGGGTGTGGGTGACGCATGCGGCCGCGGGCACTGGGGCCTTCGGTGGAGCTCCCTATGGAGCCACGAAACGTGTGAGGGGTGTGCCGAAATGGGTGTGGGTGACGCATGCGGCCGCGGCCACTGGGGCCTTCGGTGGAGCTCCCTATGGAGCCATGGAGCTCCCTATGGAGCCACGAAGCGTGTGAGGGGTGTGCCGAATTGGGTGTGATGATGATGATGATGATGATGATGATGATGATGATGATGATGATGATGATGTGATGATGATGGGAGGGGGGAGGAGGCAGCGGGAGGAAGGAAGGAAGGAAGGAAGGAAGGAGAACGCGGGGCACCGTCTCTTCAAAACGAGGACCCAACACCACAGGATGGTTGGGAACTAAAGTCATCGAACTTCAGGCCCTGTAGATACGACCCAGAGTGGTTTCCTGGCCTTCGTTGCACAGTGGTTGGGCCCCATATGCGTGGCCAGAGGGGGCGGCCTTCGATTCACCGTGGTTTGGCCTTGCGGCGTGCACTACGGAGCTAGACTCGGGCACCCCTCTTCTTTGTTGAACTCCTCCGTCCCCGGGTGGACGCAGAGAAGCGCCAGGAGATTGCAACGCCGCAGGTCTCACTACCAACCCCGACGGAACTTCAGAATCGTCCCTGCGTTCCCCATTGGCAGCTTGGGTGCGAATTATTTGTGCGCGTGCTTCTATATATATATATATATATATACTTATGTATACATATGTTAACTAAGAGGACACTTGTATCCCCCCCGCCATTCTAGTCCCTTCCATGTCGCGTCTCACTTTGGTAAGAGTACCATCATCAGTGGAAGGAAGAGGAACCGGCTAACGACCACGATGCGTTTGTTGAGCGGCCCTGCTCGTGCAGGTGTTCTAGGTTCTAGTTTCCCATGGTGGCTGGAGCACAGACTGCCTGACCATGGAGTGCAGTTCAATGATGGCCAGTGGCCTCCCCATTCCTCGTCTTGCCTTGCGCCCTGTGTCCCTCTTTTTGCCACGCCTCGAGGGGGACTGGCGCCAGCAAACACCGCGCGGTGGACGACGGAAGTGTGACTACTTAGGGTGCAGCAGGCGATAGTAAACTGAACGGCTGGACACCAGTTCCGAACAGCACTCGTGGACCACGGGCGAGTGACGGTGCTGGGGAAACGGAAACCACAGACAGGCCTTTGCCAAGAGTGTGATGTTTTTCGTATACACCGTCTGCGAAAGTATAGTGGGACGTGGCGAGCGTTGGACGGGCGCGTCGTAGACCGCAGAGGGCCAAAACATTGGCAACGTGAGAAAAGAAGGGGGACCCGGCCCCAGGGAGGATGAGCAACCCTATATCGTAGGTCCCCGAGTCTGGCTGCTTTTGCTGTGGCCCCGTCCCAAAACCCACAGCGCAGGGGCGGCATACCCCCAGTTGGTTTCGTCTCCGCTCCCATGGCCCGCAGAGTCCGCGGACAGCGCACACGCCCGCCGCTCCTCCCTCCCGCCGCCTCCTCCAGCGGCCACAGGGGGAGGCGGCTGTGGCCTGGAAGTCTACCAGAGGCCCCCCGAACAGTCTGGCGACCACGCCGCGTGGTAGTCGTCAGAGCCCCGGATCATCAGGGCTAGAGGCGGTCAGGTCGGGGGTGGCAAAGAAGGGGGTGATGACTAGGGGGGGTGGATATCATGGCGAGGGCCATGATATTTCCCAAGATTTCATGGCGCCTCTTCTTATTTCATTACGTCCCTGGCCCCCCCGCTGGGCCGCGCACATGCCGCCGGTCATGATTTGCACCCCCCTCTTGGACACCCCCCTCTTGGCCGCTCCCGATCAGGGGTAGTTACAGATTCGTGCCTCGCGGGCCCAGACCAGAATTACCCCGGACCGGACTTACCCCAGATAGTTCGGGCGTCTAACTTTTCCCGAATCATCGGGGCCCGGGGCGCTCGGGGGTAGCTGCTGGTTCGCGCGGCGGAAACCCAAATTGGAGTTTCCCCAGGCCGGAGTTATCCCAGACAATTCGGGCGTCCAAAGCCAGTCGGGAGTAGGAGTCACCGCACCGTTTTGGGACTCGGGTCGTTCTCCGAGGATGGTATCGAGCACTTGGGGCCTCGATGGTCCCAGGCCCCTGCGTTGACGGACCGCGCGGTGAGGTTTCGTGGGGTTCTGAGGTCACCACGCGGTCCGTCACCACACGGCTTTGGGGCCCCAAACTATCTCGCGATGCCGTCTGAGGAGTGCGAGGGGGAGGAGGAGGAGGAGGAGGAGGAGGAGGAGGAGGAGGAGGAGGAGGAGGAGGGCTAGGAGGAGGAGGAGGAGAAGGAGGGAGGAGGAGGAGGAGGAGGAGGAGGAGGGAGTAGGCGGAGTGCGAGGAGGAGGAGGAGGAGGAGGAGGAGGAGGAGGGAGTAGGCGGAGTGCGAGGAGGACGAGGAGGAGGAGGAGGAGGAGGAGGAGGAGGAGGAGGAGGAGGAGGAGGAGGATCGGCGGCAGGCCCCGGGGGAGGCAGAGAGGGCCGCCGGCTTTCTCCAAAGGCGGCGGGGCTTCTCAGAAGGCGCGAGGGCTCCCACCGAGGCTCGCCGCCTAGGAGGAGGAGGAGGAAGAGGAGGAGGAGGAGGAGGAGGAGGAGGAAGAGGAGGAGGAGGAGGGGGAGGAGGAGGAGGGGGAGGAGGGGGACTAGGACGAGGACGAGAACCAGGACGAAGGCGAGAAGGCGGCGGGGTGGGCATCTCCCCCATCACCTCTGCTGCTTAGCTCCTCACTCGGGCGCCGAGCTGTCGGGAGTGTCCGTCCCGCGCTCGTGGGAGCGGTGCCGGTGGTCGCCTCGGGGGCCCGCCCAAAGCGACCAGTGAAGTTCACTCTGGCGCTGCACCTGGAAAGGGTGGGAATCAAAGAAGGAATGACGATCGCTAGAGTTCTCGGGAGAAGAGAACAATGTACATGCACCGATCCTGGCAAAGCCTATTCTTGACCCAGGATCGGTGCATATGCCTTCCCGGCCAAGGGTGGGAGTCGAAGAAGGAAACGTGGCACTCACTCAGCCACGCGCAGAGGGGGGTAGGAGGAGGGGGAAGGCTTCTTAGAAGCACCCCTAGTCGCGGGCCGTGCCTGCAGATGTGAGGCCGGCGCCTTCTAAGAAGCGGTCTCCTCCGAAGAAGCCTTCCCCCCTCCCCCCTCTGCGCGCCGCCAACTGACGATCGTCAGATCTTGCTTGCGCAACGCATCTCGACTGCCGCCTCAGTGGGCCTAGAGAGCGCGGACAAGTGCAGCGCGAGGCTTCTGAGAAGCCTGGCCGCCGTCTGGGAAGGCCTGCCGCTTCGCCGCCTCGCAGGTTCCCCCGTACGCGCGCCGCCGAGAGGCCGAGTTGGTGTCAGGATCCTGGAGGCCCCAGTCGAAGGAGGCAAAATTTCGGCGGTGAGCGAGGGGGGGAGGTGAGAAGGAGAAGGCCTTCCCCGAAGGCGGCGGGACTTCTCAGAAGCCCTCGCGCCTTTGAGGGGTTTGCTGTCCCTTCGGGGAAGGCCCAGGACACTTCTGAGAAGGCCGGGGGACTTCCGAGCTTTCTGAGAAGGCCTTCTCCTTCCGAGTTCCCCCCCTCGCCCGCCGCCAAACATTGCATAAAGATGAATTGTCGGAGCTCCGCCTGAGAGAGTCTTCGACCTGCGCTTCCGGGCTGCGTCTCCAGCGCCGTCCCGACAGCGCGCGGAGCGCGGCACGGGGGGTGGGGTCCAGCGCCGAGCCCAGAACTCCGTGGACCTCCGAAAGGTGATGTTTATGCAGCTTGTTTGTTGTTCCTCGGAGAGGGGGAGATGACAAGCAGACTGTCGCTGCTGTTGCTCCTCCTCCTCCTCCTCCTCCTCGTCCTCCTCCTCCTCCTCCCTCTCCTCTTCCTCCCATCCTCCACTCGGAATCCCATTCCGAGGAGGAGGAGGAGGAGAAGAAGGGTGACGGCGACGATGAGTGTATGATCCGTTTACCTTTCGGCGTCTACGTTTTTTTATTGGCTCTGTCCTCAGACTGCTTGAGCTCCAGAGGCGTTTGGGGACTCTTGAGCGATTTGATCAGCGTGGCAGGCGGAAGAGAGGGGCGACTTCAGCAGCTGCTGGTGCGAAAGCACTACGCAAGACAAACATGCATGGCCGGTGAGATGACGGAGAGGCCGTGGCAGGACGGAGGTACGTATCCTTGATAGCGATCTTTGCGTGGCTTCGGGTTCGGAGCGGCTTCCGATTCGGTCTCAGATTCGGAACGTTGGGGTTTCTACAAATACAGACGTCATTTCAGTCAAGCGGTTCCCACGGACACCTGTTGGTGCTACGAGAGGGCTTGCAAGTTGTAAGTGACTGTCTGTGGCGAGCTGCTGCCACCTCCATATTTTCCGCCTGGCTTTTTGAGCGCAAGGTGTAACCGTGCATTGGGATATTGCGCAAGCCTGGGAAGCACCTGGCTTCCAGAGGTGCGGATGGGGAGGGAGAGCAGCGGCAGGAAGAAGCGAAGACGACGATTAAAACAGGAGCATGCCGAGGGCAAAGACCAGGAGGGGTGAGGCTAGTGATTGGTACGGCGTAATGGCTGGGGCCGTCGAAAGAATCGTGAAACCCGCGACTTGACGATGAGGAGGAGCAGCAATCAAATGATAATGAGGAGGAGGAGGAGGAGGAGGAGGAGGAGGAGGAGGAGGAGGCTGATGGTGGAGGGCCATTCATTTAGCTCAGCGCTTCGCTCTGATCACTGATCGGATGACGGTGTTACTGGAACGGGATTTGCATGAGAGGCGTTGTTGAACGGAACCGTCGTCGGGCTTACAAGCGGAACGGAATTCGTGGATTGGTGTGGCGTTCTTTGCGATAATGCCTGCAGCGCGGATAGGAGAATGATCTACGAGTGTTTCAAATTTCTCTCTCGGTGTTGAGTACGGCCCACACGAGAATGTGCGTTTAGCTCGCACAGACTCGAACCCACTTTTTGCTTTGCGCGCTGCAGCTGGAGCGGAGTCATCCACCTTCCTCGTAGACAGAGGGCTTCAATTGAGGTGAGCAGCTGAGGGGCGTGGATGGAGACAGGGTCGCCGTCGTCGTCGGGAGGAGGAAGGTGGGAGTGAGGGAGGGGGCGCATGAGGACGGGCAGGGTGGGGAGACGGAGAGGAGGGAGAGGGTCAATGCACACACACGAGGCGGAGAAAGCCCACAGGCGACCAGAGTGCCCGGGCGTCCGGCCCCTCCGAGGCAGGGGCGGCCATCTTAGAGGCATCGAGAGCATGCCGTGCGCGTGCCTGGGCACGAGCAGCGAGGGCGGCGGGGTGCAGGACGAGGCATGCCAGGAGGCAGGCTCCTCCTCCTCCTCCTCCTCCTCCTCCTCCTCCTCCTCCTCCTCCTCCTCCTCCTAGGCGAGTGAGTGCGCAGTAAGGCCAGGCGGCCGGGGCGAGACGACGAGCAAGGTGGGCCAGGGACAAGCCGCAGCGCGAGGCCGAGGCGCAGGCCTGGCAGGGTGGAGCGGCTGGGGGCCCCGGGCAGTGTGGCCGCGTGACGGCAGGAGTAACACCGACGGCGTGGTGTCGGGAAGAGGGCGGGAGCGGCGGTATGAACCCTAAGCTGGGTACAACCGACGGCCAGGGAGCGCCTTCCTCTGCAGGACCACGAAAAAAGGGGCGTCAAGGTGGCTCAAACGCCTCGCCGGTTCAGCCGACGAACGTGTGCAAAGTTCGTCCATTCGTTTATGTCCAAAGTTTTGGCGTGACGCCGCGTGTGATGCACCCATTTCGGCTTTACCGAACAGGTTGGTTGCGCCCCTTGACGTCTGCTCGGGTGCTCTGCAGAGCTGACCCCACAGCCCTACTCAAACCCGCAGGAGGGCACAGCGAGGGGGCAAGTGCGCGAAGGGAGGGTGCGGAGGAATGGTGACGGACGGGGGGCGGTGCGGTGGCGCCGCAGAGGTTCGAACATCATGTGGGCGCCCTGGCAGCGCCCTGCCATTCGCGGAAAGCCATGCGCCCGAACGAACCGCAAGCCCGCGCGACACCAGGGAGCCGAAGGATGCGCAGTGTGGCTACCATTTCCGACGGGGCTCATTTCGATTTCTCCGATTCGATTGGATTCGATTTCGGTGGCTTTCGGTTCCGACTCGATTCGGCTCCGGATTCCAATGTTGGCTCCGATTCTACAGGCTTACGCCACATCCGCCGACCCCTTCTTTGAGTGTTGCGAGGCCAGGAGTTTCTGGCCAGCGGCGTCTTGTGTGAGGGTGCGGTGTCGCGCACGGGTGGTGGCAGATACGTATGGGGTCCAAATGTTTGCGTGATGCCGGTGGTCTGTGGCGTGTTTTGCAAGCGCTTTGCGTGCTGTGCACCCGGGTGCGGGGTGTCCTTCTGAGAGGTCGGCCTTTCGACCCGCAACCAAGTGGAGGACCACCGGAAGACGAAAGGAACAAGAATAGTGTGCGGAAGCTGTGATCAGCGAGGCATCACCGCGAAAGATGTGGCAGGTGAGTCGAAACGGGTAAAGAGGCCGTTGACGTTCGCAGCGCGCACGAAACAGTTCGCGCGGCAGCAGCACATTAGCGCCGAGCAAGATAGTGAGCACGCCGCGAGGAAGAGCAAGGCCGTATGCGCGGAGTTCATTGCAGTTGGCGTGACGGCTCACAATACGGAAGCGTTTGGGGTCTTTTGGGGGCCTCCTGGGGGCCTCTTGTGGGCTCCTTGGGGCGTCTTGGCGGCCTCTTGGGGGCCTCTGGCGGCCTCTTGGGGCACTCTTGGGGCCCCCTGGGGCTCGTGGGGGCGGAAAGCTAGATTTTTGAATTTTTGGTTGCCCTCTTGGGCCCCTCTTGGTGCCGTCTTGGAGCCTTCTTGGGCCGTCTTGGGGACCTCTTGGGCCGTCTTGGGGCCATTTTGGACCGTCGCGGGGCCGTCTTGGGGGCCCCTTGGGCCGTCTTGGGGCGGTCTTCGGGGCCTCTTGGGCCGTCTTGGAGCGTCGGAAAGCCCAGAAGGCGAATTTGTGAACATTGTACGTTTTACGAAGGGAATGAACAATTTTTGGCGTCCAGGGACCCTCTTGGGACGCATCTTGGAGGCCGCTTGGGGGCGTCTTGGTAGAGGCCCTCTTGGGACGCATCTTGGATGCCTCTTGGGGTCTCTTGGGGGCATCTTGGGCCGTCAGGAGGCCATCTTCGGTGTCATTTGATCGCTCTTGGACCGTCTGGGACCATATTGAGCTCCCTTGGAGGCCACTTGGAGCGCTCCTGGAGCGCTCTTGGGGCCGTCATCGGGGCCCTCTTGGGCCGTCTTGGACGCCTGCTGGGCCGTCTTGGGGCCCTCTTGGGCTATCTTGGGACCCTCTTGGAGGCTTTTTGGGCTATCTTTGGGCGGTCTTCGGGGCCTCTTGGGCCGTCTTGTTCCAATGTTGGCTCCGATTTCTCAATGGAGGCCTACTAACCTGTCAATTCCCGCCGATTCGATTTTTCCCGGCTCGGCTGCCGATTTCTGTAGATCCGATTCATTTCGATCGCCGATCCGTTTCATCGATTCGATTCTGGGGGTGCTTGGTTCGGACGGGGCCACAGTCCTGCGCGCCCTCAGACTCCCGCTGCGCACTGGGGAGGTGATCCTCAGAACGCATGTTAGTCCAATTCGTGCCCCGTTCAACCCAGCCGGTCGATCCTCAAATCGCCCTCGTCGTAGTGAAGGGCCTCGAGTGGGAAAGCACACATTGGCGCTGACACACTCTCTGAGGATCATCGAACTGGGGAGGTGATCCTTCCACTCGCCTGAGAGGGAGGGCGGCTGCAGGGCTCAGTCGCCGCGCAGGCGCGGCGCAGGTCCCTGGCGGTGCCGGCGGGTGTGCCTCAGCCCTGCCTCTTGGGCGCACCCTCCTCCTCCTCCTCCTCCTCCTCCTCCTCCTCCTCCTCCTCCTCCTCCTCCTCCTCCTCCTAAGTCGTTCTCCGAACAGGGTTGCTCCTTGAGAAGCGTTGCTGGCCGCCCGTTTGCGATCTTCCGTTGACGTTTTCGCTCAAGCTTTTCCCCGCGGGGCATGGTGCACCCGTGGGCGGTCGGAGCCTTCACCCTGCTCTCGCATGGCGTGGCCTCCTGGTTGAGTCGGGCATCCCCGCCGCCGCCGTGGCCGCCGCTGGCGCGCCCGGGCTGCCATCGCGGCTGCCCCGCAGTGCCGCCCTGCCCGGCCCGCCCCGGGGCGCCGGCTCCTCAGTGGTCGCAGCAGGAGGCGGCTCGCCCCCCCCGCGGCGTCCGGGGCCCCGACGGTAGCAGCGGCCTGGAGGACGACCGCGGCGTCGCTTGTGATCGGCTTCGCGCTCGGCGACCTTGGACGGTGGGGCGGTGGCTGCTGGTGCCGCCGGCGCCGAGCCCGCGCTGGACGGGAAGGCCCAGGTGGTATACCTCCGCGGTGAGGTGGGCACCCGCCCTGGCCCCCAGGCCTCCGGGCGTCGAGCGGGCCTACCGCTTCGCGAGCCCCCCGACCGCGACAGAGGTGGCGGCCTGCCCCCCCGACGCCCAGGCAGAGGGTCGGCGCTGCTTGGTACGGCGCCACCCCGGCGAGGCCGTGCCGGCGTCCGTCTTCGAGGCGTGGCCCTGGACTGAACTTGGGGCGCCGGCTGCCGCTGTCGGGGCCGCCCCGGCCGGGCTGCCCGCCGCCGGCAGGCCGCCGGGCGGGGGCTGGGACGTCGAGCCGGCGAATGCCCCGCCGCCCGCCGCAGCGCCCGCCGCCCCGGTGCCTGCGCCCCAGCTGGGCGAGAGGATGCGCCGAGGGGGCGCGGCCGCGGCGGCTGCGCCGGCCGCGGGCGGCGGAGGGGCGGGCGCTGCGCCGGCGCCCGCGGGGGCAGCCCTCGCAGCGGGCGTGGTCGCGCCGGCCCGGCCCCCGGTGCTGGCGGGAGGCGCCGGGGGCGCCGTCCCCGCGCCCGTGGTCAACTGGCGCGTCGCCCAGGAGTGGAGGGGCTACCACTACGGCGACGTGATCTCCCCCCCGGCTGTCTCCGCGGGGACGGGCACTCCCGCCCGAGGAGTCGCTCCATTCGCAGATGGGTCGTCGTTCTTCGTCGAGTGGGACACCGTCGGTGACGAGTCGGACTCCGCCGACCAAGCGGTGGCGCCCGGCTGCCTCCTGTTGTCGGTCCGCCTCGATCGTGCGGGCAGGCCCTTCCGGACGCTCGAGAGGCCCGTCGAGGGCGGCCGCCAGGAGCTCCTCTCCGACGTCATCGCGCCGAGGACGACCAAGTGGGGCCTCGAGCACCTCGCATGCGAAGGCCGCCCGCTCGAGCCCCACTTCGCGCACGGCAAGAAGCGGCGCGGCCTGCGGGACACTCAGTGGGGCATGGAAGAGTACGCCAGGGGGATCAGCTACTTAGAGGCGTTGCTCCAGCACGATCAGGTGGACGCGTCCCATGTCCTATCGGCGGAGGAGATGCCCCGCCGGCTGCAGACGATCGAGTACTGCTACTGCGACAAGCGGCGCGAGAGGACGGCGGGCTCTCCCGGGGGGAGGCCCCCCGCCGACGAGCGGGCCGCCTTCGGCGCCACCGCCCGGGCCGCGCCGAGGCTCAGGGTGTCGCCCGCGCCCCTCGAGAGCGTCAAGCTGGGGCTGGAGCGCGACGCCTCGCTGGCCAGGGGCCTCCTGAAGGCGCGTGAGGCCCGGGAGTCGCTGGGCTGGCGGACGCAGGGCCAGGGGCAGGGCCAGGGGTGATGCCCGACCGCCCCCCCCAGACGCCCCTCAGGTCTGGAGGGGGAGAACCCAACATGACTGGGGATGCTCGGCCAGCCGTCGCGCCGCCGGGAGATTTTGACAGGAACGTGGGAATGGACCTGCTGCCCTTCCCCACGGAGCTCCTCACCTCGCCGGGGCCACCTGCGCCTGGGCTCTCGCGAGGTTGCCGGCAGAGAGTCGGCCGTCGGCAGCGTCGTCACGCCGACGTTCTTCGGTGCTTGGAGGGTCTCAACACGCTGTACGGCCGTCGCGATGGGGTACCTGTGCCAACTGAGCTGAGCCGCGGGCAGCAGCGTATGCTCGAGCATGTTGAATCCTCTGTCTCTTTCCTGGGGCCTCCCCCGGATGATTTGTCGCAGGCGGCAGCCCTCCAGGCGCTGCGCCTCGGCCTCCCCTACGACGCAGGAGGGGGCCCCGTGGGCTATGAAGCCTCCCGCGTGTCCCTCCCAGCAGCTGGGTCGGTTCCGACTCCGCTCGCTCGGCTTTGGGGATCCGGCGGGGAAAGCACTGTTGCACGCTTTGTTGAGTCGCAAGTTTTGCCCATCGACGTGGCTCGCGCGAAATTAAAGGACTCGGGCCCCCGTCGGCCCTACGGCGACCCTCGCCTCCGCTCCCCTGCTCTATACGGCGAATTCATTCAGCGATTGGTCGAAGCTGGCGTAGTTGAGCTGACGCTCGAGCGGGCTACCGAGGTGGTGGATTGCTTCTTTGTGAAGAAGGGTGGCGGCAGGCAGCGCCTGGTCGTCGACTGTCGTCGGTCTAATCAGCATTTTGAGCCTCCCGCCCCTGTCAGTTTAGTGTCTGGCGATACCCTGGCAAGTGCATGACGAGGAGTCTTTCGGTCAGCCCGTTTTTATCGGCCAGGTCGATATAAAAGACGCTTTCTATCACATGGAGCTCCCGGCGGGGCTCCGGCAGTTCTTCGGGCTGCGAAAAATTCGGGCCTCGTGGGCGGGCATCTCTCATCTCCGGGGCGTCCGGGTGTCCCCGGGGACCTGGGTCACCCCTCGGATGCGGGCCCTGCCCATGGGCTGGTCTTGGGCCCTGTGGTGGTGCCAGGCTATCCACGAGCGGGCGGCCGAGGAGGGAGGATCCCCTGCTGCTGCCCGGCTCGCTGACGGCTCTCCTCCGCCTCCCCTCGCCTCCTCCCCTCATGCGCAGTACGTTGATAACTATGTTGTGTTTTCGACGAGCGAGGCGGTGGTCCGCGAGCGCTTGGCAGGAGTGTCTCGAGCCCTCGAGGCCCGCGGGCTGCCTCTGCATAAAGACTCTGTCTCATGCGGTCGGGATGTCGTGCTGGGGTGGGAGATCGACTGCCTTCGGCGCACCTTCCGCCCGACCCCCGAGCGCGTCTGGAAGGCTCGTCTCGCCATTCGGGGTCTTTTGGCGCGGGCCTCGGTCTCTGGAGGGGACCTGGAGCGCCTCCTGGGCCATTTGTGTTTCATCGGCCTGTGTAGGCGAGAGTCGCTCAGCGTCTTCAAATATTGTTACAGGTTTTGTGAGGCCGCGCGGAGATGCCCAGCCCGGGGGCCTCGGGCCCTCTGGGCCTCAGCGCGGAAGGAGCTCGACACCTGGGACCGTATCGCCCCGCTCATCTGGGTCAACACTTCAGCAGGTACCTGTCCTGACGTCGTTGTGGTGGACGCATCGCCGTGGGGCCTTGGGGCCGTTCGGGGACGACCGCCGGTGGCCCTGGTCAAGGAGGCCTGCCCACACTCGGAGCGAGCTGGGGCTCGGGAGGCGGCCCGAGAGGGGCTGCCACCCCGAGAGCGTGCTTTCGCCGCGGCCGCTGCGCAGCTGCACGGGGGTGAAGGGGAGGCCGACGGGCGGATCCTAATGGAGCACGTGCGGCCCCAGACTCGGCGAGACCGGCCCGAAAGCGAGTTCGACCGCCGGCACCGGGAGCCGTTCGAGGACGTCCCCTTGGACCTCTTGAGGACCCCCTGGAAGGTGTGCGGGAGGCAGAAGTGGAGACGGCCCTCGGGGTCTATGCCGGCCCTGGAAGCGGAGGCGCTGTTGTACGGGGTCCGCCACCTCCTGAGGTCCGTCGCCAACTTGGGCTCGAGGCTGCTCGTGATAGGGGACTCGATCTCCGCCTCCCTGGCCGCCGCGAAGGGGCGGTCCTCCTCCGAAGGCATGCTCTCGGTGACCCGCCGGCTGGGCGCCCTGCTGCTGGGGACCGGCAGCCTCCTGCGGTCGCGCTGGATCGCGTCGGAGCTCAACCCTGCGGACGGGCCGTCGCGCGGCCGCCCGGCGCCGAGCGATCCGCTTGCCGGCCTGCGGCGCGAGCTCGCAGCCGCCGCCGACGAGGGCCGTGAGGCTGGCGCGCGGCAGGTCCGACAGGTCGACGACCCCCGCGGGGCGCCTGCCGCCGCTGCCCAGCTCGGGGTCGGCCCCCCCCCCGGCCTCGGCCCCCCTGGAAGCTGGGGGCCCGCGGGCGGCAGCGGCGCAGGTGCGGGCGGGGCGCGCTGCCGAGCTGGCTGCTGGGCGGGCCATGGAGGCCCGGATGGGTTTGCTTCGGAGGGCCTCGGCATCGGCAAAGATTCAGGCCCAGTACTCTCTCTACCTGGCCGCCCTGCGCAGGTTCTCCAACTCCCGCAGGGACCGCCCGATCACCGGAAAGGAGAGGGACATCTCCTCCGCGGGCTGGATGGAGATCATGTTCAAGGGAGGCGGCTCGCTGAGCGCGGGCGAGAAGCTTCTGGCGTCGGTGCGGTGGGCCAGGCCCCGCCTCAGCAGGCTGGGGGACAGGCGGATGCCCATCTGCCGGCAGTGCCCGCGGGGAAAGCGCCGTGCTGCCCCGGCGGGAGGCCGCCTGCCCCTGCCCTACGACGTGGTAGCGCTGCTGGCGAGCTGGATGAACCGCCAGAGGCTGCGACCCCACTCGCTGGCGGGCCTCAGGATGATGGAGCTGATCTCGCGCCCGGGGGAGCCATTCCTGCTACGGAGCCGCGCCGTGGTGGCGGGAGCCCTCAGCGGAGCCCGCGAGAGGACTCCCACATCGGTGCTGCTCCACCTGATCGAGATGCGGACCCCGCCCAAGAGCCGGGAGTTCGACCAGGCGATCGTCGTCGACCTCGACCGGCAGGCGGCGCTCGCGGACGCCCTGGTGAGGCTGGTGCTGGCGCGCAGCGCGGGACCCTTGCTGGATCTCTCGCCCTGCGCCCTGCGTCGGGCCCTGGACGAGGCCGCCGCTGCCTGGCGCCTGGGGCCCCATCGGGCTGCTCGAGGCCTGCCGCTTCCGGCACACGGGGGCGAGCGTCGCCTCCGCGACCGGCGCCCGGCGGCTGGTGAAGCTCCAGCGCCGCGAGCGGTGGCGGTCAACCCTGAGCCTCCGGCGCTACTGGCACGGGGGGCGCCTGGCCGCCCTCTTGCGCCGCCTGCCGCCCGACGCGCAGCGGGCGGCCGCGGCGACCGCTCAGGTGCTCCCCGACGTGCCGCGGGGGAGGCAGGCGCCATCCTTGGGCCGCTGAGGGCGCCGACCATCGCCGTGTTCCTCGAGCTGTTCGCAGGCTCGGGCCACCTGTCCGACGCCGTGGGACGGGGGAACGTCCCCACCCTGCGCTGGGACATCTTGTACGGCCCCGCCTACGACCTGCGCGACCCCAGGAACGCCCGCCTCATTCGGGGCTGGATTCGGGCGGGGCTCGTCTGCGGCCTGCATGCTGGCTTTCCCTGCGAGACTTTCTCGCGGGCACGGGACCGCCCCAACGGCCCACCCCGTCTCCGGTCGCAGGAGCACGTCTGGGGGCTGCCCAGTCTCCCCATCGAGGGCGTCGACTTCCAGAAAGTGAAGTGGGGCAACTTGTACGCGCGGCTCACGATCTCGTTCTGCGTGCTGTGCTGCCAGTGTTTCGTCCCTTGGTCCCTTGAGAACCCCGCGCTGAGCTACGCGTGGCAGCTGCCGCCAATGCTTGCCCTGCTCCGACGCCAGCAGGTCACGTCCCAGGTGATCGAGTACTGCCGGTTCGGGGCGCCCTGGAGGAAGAGCACCAAGATCGTGGCGTTTCTCCTCGACCTGGCGCCCTTGGCCAAATTCAGGTGTGTAGGGCCCGTCTGTGTCATCACAGGGCAGAAGCATCAGGAGCTGTCCGGGAAAGACGCTTCAGGCAGGTTCCGCACAAAGTTGGCCGAAGCATATCCTCGTAAGCTCTGCAATATCCTCGCCAGAGCGTACGCAGATGAAAAGGCCAGGTCCCGGGCTGGGCAGTTCTCCGCTTTGATTGGCCGCGCTGCTCGAGCGCTCGAAGGCCCGTGAATATTCTGGCTTTTCAGTAAATGCATTCTCGGCGTTGCCAGTTCAGCTGTGCAATTTGCAGCATTTTGCATGAGTCCGAAATTTCAGTTGATGTCCGTGGCCGCCCGCGGGTCGGAGATCCCCGGGCGGCAGCCTCTTGCGCCTGCAGCGTCTCGAAGCCTCGCCACCTGGCCCGCCTGAGCTGGAAAAAGGGAGCATAAGTCGTTCTCCGAACAGGGTTGCTCCTTGAGAAGCGTTGCTGGCCGCCCGTCTGCGATCTTCCGTTGACGTTTTCGCTCAAGCTCCCTCCCTCCCCCCCCCGCTTTCCCCTGTTCTTTGCATGAGTCCGAAATTTCAGTTGATGTCCGTGGCCGCCCGCGGGTCGGAGATCCCCGGGCGGCAGCCTCTTGCGCCTGCAGCGTCTCGAAGCCTCGCCACCTGGCCCGCCTGAGCTGGAAAAAGGGAGCATCCTCCTCCTCCTCCTCCTCCTCCTCCTCCTCCTCCTCCTCCTCCTCCTCCTCCTCCTCCTCCTCCTCCCAGGGTGGGGCAGGCGGGGAGAGCGCGAGCACCGCAGGGAGGGTGGCAGCGGCCCAGGGCGCAGCCGCAGGCGCCCCCGCTCGCGGAGTGGCGCGGTCGGGGGCGGCTGGGCCGAGGCGGATGGCGAGAGGCGCCTCGCTGCTGCGAGTTCGGCCCCAACGCCGGCGCCGTGCGCGCAGCAGCGGGTCACCACCTACCAGACCACCCCAGCCCAACCCGAAGGCTTATGATGCGCCAACCTATTTTAGCCTTGATCACCAGCGCCAGCAAAATTACCGAAACTCAAGGGTTTTCACGTGTCGGGCCCTGGGAGACACTCGCCCGACACTGTTTCGACATTATTTTGACACTTTTCTGGGTGCTCGAAACTATTTCTGGGATGCGGTCCTTAAGTAGGATGGGAACAACATAACCGAAGGCCTCAATTTGCCCTCCATTTCCAATGGGGGGGGGTCGGGGAACATTGAAAACACACATGGAACCCGTACCCCTCCCCAATTTGAAATTCGGCTCAAATGCGGGTCTTCGGGTTGAGTTGGGGTGGTCTGGTAGGTAGTCAGCGGGGAGCCACGTGGCGGGGACGCTGAGGAGGAAGCCGCTCAGCTGCTCGGCCGCGCATCGGCTTGGGTCCGGGCGAGGTCTCCCCACCAGGGCGGGCCCGTGCTCGTGGACCCAGTCTCGCCGCTGGAGGGTGGCCTGGGACGCAGCAGGGGCCCCTTCGGCCTGCATGGCTAGGGGAACGAACAAGGACATAACATAACAACTCGGAGGTCCGCGCGGGTTTCTCGGATCCGCGCTGGACCCCTCTCCCTGGCGCGCTCTGCGCGCCAGGGGCGCGCCAGAGGCGCCGTCAGGGGGGTCCAGCGTGGGTCCGAGAAATCCGCGCGGACTTCCGAGATGTTATGATTATGTCATTGTTTATTCCCCTAATGGCGTTGACGCGGTCGATGAGGTCCAGCCGGGCTGCCTCCTCGGCCGGGTCACCATCAACGGGTGGAGCGGGCAAGAGCAGCGCACGCTGCTTGGGTGGGGGTGCATCGTCGGCCGATGGTGAAGCGGGCTCTGCTCGGGGGCGCACGCGTGACAACCCCGATCGGCCCTTGGGATGGGCCAGAGCAGATCGGCTCCCCACGTCTGGAGATCCAACACACACACATGCACACATACACACACACACACTTTTGGTGGCTGCGGCCTCGCGCGCGACGACGAGGCGAAGCAAGAACACACACACACACACAAACAAACAAACAAACAAACAAACAAACAAACAAACAAACAAACACACACGCACACGCACACGCACACACACACACACACTCTCACACACCCACACACACAGACAAAGACTCACACTCACACACTCACTCTCTTTTTTTGTTTTTCTCTCTCTCTCTCTCTCTCTCTCTCCCTCTCACACACACACACACTCGTCGACGTACACCACTATCCAGGCGGCGCCCTCCACCCCGCTGCTGGCTCCTGGGAGATGGGCCTTGCGAATATGTCGTCGGAAGCTCCAGCGATTCCCCAGCGTCGTGAGAATGAATATCGGCCCAGCATGATGTTCTGTGTGTGATTTAAGGCCCATTATCGTACCCCGTGGCCGCCAAGCAGCTCTGAACAGCAACGGCCCGGGGAGGGGGTCGGCACCCCTCGGGGGCCCGTGCTGAAGAAACATGGGCACAGCAGACAAACGGGGCGTTGGAGGTCTGGGAAGACGGGTGGGTGAGGTGGAAGAGGATGAGATGAGGAGGAGCAACAGGTGTCAACTATTCGATCGCACACGAAGTCGTCGAACACACCTCGATTCAGATAGCGGAACTCTGCCCAATCATCTTCGAACACATTCGACAAACGGGGCGACACTCTGCCCAATGGTCCTCGAACGCATTAGACAAACGGGGCTTGAACGCCTTGGAAGACGGGTGGATTAGGTGGAAGAGGATGAGGTGAGGTACAGGAGGAGCACGAGGCGGTTGAGTGCGAGACTCCAGCATGGGCGAGGATACATTGCTTGATGGGGGGAACGCTTAGCATGCAGCTGGCACGAGGGCTCAGGACAACCCTGGCATTGAAGGTGTACAGTCGGGCCGCTGAAGAAGGAGCCCTCTTCGTTTGGGAGGGGCTCAATGTTCCGTAAGTGTGTTACAGTTTGTCTTGGGTGTTCCTTGGGTTTTCTATGGTAAATCGAAGTTTGACGTTCGGAAGATCGCTCCTCATTGAAAGTTCCTTATGACAGCGTTTGGACTGTACCCTCATGTCTTGTGGGAGCTGTCTTTTTACGTTGTGCTGGGTTTTCCACTACGGGATGCTCCTCGTTCGGGGCATCAGGAGGAGGAGCAGAACGACCAGCGCACAACCAAGAGTCATCAACAATGCTGGGATAAACCCTCCCTCCAAGCTCCCTCTTCATAGGCCGCTCACAACGGTTGACTTCTTCCGGCCATTCCTGGGACATCAACACAGGTAATCAACGTAACCTATGCTCCCGCAAAATTCTGAATAGTTCCAAAAGACCATGTCTAGTACGCTGATGCTGGGAATTCGGGGAACCCTTGCAAAATCGCTAAACGAATGTACGCGGCGCTAAGGCGAGAGCCACATGTTGAAGACGATTCGCCCTCAATCCGTGAAGCTCTTGCATTTTTCGTTGTTTTTTATATCATGCGCGCCGCGCTAAGGCGAGAGCCACAGTTTGCAAACGGTCCGCCCTCCATGTGTGGAACGGTTGCCAAATATTAAGCTTCAGAGTCATGAATGGTGAAGAGGTCTCAGGCGAAACGCCGGGCCCGCCCCCAAAATCGGCTTCGGAGTGCGACAAGAAGAACCGATTTATAAGGAAAAGGACCATGCAGAGGTATCGAGGAGGAGTATCGAGGAAGAGTATCGAGGAGAAGGAGGAGGAGGAGGAAAAGGAGGATTATCGAGGAGAAGGGGGTGGAGAGGGGGTGGAGAGGGGAAGTGGTAGGCGGAGGAGGAGGAGGAGCAGGAGGAGGAGGAGGAGGAGGAGGAGGAGGAGGTGAAAGGGAGGAGGAGGAGGAGGAGGAGGAGGAGGAGGAGGTGGCGGAGGAGGAGGAGGACGAGCAGGAGGAGGGATGTCTATGTGGGACCACGAGCCTCCGGCGAGGGGGCCTCTCGTGCTCGGCCGCTGCTCTCGCAACCAGCCTTCCGCTGCTGCATGGCCTTTTCTCTGTGCGTTGCTCTCCCGCCGTCCCCAACGTTAAGTCGGGCCCTTTCTACAGGAGGAATCGGAGGTGAGGGGGTGAGATTGAAGTGGAACGGAGAGCCCCCCTCTGGGAAATTGGTTTCGGTTTCGTGCTCGTGCGTGCCGTGCGTGCGGGCGAGGCGAAGCTGCGTGGGCGGGCGAGAAGAAAGTCTCCTCCGGCTGAGGCGCGGCTGGACCAAATGATTGTTTCCCGGGGGCCGGTGGCCCGCGGTGTCCCGCCGGTGTCCCGCTTCTGGCTGAGGCGCGGCCGGACCAAATGATTCCTTTCTGGGGGACGGTGGCCCGTGGTGTCCCGCCGGTGTCCCGCCGGTGTCCCGATGATGATGATGGTGATGTCGATGATGTTGATGGTGATGTTGATGATGATGATGGTGATGGTGATGGTGATGATGATGGTCTCCACATGATGATGATGCGATTGACGATGTTGATGATGCTGATAATGATGCTGATGATGATGATGATGATGATGATGATGATGATGATGATGATGATTGTGATGGTGGTGACGATGATGGTGTCCCGATCATGGTGATGGTGATGATGATGTTGCTGATGTTGATAGTGGTGTCCCGATGGTGATGATGATCTTGATTATCCGGGTGATGTTGATGATGGTGATGTGGTGAGATGATGATGAAGATGATGAGGATGATGGTGTGCCGGTGATGATGAGGTTGATGATGGTGCTGTTGATGAAGATGGTGATGATGATAGTGTCCGGATGATGACGATGTTGATGGTGATGACGATGATGGTGTCCCGATGATGATGGTGTTGATGATGAGGATGATGATGAGGTGATGATGGTGATTTTGATGATGGTGGACCGATGATGGTGATGATGATGTTGATGATGATGGTGTCCCGATGATGATGATGATGATGATGATGATGATGGTGATGATGATTGTGACGATGATGGTGGTGATGGTGATGATGATCATGTTGATGGTGGTGATGAGGTGGTGCTGATGAGTATGGTTTTCCGATGATGATGACGATGATGGTGATGATGTTGACAACGTTGATGACGATGATGGTGATGATGATGATAACGTTGATTGTGAGATCGATTGTGATATCGATAATGAGATCGGTAGTGGGACCGAATGTGAGATCGATTGTGATATCGATAGTGAGATCGATAGTGAGATCGATTGTGAAATCGATCTATAGTTAGATCGATTGTGAGATCGATCGAATGAAATAGGTCGAGGGAGATCGATTGTGAGATCGATCGAGTGAGATCGATTGAGCGACCGAAAGTGAGATCGATAGTGAGATTGATAGTGAGACCGATCGAGTGAGACGTTGGTTGCTCCCCCCGAACCTCCTTATCACCCGAAGGGTGGTCGTATAGGTGTTCAAAAATAATCAAAACATCGTCTGGGGACGATTGTTCGACCATGTTTGACTCTTCTTGGGGCATTTCCGGATTATGTTTCGGTGTTCGCCCAGAATCCGCCTGTGGGAAGACATGCCCGACCTAACACTGATGCGCGGCGAGCGTGTGCGCAGATTATTTTGCCACGGCGCCTCCGAGCACGCACTGCATCCAGTGCGCTCCTCGCGTCGGCGCGTGCGCGGCATGTGGCCTTCCGTTTCCGTCTGCCACATGGCCCCCCCCCTCAGTGCGCTCCATGTGCTTCTCAGGGTATCGATCTGACTGCACCCTCGTTGGCTTGCTCTTTGTCCTCCCAGTCGGTTATTCTCCCAGTTTGTTGTTTTTCGCCCCTCCCTCTTGACCGCGACTTCCCTCGGCCCCGCGGCATCCGCGCGTCCCTATCCTACCGCCCATCCTTGCAGCTGCATGCACGACTTTTGGCTGACTCGCTTCGTCGTCGTCGACCTCCTCCTCCTCCTCCTCCTCCGCCTCCTCCTCCTCTTCCTCCTCCTCCTCCTCCTCTTCCCCCTCCTCTTCCTCCGTAGCCATTTTGGCTCAAGAGTGCTGCACCTGAGGGCTCTGCGCCCTCGTGCCGAACTGGAAGCTGCTAGTCCGCAGCAGTGCCAAGGCCTTGTGCCTCACAGCTTTTGCCAGTACTGCACGGGCCTCTGGCAGCCCATCTTCCGTGTGCTCCTGACGGAGCTAGTTGCTACGGCGCTGCGATGGCCCCCGCCCCGTGGCGTATCCCCGATGATGCGGAGGAAACCTGGACGAGGCAGCCCTGGATCCGAGTTCCGCCTGGGGGCGCCAAGGCTGGGCAGAATCGTGGCGCTCGGCTTTGCACTGTGTGCTCTTGTGGCCACTGGACTTGGAACGATCTCCTGGCCAAGCGGCACAATCTCTGCGTCGGGTGCCAGTCCCAGTGCCACCCGCTCAGCTCCTCTGTCGGCGGCGGCGGCCAGATGCTTCTGTACACCGGCGGTGAGGAGTCTGGATGGGGTGAGGGAGGCGGCAAGTCCAAGGGTCGCTGGCGCAAGGGTACCCAGGCGCAGCAGGTGCAGCAGGGCCCCTCCGAAGCCATTCCTCCTCAAGCTCTCGCGGCTGTCAAGGAGGCTGCTTCGCACCTCGCGCCCGACCTGGCCCAGAAGTTGCTCGCTCAGTTCGTGCCCAAGCCTCCGCCCCAGCCCCAGGCGACACCTCAGGCCGAGTGGCAACGTGCATCGCAGGCCAAGAAGGCGTGCAAGGAGAAGCTCGACAAGGCCCTGGCGCGACGCGCGGCGCTGGACAAGGAGGTCAGTGACCTGGACAAGCACCTTAAAGAGCTCATGGCGAGGGATCTGGGGAACGCTGACATACTTGAGCAGGCCACTCGTAAGCTTGCCGTCGGAGTTCTCAAGCCTGCTGAGCCCATTTCCAGCAAGAACGTCATTTCCCTCGACGCCCTCTTCAAGGACTCTGCTGATGAGATCAAGCTCGACTTTGGTGAAGAGCTGGACGTCTCGGGGCCGGCCTTCTCGGCCGAGGACCGCGAGGGATTTGAGAAGTTCAAGCTTGAGCAGTCCCAGCAGGTCAAGACCTTCTTGCACGGAGCGCTCACGAGCATTAAATCTCAGTACAAGACGCACCAGGAGGAATACCAGAAGCGGATGGGTGAGCTGCGTAAGAAACGCAAGACTACTGATGGCGCGGTTGCAACAGGGGTCGCGGCTTCTCAAGGTGCGGGCAGCCAGAGCGCCGCTTCCTCTCAGGCGCCTGCGGCTGATGCGCCGAAGGCTGAGCCCTTGGCTGCTGAGGCCCCTGCCGTGCCGACCGACAAGGAGAAGAGGATCGAGAAGGCGCGCGCTGACACTCTCGCACGGGCTAAGGCTGCTGCTGCTCGGGCCGAGGTTGAGGCTCGTGAGTCGGGCTCCTAGCTCTGCTGGTGATGGTCAAGCGTGTGATAGCTGTTCTACCTGCAGCTATCCTGGCGGTGTGCTCTCAAGATCGGCCTCCTCATGTTCACTTTCCTCTGTGCCGTCCACTTCGACGGCAGGCGGCTCTTCTTCTTTCCTGTTTGTGACGACCTCTCCTGGTGCTACTGCGTCCTCGTCGGTTTCATGCGATGGGCGCTCACTCACCGTGCCTGCGAAGGCAATGACCCCGCGGACGGCACCTGCTGCAGGTCGGCTCTGCCAAGACCTCAGCACGGATTCCCGCGGCGCGAGTCTTGCTGGAGGCTCGGCAGACGACGCCACATGTGCTTGCGGCACGGCCACTACTTCGACGGTTGCTGCATCTACTGCTTTGGGCTCGGCGACGACCTCGGCCCCGTGCTCTTCGACTTCAAGGGCAGGCAGGCGGTCGCGCTGGCTCCAGAAGGCGCGTGATGTGGGTGGCGCCGCTGGAGAGGGAACGGCCCCTCACTCCCAAGGGTGCGCGGTCCTGCGGGAGCCCGCTGCAGGGCACGCCGCGAACTCTGTCCTCGCCTGCAAGGACCAGGATCCTGAACGGCGTGAGGCCATTCGTCAGCGACTTATTATGGAGCGTCGTCTTCGGTTATACACAAACTTCTGGCTCCAGGACCCGTGTCTGTTGGATGAGCCTAGCAACCAAGCTCACTGGATGCGTTTATGTGTCACTTACGTTTCTGACTTGCTTTCCCAGGATGTTTACCTGGCTCTCGTCTTGGAGCAGTCGGCTCGGACTGGCATTGAGAACTTGGCTATCGTGAGGCGTGACATGGCTCATGACATCTGTCTCTCGGCCTGGAGGTCCAGGAGGAGTGCGAGGGCTCGCCACCATGCCAACACGCGCCTGCTTTCGCAGTCAGACCCTGATGCATGGGAAGAGGAACTTCGTCGCCACGCCCGCTCCATGGTCCTTGCTGAACGTGAGTTTGACACTTCCCCCAACCGTCGTGCCTCAGGCCCTGGGATTACTGTCGCTATTGGTGGATCGCCTGTCTGTGCTGCTGGAAATCCTGGTTCGCCAGGTTCTTTCGTCGCAGGGCCGTCGAACCCTTCCCTGCGGCCCACGGGGTTGGAGCAATCGCCCAGCGGTGCCCCTCGTGGATCAGGCGGCGAGCCCGTTTTGCTGGATTCGCATGACGATGAGAGTCAGGGGCCGGGGCCTGACCCCGACAGCGACACCGCCCCTCAGCGTTCTTTGTCCATTGTCTATTCCAACATCAGCGTGTGGGGCCCAACCGCTTGCAGGTGGGTTGCAGCATGCTCGGCAGACATCCTCATTTTTTGTCGAGCACAGGATGCGCGGATCCAAGTACCAGGCGATGGCCAAGAAGCTACACAAGCTGGGCTGGAAGGTTGTGGCGCAGGCCGCTGCGCCCGCGCTCGCTGATGATGCATCGTCAGGTGTTCTTGTTGCCGCGCGCTCTCATCTTGGGCTCTCACAGTTGACATGCGAGGCGGGTGAATGAAACGGCTGGTACGGCTCGGTGGTTGCTGTGTACTCTGAGGCTTCGGAAGGTTTCCCTGACGATCGCCCCTGTCTACCTGGTCACGGGGGGTGAGCTCAGCGGTCAGAAATTCGAGCTGCTGGCGGACCTCGGCGCCCATCTGAGCGCGGCAGGTGTTCCCGCCATTGTGGTGGGCGACTGGCAGGTGGACCAGAGTGTTCTTGAGGAGTCAGGTTGGCTGGAGCCTCTCGGCCTCGTCCCTGTTCCTATGCCTGGTGTTTCGGTTACTTGCTCTGGGGTCTCCACCAGTCGGATCGATTACGCTTTGGTCTCTGCTAGCTTCTCTAGTGCCGTCCAGTTTAGGTCGCTCGTTCCAGTGCCTTGGGGCACTCACGCCGCTTTGGAATGTCAGGTCTCGGCTTCCCCCAGGGCCATCATGGTTTGGAAGGCCATGCGACCTAAGCCCATTCCTGTCAAAGGCGTTGCTGCCCCTGTTGAAGCCTGGCCGCACTTCCTGGTGCAGGCGCAGCTGCTGCAACGTAAGCGGCCAGGCTTCTTCAAGGCCAACTATGCCGCTGCCAGTCTCCTCAAGCTCGAGCATGACAACATCCAGGTCTCTCTCGATTTAGGTACCCAGTTGTCTACCTGGATTGTTGCTCTGGAGCTTGAGGCTTTCTCGAAGCTTGGTTTGGCCCAGGATCAGGTGTTCCAGTTTATAGGTCGTTGCCAGGAGCCCAGGCTGCGTTTGGTGCCCCTCACGGCCGCCCAGGTTGAGGGGCCTTGCCAGGCTGACCGTGGCGCCCGTTTCTGGCAAGCTGCCTTTGTCAAGCTCAGGCTGTTGCTTAAGCTTGTCCCGCAGGATTCCATAGAGGATATCCCGCCGCAGCCTGACCGTAAGCATGCAGCTCAATTTCGTGCCACTTTGGCTTGGCTTTCTCGGCAGGTGCCCCCTCCCCCGTCTGACCCTTCCGATGCGGGTCAGTGTGGAACCTTAACTTGTGGAAGATTCGTTTTCAGCGTATTTCTGAGCTGCCGTTCGACGGGCTGCAAGACTTGCTAGCTGAGCTCCAGCAGGTGTCTGAAAAATCCCACCGTGACGCTCTTCAGGCTCAGAAGGCTTCGTGGAAGGCCTGGCTCCAGGGGGCGCTTTGCAGGTCTGCGGGGCCGGCCCATCGGTTGTTGAAGCCACCCCTGGACCCTCTGGAGGCCGAAAAGATCGGTGAGGAAGGACCCTGCTTAGCCTTAGATCAGCTCCTAGAATTTGAAGCGGCCGCTTGGACGGCCATCTGGCAACAGCACGACAAGGGCGAGGCGCGGGCTGCGTTAGCTGCCCTGCGTAAGTGTGCTCGGTCGTCCCCGCGTTTGCCACCCATCGACCTGGACGCCCTTAATCGTGCGCTCAAGTCGTTGCCTGACTCCAGGGGTCAGGGCTTGGATTTTATTGAGCCGCGCTTAATCAAGGAGGCTGGTGACGAGGCCAAGCTCCACCCCATTCAGCTTCTAGAGTCCATTGAGGAGCAGTGCACTTTGCCTTTCCAGCAGCTTTTTGCCTTGATTGCCCTCATTCCGAAGCCTGACGGGGGAGTTAAGCCAATAGCGCTGCTCGGCTTTGTTTATACGCTTCTTTTGCGCGTCAGGAAGCCTTTCATCACGGCTTGGGACCGTGGGGCGCATGGGCCCTGGGGCCAGACCGTTGGGGGCTCGGCCGACGTAGCTGGTTGGCTCGATGAGCTTGAAACGGAACTTGCCCTCCGCAGCGGTTTCCAGGTCGGGGGCTTTTTGCTGGATATGAAGAAGTACTATGACCAAGTCTGTCTTAAGGACTTGGTGGAAGCGGCTCGAGAATTTGATTACCCACTCCGTCTGTTGGCTTTGGCCATCGATATCTACTTGGGAGTTCGGCATTTGTCGTTGGAGGGGGCAGTCCATCCTGGGATCCTTGCCAATGGGGGCACGTTGGCTGGATGTGGCCAGGCCACCTCCCTTGCGCGAGCCCATTTGCACCAACCCCTCGCAGGGGCCAGTGGATCGGTCGGTGGCCTTCGGCTGCGGGAGTGGGTCGATGATATTTCAGCTCGTCTTTTCGGCACGCATTCGTCCATCGTCGCTACGTTCCCCATCCTGCTTCGAGCCCTCCTCACTGGCCTCAGGAGGCGTCGCTGTGAGTTGTCCCTGGGAAAGTCCCATTTGCTCGCGTCCTCGCCAGGCCTTCGGGCTGAGCTTTCCAGGATTGCTGTCGGTGAAGGCTGCGAGTTCTCTGTGGCTCTGGCCGCCAGGGATTTGGGGCACGACACCGCTCTGGGCGCCAGGAGGACTGTGGCCGTCAGGAAGACCCGTTTTACCAAGGGGCGGGATGCCACTAGTACGATTTTCATGTTTGGGCGCACGTGCAGGCAAGCCAGTAAATTGTTCTTTCCTAGTGCTTATGCGAAGGCCATGTGGGCGCCTGAGATTCATTGTGTTTCTCCCTCCATGCTCAAAGGCCTTCGCAGCATGGCCCGTGCTGCCAGCAAGACCCCGCAGAGAGGAGTGTGTGCCACGACCGCTATCCGTCTCACTTTCGGCTATGGCCAGGACCCCCTCCAGGTGCACGTTCGTCGTGTCGTCAAGTCGTGGTTTGCTCGTCTTGCGGGCCGCCCTGGGCTCCTCCGTCGCCTGGCCTGTCTCTGGGCGGCCTCTTTGGCCAAGGTCCGAAAAGGGTGGTCCTGGGTTCGTGGCCCGATGGCGGCTTTTCAAGCCACGATGTTGGCGGTCGGATGGCAGTGCCCCTCACCTTTCACTCTCATCGCGCCTAGTGGTGACGAGTGGCAGATGATGGAGGACGGGCACGGCCCGCTAGGCCCTCTTCTTGAGGCTTTTGACGATTCAATCGACACCCTTCAGTGGCGCCAGGCTTCCGAGCACCTGGATGGCGCAGGGATCCAGGGGCCTGTCTCTCTTCACCATGTCTGGGACCTTGTTGCCTCCCTCGAGAAGGATGGGCGTCGGGACCTCGCGGCTATGATTCGGCTCTTGGTCTCTGGAGGTTATTGGACTGAGGAGAGAAGGCACAAGGCCCAGATGGCTCCTGATCCTAGTTGTAGGCGTTGCCAGCGTGACCCCGAGACCTCCTGCCACAGGTTTTGGGAGTGCATGTGTAATGCGTCGTCGCAGGTCCAGGAGATTGTTGACTCTCAGCACCTTAGACACGGTGCCCAGCAGGAGGCTTTCCAGTACCCGTGCTTCTGGATGCGAGGACTTATTCCCCTTTCCTGGTTCAACCTCCCTCCTGTGCCTGATTCCAGGGACCTCCAGGGGCGGCGTTGTCCTGGGGCCTTGTTCCCAGGCTGTCTGCCAGGAGGCCTCTATGCCACTGATGGCACGGGAGGGCAGTTTGCCAAGTTTCCTGTCCTCCGACGAGTTCCCTTTGCCTTTGTGCGGTTCCGTCCTAGCGATGATTTCGATTGGGATTATGGAGTCACAGGTGTACTCGACTCGGTTCGACAGACGGTTCCCCGCGCAGAGCTTGCGGCCATTGTTGAGTGCCTTCGTTGCGTTGACCCTGCCCAAGCTCTGCGCGTGGTCACCGACCATGCCAATATTGTCAAAGGTTTCCTGGCTGGCCGAGCTGCCTCTGCGAGGCAGGCTAATTTTGATCTCCGGTGGGAATTCTGGCAGCTCCTCTCGGAGCGACCTGGGGACTTCCAGCTTTTTCATGTTCCCAGCCACCTGTTGGAGGATCCCCAAAAGCTCGCCCGTTTTGGCGACTCTGTAGACTGGGACCAGGTTGTGCTCAACTCTGCGCTGACGGGCTCGCTGAATTGCGTGCTCGGGAATGCCAGGTTCCGAATGGAGTTGTTCAGGCTTATAATGAGCTCGTCGGCAATGCTTGTGCCATCCTCAAGCGTAACGCCTCTATCATTCTCGAGTGTGCTGCCCTCAAGGCCGAGCCTGAGCGCAGGCTGCGCAAGCAGCCCATTGATCTTGTGCTCCGCAGGCGTGGATCGAAGCTGATGTGAGGGGTTCGTCGCACGTGTGGGAGTTCGGTTCTGGCGTTTGGACTTGTGGGATGTGCAAGGCTTCGATCTCCGATGCTGCCCCCTCGCACCGTGCGAGGCTCCGCTCGGCTGGCCCTGCTTGTGGAGGAGGTGGAGTTGGGGGTTCGGAGTCGGTGGTGGCGGAGGAGGTCACTGTTAAGAAGTGGGCGAGGCGAGGTCGGGCCCTGGCCGCCAGGGATGATGCCCTATGGCGCCGCCTGAGGCTTGACCCGCCCCCCCAGCGTGCTGCGCCTTGGGTCGCTGGCAAGGCGGTCCACCCGTCACACGTTTTGTGGCAGAAGGGTGCCTTCACTTTTTGCGGTGAATGCGGCTCGTGGGCAATAGCTCGCCCTGTCTCCCTGCGGGAGCCTTGTCCCGTGGCCGCGCTGGGACCGCACGCCATCACAAAGCACCAGCTCGAGGTTTTACAGCGGGTTTGCAAGGGCCTCCCGCCGTCTAAGACCTCCAAGAGCTGGGAGGCGTAATTCCTTTTCCCTGCCAGGCAACCCCTGCATCTGTTGCACTCTGGAGGTTGGCTGGCAGCGGCGCACTGGAAGGATCCCCCTCCTCTTCCCCTTTTCCTCCTTTTCCTCCTCCTCCTCCTCCTCCTCCTCCTCCTCCTCCTCCTCCTCCTCCTCCTCCTCCTCCTCCTCCCCCCCTGCCCATCCTCTTCAGCATCCTCTTCCTCATCCCCCTGCTCCTCATTTTCTCCCTCCTCACAACCTCCTAGCCCCCCTCAGGGGAGTGGCCGCGCACGCCTCGCGAACACTTGCGGCGCACGGGAGCGGTCGGGACTGCAGAACCGTGCCGGGAGGGCGTCGACAGTCGGGCACGGCTGGGCGCAGCAGATAGCGCCGTGAGCAGTTGGCTGCAGATGGCGTCCGAAAAAGGCGGCCGCACAGTCCTGGCACGGTGGAGGTGGCCATGTGAGGGGGAGGAGGAGGAGGAGGAGGAGGAGGAGGAGGAGGAGGAGGAGGAGGAGGAGGACTAGGAGGAGGAGGAGAGGAGGAGGAGAGGAGGAGGAGGAGCGGAACGAGGAGCGAGGAGCGAGGAGCGAGGAGCGAGGAGCGAGGAGCGAGGAGAAGGAGGTTGGAGAGGGGGAGGAGGAGGAGGAGGAGGAGGAGGAGGAGGAGGAGGAGGAGGAGGAGGAGGAGGTCTCTGATGATTCAGCTGGTATCTTTTAGCCCTGGGACACAGCCCGAAGCGGCCCTACCGACGCAGAGACGCGCGCCGAACCCAATGGCTCAGCGAAAACGAGGGGAACCAGCACGGCGACGAGGCGAGCCAGACCCAAAGAGCCTCCCAATGGAGGCCAGCAAAATCGAGGCGGATCCAGCAACCCCGAGACGGATCGAGACGAGAGCGCCACCCCACGGCAGCGCCCGACAGCGAGGCGAATCCAGCCCAGGCGACGAGGAGTCAGCTACGATCCGACCCCCAGGCTATAAGGCGCCGATGCACCCCATCCCAGGAGCCGATCTTCCTGACCGCCAGCGCCTTGAGCTGCGCGTCGGAGAGCGCCTCAAGGTAGGCGAGGCTGTCCTGCTGCCTCTTCTTGCCCTTGCCCTTCGTGCTCCTGCCCTTGCGGGAGGTGCGCCCGACGAGCTCCAGGCCCTTGATGGGGTCGTCCGTGGGATCCGAGATGTCGATCACCTCTGCGTCTCCGAACTCTGTGAGGGAGCCTTCGCTGCACTGCTCGTGCCACCAGTCGTGGAGCTTGTCGCACTCGGAGTCGACCTGGTCCAGCGGTTCCTCTCTCCCACCGGCTTGATATCCTCCTCCTGCTCCTGCTGTTGGTGTCTGTTGCAGGCCAGCTCCTCCTTCTGCAACTGCTGTTGGCGCTGCGTCTCCGCTGGAGCCCACTCCGAGCACTTGCGGCAGCGCTGGCGGAAGCCCAGGTTCACTTCCCTGCACCATCCGCAGCGCCACTTCTTGACGTAGTGGGTTACCTGCGAGTGTCTCCGCGCTGGGTCGCCAAGCCACTCTATTGTTGTCCTTCTTGACCTTGTTGTTGGTGGCTGCCGTCAGCAGCAGTAGGCCCTGTTTGGATGGCCTCCACGCCGCCATCGGCATCTTCTTGGCCCGCGGCTGAATGGACTCCTCCACTAAGTCGCTGCCGTCCTTCTGCTTCTGCTTGCCCTTGATGTCCGCCGGCTCCCCACACTCCTCGTCCACGAACTCCTTCAGCGGCATCGGCAGTTTCTTCCTGCTCTTTTGGTAGTGCTGGGCCTCCTCGATCGCCTCCGAGCTCGAGTCCACCACCGTGGGGCTCCCCAGCATGACGGAGTCCATCAGTGCGCCCCCCAGGGTCGGCCAGCTATCGAGGATGTTCAGGTCCAGGTCGCGAGGCTTCATCACTTGCTGCTGCTCCAGGAGCCACTGCTGGTCCCGCTCCAGCTTCTCCTGCCACGAGAGGTCCGACACCAGAGGCACCACCTTGGACGAGGCACCCGCCATCGTCCCGGAAGAGAACAACGACGGCCCCAAGCTCCTCGATGAAGCCTTTCAGCTGCACTCCTGACTCACGCGTGGCGCACGAGATGGGGACGTACACCTGATTCATGAGAACCCCATGGCTCCCCCGCGCTGCGCCCCCCCCCCACGTGCGCGCGAGGATGGCCCACCTGGGCCAGGAGGGGCTTGAGCCAAAGTGGCTACGGAGGAGGAGGAGGAGGAGGAAGAGGAGGGGGGCGCGGCCTGCCCCCCTTGGGTACGTCATGTGGTCGCGTTGGCGGCCGCGTGCATGTTCCACACCGAGACGACCAGTCGTACAAAGAGCGCTTGTTTATCCAACGATAATGGGCGTGACCAGGGGGGGGGGGGGCGGCCCGGTCACGTCACGATTCGCGCCAGCGCCGTCTGGGAATGGCAAGGAAGGATAAGCCCGGACGGCGCTTGCGAGAATCGTGACGTGACCAGGGGGACGCGGGGCCGGTCACGGGCATGATCGCAAATCATTGCAAATTGGCTCATGGGGGCTCGTCCCAGATAAGCCGCGGTCTTGGTTTGAGGACCCCTCGGAAGGGGGAGCACCAAGAGGAGCTCCTCCCCCTCGCTCCTCCCTCCTCCTGGCGTGCAGGGCGTGTGCGAAGGTGACTGGCCTTCACCCGTCACGCGCAACGCGCCTAAAGCCCTCGCGACTGCACCGCGGCAATCTGGCCCAGGCCCCCAGCTTTGCCAGGCGTGCCAGGTCGATTTGTTGAGCCGCTTTCGGGGCCTCCCTCCTTCGCCGTCCCCCTCCGTGGCCAGTTTGGCTCAAGGCTTCACGCTTCGTTGGGTTAGAGCCCGCGGGCACCAAACGGAGACCGTCGGTTCGCGACTGGCTTCTCTCCTTCGGCTGCGGGATCCCTGCGCCGACTGGGGATCCCTGGCTCTATCGGAGGTCCCCGTCGGGCATTCGCGAGTGATCAGCAGCCCCGTGGCGCCGCGTCCGGCGGTCCACCAGCGGAGGTTCTTCTGCATGCTGAGGCACTGCAGCCCAGCGTGCCGAGCGCCAGTCCTCCGTCGACTCGCTGCGCACTCGGCCCCAGAAGCCTGGTGCGCGCAGCCCATGATGCTGCCCACGCCGAGCATGTCCAGCGCCGCTGGGCCGCCGAGCTGGCGGCGTCACGGCGCTCTGCAGCTCCGCAGCTGCGGCGGCCCGCTGAACGGCCGGGATCTTGCCGCCCCCGCCGGAGGGCCGCAGTGTTAAGTCGGGCGTGTCCCCCTACAGGGGGGTTTTCGACGAGAAATAAAAGATTCCCCCAAAGTATTCCCAAATGGTCAAAAATACAAACAAACAAAAAAACTGGCCCCAAACAATTTTTGACTATTTTTGAATGTTCCTCCTGTAGAGGGGCAGGCCCGACTTAACCGCAGTGCCCAGAGGGCTCGCGCCCGCTCCAGCTCGCCCCTGGGAGGCGGCGCCCAGGCCTGCAGAGCTCGAGGAGGCGTGTGGTTCGACGCGCTCCAGGAAAGGGCCCTGCCTCCGAGGATCGGAGGAGCTGCCACCTCTTCGGCGGGAGCCGGCGGAAGCTCGGCGGAGGGCGTCGAGGATCGAGGAGGATCGTGGAGTGGAGGGGTTGATCGAGGGTCGAGGATCGAGGAGGATCGAGGATCGAGGAAGCTCGAGGATCGCAATTCGCCGCTGGGGAGGATCGAGGAAGTTCGAGGGGTCCGGGAGCGGGGGGCGGCCGAGGAGCGGAGCGGAGCGAGGCGCTGGGAGAGCGCGCCGCCCGCGCGCGCGCTCCGCCCCGGCGGGCCCGCAGAGGGGGCGCGCGGCACGTGCCGTGCCCGCTTGCGGGCTGGAGTTCATTCGGGCCTGTCCCTCTCCTGCAGGGGGAGGATTCAAAAGCGGTCAAACCATGGCCTGGGGACGATGATGTCCAGCATTTCTCCCTATCGTGGGGTCTGTTTTGCATGTGTCAAATGTTTCGTCCGAAACCCTCCTGGGGGGGGGGCATGCATGACCTGAGGCTAGAGCCACGGCAGGGTGCGCGGGCACCGCGCGCCCAGGGCCCCCACGGGCAGTGGACAAAATCAGGGCGGGAGGCTTTTCCGTATGTTCTCGAAGAAGAAAATCGGGGGTGGACAGACCTCCTACCCTGACACGTTTATTAGTGAATTGGCCGTTTTCGGTTCGCGAGAGGGCGTCGCGGCCGTCATCTCTGCGGGTCCAGGTCCGTCGGTTTCGGTCCCAGGCCGTTTTCACTAAAGGGTGGTTTACTAAAGGGAGGTTGACCCACCGCCGGAAAAACAAACAACATAAACAGAAACTTTAAGCGCGCCGCGCGGATTTCTTGGATCCGCGCCTGGCCCCCCCCCCGGGCGGCGCCTCCAGCGCCGCCCCTGGCGCGCCCCGCGCGCCAGGGAGGGGGGTCCACTCTGAATATTCGTTTTGAGTAGTGCACTGTGGTCTCCGTCCTTCCTCCTCTCCTTCCCGCCTCCCTCCTGCCTCCTCCTGTCTTGCCTGCGGGGGGCTGCGATCTGTGAAAATGTCAACTGTCGCCACTTTCGAGGGCTGCTTGGGGGTCCAGCACAGTGACGTCCTACGCAGATTCAAATTAGACCTCGCCATCCCTGGGGGGGGCTGCGATCTGTGAAACCGTCGCCACTTTTGAGGCCTTCTGGGGGGGTCCAGCGTAGTGACGTCCTGCGCAGATTCAAATTAGACCTCGCCATCCCTGGGGGGGGCTGCGATCTGTGAAACCGTCGCCACTTTTGAGGCCTTCTGGGGGGGTCCAGCATAGTGACGTCCTACGCAGATTCAAATTCGACCTCGCCATCCCTGGGGGGCTGCGACCTGTGAAACCGTCGCCACTTTCGAGGCCTGCTGGGGGGTCCAGCGTAGTGACGTCCTACGCAGATTCAAATTAGACCTCGCCATCCTTGGGGGGCTGCGATTTGTGAAACTGTCGCCACTTTCGAGGGCCGTCCTACGCAGATTCAAATTCGACCTCGCCATCCCTGGGGGGCTGCGATCTGTGAGACTGTCGCCACTTTCGAGGCCTGCTGGGGGGTCCAGCATAGTGACGTCCTACGCAGATTCAAATTAGACCTCTGTGAAACCGCCGCCACTCTCGAGGCCTGCTAGGGGGGCCAGCATAGTGTGGCCCCGCGGCGGACTCAAATGTGACCTTCCAAATACTGGTCGCAGACATACCCGCGCCCATGCCTCGTCAGCACCCCCGTATGAAGTCGCCCACGCTACTCAGGCCCCGCATTGCGCAGGGGTCGGGTACGTCGCTAGGGTAATGTTCAGGTTGTTTTTTCTTCTTCTATGTTCGGCCGCTGGAGGCCCTCACGGGCCCTCGGGACCGTCAAAGCCCATGGGAGGGCGAGTTGAGACAGCGGTGGTTGGCTTCGGGGGGGCCCCTCCGTCGCCTTGGCTGGACGCAGCTCGGCAACCCGGCCCTGCCGAAAGGAGCCCATCCGGGGCGCCGAATGGACTCCATCGAGCTCGCGGCGTGGGAGGTGCCCACAAACCGACCAAAAAAAAGATGGAGTCCATCCGGCGCCGAATGGACTCTCGAAATTAGAGCCCATCCGGCGACGAAGGAGTCCATCCGGCATAAAACAGAGTCCATCCGGCGAACCGATAGAGTCCATCCGTCGGCGTTAGAGTCCATCCGGCGCCAAGTTAGAGTCCATCTGGCGGCATTAGAGCCCATCCGGCTGGCAAAATGACCATCATGGCATCCGAGTCCATTCGGCGGATAGCTCCGTTGTGCGCGCTGTTTGCACATCCCCTCGACCCCTCGACACCGCGCCCCCATGCCCCCGCGATCCCATGCCACCCACGACCTTATCACCCCACCACCCCGCGACCTTATCCCGCGACCACAAGTCCTCACGACCCCGCGACCCCACCGACCACCACATCACCGCCATGTCACCCCGCCGCCCCACGAACCCGCGACCTCACGCCACTGTCCCTAGACCCCGCTGCTCCGCAACCCCGCAGCCCCACCGCCCCGCCACGCCACCGCCTCAGCGGATCCTAAGGACTCTTCTCCCTAGGAAAATCCTCGGGATCATTGAGGATCCCTAGCGGATCCAAGGGGGGCCCCACGGATCTTTCGGGATCCTTAGCGGAACCCTGAGGGAACCTTGGGGATCCGTGGGGATGTTTCGCTGTTCCCGAAGGAAAGCCTTAGGATCCTCTGGGACCTTTAGCGCGCCCCCCAGCAACACCGTAAAGATCTAGGGATCCTTAGCGGTCCCAAGCGGAAAGGAAGCCTGGGGCCCCTTAGCGGATCCCCCCAAGAATATTTCGGGATTCTGAGCGGCACCCTCGAGAAACCCGAAGGACCCTTGGGGATCCTAGGCGGATTCCTTAGGAAACCTTCGGGTCTTTGGGGGACTTTGAAAGAACCCCTAGGGAAACCTCAGGAATCCTTGGCGCGAGGGATGGGGGTTATCCCCATGGAAACCCTAGGAATCCTTGGGGATCCTTCGCGGATCCTTAGGGAAATGCGCGAATTCATTCCACGTTTGTTTGGGACCCCCCCACCGAGCACCCACATGACTACATTGCATACCAATGGCATGCCAAAACAACAGCGAGGAAACACACGTGACAGTCCGTGCGCACTGGGAGATTTGAAGGAATGCGCGGGAACGCCGAGCGCTAGGTGCGCCCGAGAGGCGCCATCATGAGGATGCGACTTTTGAAGCGAGGGCATTCCAAAAATGATAATTGCCTTGTTTTTTCCAAAAACTCACTTCGGATTTCAAAGAGTCCATTCGGCGAGGCCTTTTCACAGAGCCTATCCGGCGGAATTAGAGCCCATCCGGCGGGATAGAGCTCATTCGGCTGGAAGAGAGCCCATCCGGCTGACATTAGAGCCCATCCGGCGCGCCGAATGGTCTCTCTTTTCAAAAAATCCCTTCGGCGAGAAAACAAAGCCCATCCGGCAAAAGGAGTCCATCCGGCGAAAAGAGAGTCCATCCGGCGACGCGACGTACTATTTGCAATGTTTTCTATATGTTTAGCTCACGCAGATCAGAGCCCATCCGGCGCTTGCGCGGATATTCGCCGAATTCAAGTCATTCGGCGCCGAACGGACTCTTTTCGGAAGGGCTGGGAAGCTGGTGCGCTTGGACCCCCGGGGGGGGGTCCGGGCACCAAGTTCGAGGCGCCGTGGTCTCTACTCTCGCCCTGCTCCGAGTCGGGGCCTCTGGCACGGCCAGTGCCAGCTGTTGGGGCGCGAGCCCCAGCCAGGTCGTCTTTAGGGTCTTCGGGGCCTCCGCCGGTGCGCCGCTGGCCCAGGAGGCACCGGATCCACGCCGACCTCATAGGATTAGGTCGGGCATGCCCTCCTACAGACGGATTGAAGACGACAAGTACATAATATTCGACACATATTCAAAAATAGCCAGAAGTAGCCAAACAAAAGTCGTCCCCATAGCCTTCCCGACCCTCCTGCGTTGGGTACTCGTTTTGAATAGAGCAGTGTGGTCGCGTCTTCCTCCCGCCCCCCTCCTCCTCTCTGTCCTCCTCCTCCCTTCGCTTCTTTCTTCGTTCCTCCTCTCCTCTTTTGCATTTTACCTCGTCCTCGCCATCTCTGAGGGTCTGCGATCTGCGAAATTGTCGCCACGTTCGAGTGCTGCTGGGGGGCCAGATTAGACCTCGCCATGCCTGGGGGGCTGCGATCTGCGAAACTGTCGCCATCCTTGAGGGGGCAGCATCGGGGGTACTCGCCGCAGATCCAGATATTAGACCTCGCCATCCTTGGGGTGCTGCGATCTGCGAAACTGTCGCCACGTTCGAGGGGTGCTGGGGGGAGCAGCATTGTGGGTACCAGACGCAGATTTAGATTAGACGTCGCCATCCCTGGGAGGCCGCGAACTGCAAAACGGTCGCCACTTCGAGGGCTGCTATGGGCTAGCATAGTGGGGACCAGACGCAGATCCAGATTAGACCTCGCCATGCCTGGGGGGCTGCGATCTGCGAAACTGCCGCCACTCTCGAGGACTGCTGGGGTGGCCAGCATCGTGGGTACTCGACGCAGATCCAGATTATACCTCGCCCCTGGGGGGCTGCGATCTGCGAAACGGTCGCCACTTTCGAGGGCTGCTGGGGGGCTAGCGTAGTAGGTACTCGCCGCAGATTCAGAATAGACCTCGCCATGCCTGGGTGGGCTGCTATCTGCGAAACTGTCGCCACTTTCGAGGGCTGCTGGGGGGCCAGCAGAGTGGGCACTCGCCGCAGATTGAGATCAGACCTCGCCATCCCTGGGGGGCTGCGATCTGCGAAACGGTCGCCACTTTCGAGGGCTGCTGGGGGGCGCAGCATAGTGGGTACTCCCTGCAGAGTCAGGTTCTACTCCGCCATCTTTGGAAGGCTGCTGCTTGCGAAGCCGTCGCCACTTTCGAGGGCTGCTGGGGGGGCCAGCATAGGGGGCACTCGCCGCAAATTGAGATTAGACCGCTTGCCGTTCGCACCCTCTGTCACCTTCTCCGTGCTGCTGCTGCCGCGATGGCTTCCCGCCCCCACAATTCCGTCGTTCTCCTGCCCGTCGTTCCCGCCCCCGTTCTTCTTCAAGCCTGGGGCCCCAATCCTCGTCCTGTCGATCGCTGTCCTGTGAGTCGTGCAGCGTGCGCGCATCCCATGCAGCTTGCACAACAAATCGCCGCGCCTGCACTGTCGTTGTTCCTGCCCATGTTGGCGCACGTCTCTATCCATTCGATGCAAATGGGTTGGGTACGTCGCGACGTGCGCTCCCACACTGCGCACGCAAAAATACGACAACGAGAATGAGCGGCGTGGAAAAAAAACAACAACTCGGACACACTTGCTCTTTATTTGGGTCGGGCATGTCCTCCTGCAGGCGGATCTTGGACGACAAATAACGAATCGTCAAGCATACACCACAGTATTCAACAACCGTCAAAACATCGTCCCCCGACGTATGAGGAGGAGGAGGAGGAGGAGGGGGAGGGGGAGGAAGACAAGCTATGTGCGCTCGCGTCATATCTGACGTCCTAACCCTCCCTCCCATCCGTTACCATGGCGCTGGTTTTATCTATCCGCGAACGCGTGTCGTAGCGGACCTGTGGCTCCGCGCGCGCGTGCGTAGTGGGTGGTGGTGCGCGTGCGTGCGTGCGTGTGTGCGTTGTTGTGGTGGTGGTGGTGGTGGTGGTGGTGGTGGTGGTGGTGGTGGTGGTGGTGGTGGTGGTGGTGGTGGTGGTGGTGGTGTGTGTGTGTGTGTGTGTGTGTGTGCGTGTGCGCGTGTGCTGTGGTGGGACGTGGTGTGGCGTCTTGGTGTTTGGTGGTGGGCCAGGTGCGTGCGTGCGTGATGGCGGTGGTGGTGGTGGCGGTGGTGGTGGTGGTGGAGTGTGTGTGTGTGCGTGTGTGTGTGGTGTGTGTGTGTGTGTGCGTGTGTGTGTGTGTGCGTGCGCGCGCGTGCGTGCGTGCGTGCGTGCGTGCGTGCGTGCGTGTGTGCGTGCGTGTGTGTGTGTGTGTGCGCGCGCGTGTGATGTGGTGCGACGCGGTGTAGCGTGGTGGTGGTGGGTGGGGTAGTGGGGTGGTGGTGGCGGTGCGCGGTGGTGGTGCGCGTGCGTGCATGCGTGCGTGCGTGCGTGCGTGCGTTGGTGAGTGGAAGTGGCGGTGGGCGGGGCGGGGCGCGGTGCGGTGGTGGCGGGCGGATGGGCGCGCGAGAAAGGGGCCCGCGCTGGGGCGAGAACGCCATCCTGAACGACGGAGGCAAAACACCGATCCGAAAATGAGGCCCACGCTGCAGCGGGAGCACGATTCGGAACGAGCGGAAGCCCGAAAATGAGGCCGGTGCCTCAGCGAGAGCAGCATTTTGAAAAAAAAAACCCAGCGACATTTCAACTCCGGGAAATCCTGTGTGTAAAAAAACACTACGCAGAGGGGTGCCCGCCATCTTCCGCACGCCATCAGGGGATGGAGGAGAGTGTATTCATATTGAATAATTGTGGGGGAGGAGGGGGACGAGGAGGGGGACTGTAGTGTAGCGCTGATGCCCTTGAGGGTAGGCATAGCCCTGTGAAGACGGATGGGGCTCTGGGGCTCACCCACCCTTGATACCGTGCCCCCAGGTACAAGGACCGTGGTAGGCACACGGTATGAGAGGTAGCACACCTTTCATCGGCAACCTCCGTTGTGAAGACCGTGGCTCGTCCTTATTCGGCTTGTGCGCCAGAGCAATTGGAGCGTATCTGCACACGCTGGAGGTGAGTGTGAATGAGGGGTGATGGATTCCGCACCTCCTGACTGCATGGACGATGCGGCGGAGCGAGGCCGCCAAGGTAATGAGGCTCAGAGTATACAGCGCTGAATGCCAGTGCGTGCGCGTGCGGCAGGGTGCAACAAGGGAGTAGGTGGCTGATGAAAGAAGTGGACAAAGTCAACCCACGCCACCATTGTGCTGCGTACCCCAACGGTTTCACGACGCGACGCGACGGCAAGCTGAGAGGCGATGTTTACCTCACCTCCTGCCGGCATGGACGATGCGGCGGAGTGAAGTCGCCAAGGAAATGAGACGCAGAGCAAACAGCGCTGCATGCCAGTGCGTGCGCGTGCGGCAGGGTGCTACAAGGGAGTAGGTGGCTGAGATAATATGTGGCCAACGTATCCTCACGCCATCTCTGAGCTGCGTACCCCAACGGTTACACAACGCGACGCGACGGCAGGCAAGGGGATCGCGCGCCGAAGAATACGATTCGACCCGCGGTCGAATAACAATCTGAGAGACGATGTTTTCCTCAACTCCTGCTGCCATGGACGATGCGGCGGAGAGAACAAGCTGGCCCAGAACGCGTCCTGGGGCCATACCTGCTGAGGCCGGCGCGCCTCCCGTAGGCCCTCTGCCCAAGACTGGGAGGATACGAACTTCGAGAGTTTCGTATCGGGTGCGACCCCCGGAAGGCTCACGGCGAGGGGCATCTCCGACCTTCAAAACCCCTTCGGGTTTCGGGGGCGATGAACTAGGCGAGTCATTGGGGACAAGTCGGTTCCCCAGTTGTCCGTTTCCCTGGGCGGTTCCCCAGTTGTCCGTTCCCCTGTGCCCCGCATCATCGCCGCGGCGTGCGATGGGGACAGCAGCGATTGACGACAACAATGAGAGAGCATGTTGCTAGCGGCGAGCTGTGTAGCAACGGTCCAAACGGAGGGCGAGAGGGGGGGGAATTAGTTACGGTTGAAGCAATGCCGATACTGGCAAATATTCTTCCAAGCACTGGGCAGGACCCTACTTTGAGTTGGGGTGTTGCCGCCGGGAAAATCTCTGCCAAGAGTCCCTGGCGCCGTGCGAAGGAAACCTCAACTTAGAATTGGATTTCAAGTTACGGAGTTTCCCTGACTCCGAGTAAGCACCGCACCGGCTGCAAATGAATACCACCCCAAGTGCATAATTGGAAACATGCAGAATGTGTTTCCGAGGATTTTGCACCAGCTGGGTGAAAGCTTCGCTGCGGCCTCTGCACGGGCTCACTGTCGGTGCCGGCCTGTTGACTCCTTCGGAAAATGTCAAGCGCATGCGGCAGGCCCGTCTGCTGTGCTTCCAAGCCCAATCGCGCTCTCTGATCGGGCCTGGCGGGCGGCGACCTGGCCGAGGATGAAGGCCAGGAGGGGGAGGTGGGGGCGGAGGCGGGGCTGGGTCCGGCAGCACTTGCCGCGCCGCACCTACCCCTGTGATGAAGCCTTCCCCGCGGAGCGATTTGTCGAAAACCGACCGCGTGGCTTCAGACGGGGCTATTTTTGGAAATAGCAACAGCGCCTGCACAGCATAAGGCAAATAACGCCTCAGGGTCTCCGACTCTTCCTTCCAGCTTTCCTTCTCAGCCTCTGACGGCTGTGGAAGTGACGGCGCGCCTTTCTTGGCGTACCTGTCAGCCAAATCGTTGCCTACTGCTTTGTACCAGTCAGGCGAAAGCCGTGGGGACGACGCAGGGTCGACATGCGCGGGCACCTTCTCAATGCGAAAGTCTTCATCCCAAAATGGGGGCCCGCGTATCTGGATATTGAGGCCTGCGTAGAAGTGCTGACGCGATGCAGCCCTAGACCAAGGTGCTTCCGCCATCTTGACTAGGCCTAGGAAGCCTGAGTGGATAAGAGACACCTGGGGGCAGTGCTGCATGACTGCCAAAACTGCTATATGCTCAGCTGCTGGTGATGTCTGCGGGTACGCCGCTCCCACGGCCCCCCAGAGAGCAGCGAGCAATTCTCCAGTAGGCGTCACTTTCACAACTGACCATCCTGCTGAATGATACGTGCTAGGACCCTCCTGGAAACATGAGCCATCGGGGAAGACATCACCCGCGAAGGCTTGATGTATAGATGACTCCGGGTCGGCGCGCCAGAACTGAAACGGGGCAGTACCTGGGCCTTGTGGCGGGGCCGCCACTGGGCAGGGGACCTCCATGAACCCGCGCGCTAGAGGAAAGTTGCGACCGCGACCCGAGAGCAGGATCCTGTCCGCCTCAGTGACCATTTGCTCCCACAACTGGGCAGCGCAGGGGCAGTGGTGCAATCTGCGCGACATGCAGTCGGAGGGGCCACCACATATGCATGTTGTCTGCACCTTGTATCCTGCTCTCTTGAGCTGGTGGCAAGTCCACGGGGACTGACAGAGAAAGGAAAGTAATATGCTTTGTTCATGGCGCTGGAGGCTGTGCTCACGCATCAGCTGCCTGGCAACACTGAAATCCAGCATAGTGCCTGTTGGGGGCCCCATCTTGGCGGCGACGGTTGATACGTGGCCTTTCTGCCATTCGTCGCGGAATTTGATTTCTACGCACCGAGGCGAAAAGGCCGTGAGCGGCCATCTCTCTCCCGAAGGATCTTTTAAAATAAACGGGGTGGCGAAGGACCACCCAATGCGCTGCAGAGATAGGATGGCCGCCGAAAATGGCCCCCGGACATCCGCCCATGCCGACGGGGAGCGGTCCAGGATGGGCCCGGCGAGGGATTGCAGGGAGGAGAGCGGGCGAGGGTTGTGGTTAGAATTGTCAAAGCTGGACTTCCAAACAAACTTTGACCACAACAGGGCAGGGGCAAGCCCCTGCCTCCATGTCGGGTCCTCGTGAAGAGCCAGCGAGACAGACCTCGAGCGCGTCTCCCCTCTGGCACCGACTAGCTTGAGGAAGAAAGATTGGACTTCCCCCAGCTCCTTTCGGTCGAGCCCTGTGACCCCAGCGCCGTATAAGCCGAATTGGTCCAGACCTGTTGTAAAGAGTTTGCGCATATGTGTGCCTGCCGCTTTGACGGCAGAAAGACGGCGTCTCCTAGCCTTGAGTTTGCCGATCCGTTCCTTAAGAACAGGGCGGCTGCACCGGAGCATACGTAAGTTACCCGGCGCAAAATCTATACCTAAGTTGCGGCCTGAAGATGCGACAACGCCAGCGTGCCGACCAAGGGCCTTCGCCAAATTGCTCCGCAAGCCGGCGGAGTTGGCAATCGTGATCGATTTGGCCGCGGCAACGTTGCAGCGCAGGTCGCGCGTGATCGCATCGAGGAGGTCTGCAGCCCCTCGGACTAACAGGTTGACCACCTCGTCGATAAATAATGAAAACGCAAGATCCACATTCCTGCTGGACCATTCCTCGAATGGCTCTAGTGCGTATACTTGCGCATTTAAAGTGGCGAAGCCGCAGCCTGCGGCAATCCCTCTGGAAGGGGAGCCTACTTCCACAGCCATCTTTTGAAATGAAACGAACCGCCTGCCTTGGTACTGATTGAGCGCCACACACAGGAGCCTGAGTGGAAATCTACAGCGTTTGGCCCTGCCCCATAAAACAGGGCGCACGATGTGCTCAACATAATCACTCATGTCGTACAGCACTGCGCCTGAATGCGCTGGGCCCCCCCTTGCTTGGAGGATTTCTGGCAGCAGCGCTTGGAGGAATACTGACTCCTCAATGCTCCTACCTTGTTGGTGCCCCATGAAGGGGCGCCTGTGCTCTGATTCCCGCGCTCGCACGATTGGCAAGCGGCACTTGGCCCACGCGCGATAGAAGGCAGGAAACAATCCAATGCCCCTGAAGGCAGGGGTGCCCGGCGCCTTGGCCTTGGCTTTCTGCAGCAAAGTTGAAATATTCGCCAAGATCGCTGTGGGAAACAGGCCGTGCAGTTCTACAGCTGCCAGGAAGAGCGCAACAACTTCGAGGGATTCATCTGGCAATAAGGTCAAATGACGCGGACGAAATCCGTCGAAAGTCCGCGCAGTTGAAATTGGGAAGGCGGCCGAGTCCACGCGAATTTCACTGGGGGTGAGGGCGGGCAGAGGACCCCCTGCCGGCATGAAGGGTTGGGGCTTGGTTGCCGACGCCTGCCACGCTTGGGCCAAGCGCATGGCTTCGACCTCGAGCAGAGCAGACGGACGTCCAGTCCACTGCTCTCTGAGCTTCACATGCGCGGGCTGCTTCACGGGGGCGTCTTTGGTCAATTTGTGTGCCCATCCTACAGATTTCGCGTCTGCCTGCTTCGCCCACGTTCTCCAAACCTGGGTGCGATCAGCAGCGTCGGCCCGGAGCTCCTTTTCAAGCTCCGTTTCCAATGCCGTGGACGTCTGTCCCAATATCTGGAGCGCCTGTTCAGTGGGCATTGTCGGCGAAGATCCGTCGGGAGCTATCTGCTGGCACGTATCTACTGCCTGGCCCATCGCGACCGAAACGGCCTCCGGGAGAGGATTGAAGGCGCTAGGCGGTGAGCTGAGGGCGAGGATAGCCTGGTCCAGAGGCTCTCGAGCGATGAGCGCTCGCTGTACACTTGCTATCGCCTGGCATCCCCACTTCAAAGGCTCGGCCCTCGAGTGCCAAGATTCAAACTGGCTCTGGGGTGGAGGAGCGACCCATCTAATCACGGGGCCTTCCCCTGGCCTCTTGTCTGGGCACGGGGGAACGCAGCCGGTGATAGTGCCTAGTGCTTTCTTGAAGGAGCGGCTCATGGCGGCGTAGAATATGTCGAGTAGACGCTGCTTCGCCCCATGGCAAAGACGAGATTGGAGTTGGGCTAGCAGTAATTGGCCTGCTTCCTTAAGTGGGGCACAACTCTCCAAGGCAGGCCGGGGCCCAAAGGGGGCAGCGGCGGGGAACTTGAAAGGGGGCCGGAGCCTGGGCACCAACACCTCGCGATCGAGGTCCACGACCAGACCGACGGGTCGGTGGCCAGCCAGCGCCGCCACATTGAAAGAGGTGTGGGAGGTGACGCAAGAGATGAGAGGATGCAAACTCCGCGACACCAGAAAGAAGTCGATCTTGGACTTCGACCTCTTGGAAAAATAAGTATGCTCAGTCGGGGCAACAATGCTGAAGCCGCTGCGCACAAGGAAGTCAGTATGAGTGAGGACAGAAGGGGGGAGATTGAAATCGCCACCGACTATGAGTGGCATGCCACTCTGGTGCTGCATGATGCCGAGATGCGCCAGCAACGCCTTGTTTTCAATACTCAGTTTCACAACGGGGCGGAGATAGAGGGTGACAAGAATTACGGGGTCGAAGCCAGGAAGGTCGAGCTTGACCCCGAGCAAGCGGGAAGCGTCAGGGGAGGGTGAGAGATGCTGAGGTAAAGGTGATACGCCCGTGTCCTGAGTGCGCCGGACCAAAACTGCAACGCCCCCTATGGGACGGTTGCCTTCCGAGCGCACTGCTGACGTGAACACTGGGTACCACCCCAAGCGAATGCGCGCTTCTGAAGCAAGTTTGATGTCATGGGACTCGCACAGTAGAGTTCCCTGCTGCATTACAACCCTGAACCTACTAAATTTGCCCTGCTCCAATAGAGGTCGGACGGTGGTCCAGGCGTCTCCATTCAAAGTACACAGCTCGAAGGGCCGGCTGCGCGGGAGCACGGGGGCTGACAAAACTGAAGGTCGCGGGCCGACTGCATCTACAGAGCTGCGGGTATTGCCCCGGCGACCGGCCGCCCGCTGCCAGGCCGGCGGCCGCCTCCTCGGCTGCCGGCGCAGCGGGGTCAGTCGGCGTGTCCCCCGCTGGGGCAGCGGCCGCCGCAGGGGCCGCGGACTGGTCCTGCAGGCCACCTGGCGCGGCTGCGGATTCAGCCGCACCTGGTTCCTTGGCAGGCTCCTTCAACGCCTCCTCGACCTTGGTGGAGATTTCGTTAACCCTTCCGATCTTGGGGGCAAAAGATGCTTGTGGACCGAGTTTCGGCGAGTTGGCCGCCTGCGGGGTGGGGTTGTCCCGGCTGCGAATGAAGGCGATGATGCAAGACGCGCTCTCCTCTGGCTCCAAGCTCTTTATGTCGACATCGGGGTGGGCCTACATGAAGTCGACTGTGTCTTGAAATGTGGGCGCCTTGGGCTCCGCAGGAATGGATTCCGTCTTAGCGGAGATCGTGGCCTCTGTGAGCCGCAGTTGCTGTCGAAGGGAGCGAATGTCCGTGATGCGCGCCTGTATGGCCCCCCCAAGCTCGAAGTGGATGTCGCAGGGGGCGTCGATATCTTTCTCAATTGCTTGCAGGGCGGAGGTGTCGTCGGAGAGCTGCGCCTCCTCTTTGTCGAGTCTGCCTCGGAGCTTGGAGGCCTGTTCAATGGGGCCCAGTGACAGGAACTCGTCGCGCCGGAAGGTCTCTAGGCGCTCCTGAGCCGCGAGGAGATTGGGAGCAGCCCCCGCCGAACCCCGGTCGGCATGGTCTTGCCAGAACTCGACTTCGGCTTGCGCCGAGGCAATCTTGGACAGGGGTTTGTTTGGCCCGACCTTGGGGGCCTTCCCTGGAGGCGAGCGGCCGTCCTGCTGGGGCGGGCGCTTGAGTCCCGGAGTAGGTGCACAGCCACCGCTGCTGACGTAGGTGCCAGTGTGCTTGCGCTGCTGAGGGGCATCCGGGTTCTTCGTGGGACCAGCGGGGCCCCAGGCGCCAGAGTTCCGTGGATCGGCCTGGGCTGTTTGGCGGTTGGTAGCGTCGTCCAGGTTGTTGCCGGGAGCCTGGTAACGATTTCTTTTGCCAGGCCGCTGGGCCGCGCAGTGGGCCTGTGCAGGATAGGGTTCCATCCTGGCCCCTTTGGCGTCTTGGCCTTTTCCGCGACGCTGCCGCTCAGCCTCCCCCTTCCCCGCGCCAGGTGCCGAGGTGGGTCCTGGCGACGGGCCAGCTGTCTTGTTACGCTGGATCGGCTGCCGCGGGATCCGGCGGGGCAGCGCGGTTCCGCATAACGAGCCCTTGCTGCAATGGAGTTCTGGTCCTCCGCAGAGGCGCCCACTGCATCCCGGAACCTGGCATGGGCTGCCTGGGCGGATCGCGCTGTCGGCCATGTGTGCAGACTGGTCAGCTGGTGAGTCCACTCAGGGGGACTGGGTGTCAGACTGGAGGCTGCAGAAGCTCGAGCCGATGAATTGCGGCAACCATTACCATCACGACTCGGTGCGGGGGGGCTGAGGCGAATGAGTAGCAATGGGTTTGTACGACTGAAGGGCCCCAGTAGCATAATGCGGATGACTTCTATATATATATATATATATATATATATATATTCAGTTCTTACAAATGCCGGGGCTGCGCCGGGCTGGCCCCGCTGCTTCAGCGCGTTGGGCGCCGAACCCAGCGGGGGGGGGGGCCCAGCGACGCCCCGGAGGAACCTGGCAGGCCCCAGAAAAAAACCCGAGGGAACCAAAGGGCCCCCGGAGGCAGCCCCAGGAAGCCGGAGCCATGTGGGGAAACACAGCCGCGTTTCCCCACATGGTTCCAGCACCTGGCGGCGCGGCCAAGACGGCACGGGGCCGCCCACGAAACGCCCGGGGCCGCCCCCAGAGCGCGCCCAGGACGTCGCCAGGGGCAGCCCCGGGACACCGGACCACGCGGGGAAATGCGGCCGCGTTTCCCCGCATGGCCCCAGCGCCCGGCCGCGCCAGAAGGCGGAACAGCTCAGGTGACGCAAACATCGCGGTACAAAATCTACACTGGGCACCTCTCTGGCGCCGCGGACGCAGTGGGAAGGAATGCGCCACATGGCCGCCAGCCACAGTGCATCCTGGCAGGATACGCACGCTTTCGCCCGCTCGCGACTGACGCGCCTCAGCGCGCTGGGCGCGCGAAACGTGTGAGAATCCTCCGCATCCTCCAAGGGCGACGAGGGGAGGGAGGAGGAGAGAGGAGAAGTTTAAGAGGTTAAGGCGACAGTGGCGCGTGCAAGAGCGGGCCGCGAGGCCCGCGCAGCACGAGGGGTGTCATCGCCGTGGGCCTGGCGTCTGGGGGATCCCCTTGCCAGCCCGTGGCGTGAGCATAATCAGTGAATGCACGATAGCTGGCCCGGACCCTGGCCAGCGTCTAACAGGAGATGCATGAGTCATGTTAGCCAGACAGAATGAGATGATGCAGGACTGGCGGCCTTGCCGCCAAACTGTGTCCTTGAGGCAAATGCCTCGCGACGTGCTTGCGTAGTTATTCTGTGAATGCACGAAAGCTGGAACTGGAGCTGGCCAACCTCCGATAGGAGATAACCATGGTAGCAGAGTGCGACTGTGCAGGACTGCCGGCCTTGCCGCCAGGCTGTGTCCTTGAGGCGAATGCCTCGCGACGTGCGTTCATAATCTGTGGACGAACGCTGGCCTTGACAATGGCCATCGTCGACTAGAAGACAGCCCATGGTAGCCGCAAAGAGTGAGACTGTGCAGGACTACCGGCCTTGCCGCCGGGCTGCGTCCTTGAGGCCACTGCCTCGCGACATACTTGCAGATTTGCGATTGCACGAAAACTGGCGATGACGTTTGTAGGAGACAACCATGCAAGCCGGGCTACATGGGTCATGCAGGACCGCCGGCGTTGCCGCCGGGCTGTGTCCTTGAGGCGAATGCCTCGCGAAGTGCATGGATGAACTGTGGATGCGCGTAAGCTGAAACAGAAACTGGCCGGCGTCTGATAGGAGTAACCATGGCGGCAGAGTGCAATTGTGCAGGACTGCCGGCCTTGACGCTGGGCTGTGTCCTTGAGGCCGCTGCCTCGCGACGTGCGTTCATAATCTGTGGACGCACGAAAGCTGGCCCTGATTGGCCATCGTCGAATAGGAGACAAGCCATGGTAACCACAAAGAGTGATACTTTGCAGGACTGCTGGCCTTGCCGCCGAGCTGTGTCCTTGAGGCGAATGCCTCGCGACTTAACTGCGATTGCACGAAGACTGGCAATGACGTTAATAGGAGACAACCATGGTTGCTGGGCAAAAATGGCATTGAGCAGGACTGCCGGCCCTGCCGCCGGGCTGTGTCCTTGAGGCGAATGCCTCGCGACATGTGTGCAGCATCCGCGGTGCGCGACAGCTGGCACGGCCGTTGGCCACCGTCTAAAAGGAGGCCATGTTAAGCGGAGAGAGTTAGATTGTGCAGGACCGCCGGCTTTGCCGCCAGGCTGTGTCCTTGAGGCGAATGCCTCGCGACTTGCGTGCATAATCAGTGGGTGCACGAAATCTGGCACTGCCGCTGGCCTTCGCCTGCGTACGAGGAGCCATGCGTAGCATATGCCCGCGTGTGCCTACAGCCAACGAAGTAAAGAACTCGAGCTGAACGACCTCGGAGTGAAGCCCTCGGGGTATTGACCTGAAGTGAAGCCACTGAGGCGAAGACCTCGAGGTGCGCAAGACTTCCGGCCGTGCCGCCGGGGTGTGCCAAGATTGAGGTACCGTAAGTGCCCCTTGTGCCGGTGTCGCCCCGGCTTCCTCACCCCAGGGGACATTGTGCAGGTGCTCGTCGGGCGCGCGCCTTGCGCACGCCCTTACTGGCGCCCCATGCGTCCTGCACAACGACCGCCCCCAGGGGCTGCGGAAGCCATCTGCATGGGGGGAGGAGGAGGGGGAGGAGGGGGAGGAGGAGGAGGAGGAGGAGGGGGAGAATGAGGAGGAGGAGGCGGAGGCGGAGGAGGAGGAGGAGGAGGAGGCGGCGGAGGAGGAGGAGGATTCACATACCAACAAATTGTTGTTTGAAGGTTCCTCCTGTAGAGGGACAGGCCTGGCTCAATCATGTGATAAGCTCCGCTCGCCGGGCCCCTCGGAGGCGGCGGGCCGGAGGTCCCTCGGCCCCGCGCACACTCCACCGCTTGGGCCCGCGATCCCGGCAGAGTGGGCGTTCCTCTGCCGTCGTCACGTCGTCGCAGGCCTAGCTAGAGGTGGACACCAGCACCAATATCGGCGGTGTGCCTCGACGCGGGAAGAAGATCCCGGACTCGGCGATGGCGGTAATAGTTTGGCTTCAAGGTGACCGACATATGACCGCCGACACCGAAGTCTAGGATCATTTATTTCCCTGTGGAGGCAACCCCCTGTGTTGGTGTTGGTGCGCATTTCCAGGCCTCCAACGTCGGGCTTTCACGGGCGAAGAACGGTATAGAGAAAAACTGGTTCGCTGTCGGGGACAGCTTATACCCTTGCGGTGGCACGCGAAGGCACAGCTTTCCAGCCGCCCTGGGGCAGCGCCCCCGGCGACGAAACAGGTTGTGCTGTACCGTTCCTCGCCCGCCAGGGGCTGCACCCGCAGGCAGTGCTGGTCGCGGCCGGCGTGCAGCATCGGCGGCAGCCAGTTTGACATCGGCACCGCACGAGCATTCTGATGCCGGATTTAAGTCGGGCCTGTCCCTCTCCACAGGGGGAATAGTCAAAAATAGTCAAAGAATACTCTGGGGACTATGTTTTGATTTGTTTTTGCCATTTCGGTGCATTTTTGGGGTTGTTTTCATTTTTCGTCGAACATCCCCCTGTAAGGGGACAGGCCCGACCTGAAGGCAGTGCTGGTCGCGGACGGCGTGCAGCACCGGCGGCAGCCAGCTTGGCATCGGCACCGCACGAGCATTCCGATGCCAGCTGCGCGTCGGCCACGCGAGAACAGCGCGCACGCTCGGAAGTCCTCTATCATGAGCCTCGTGGCGGGCGCCTTCTGGCCATGCCGGTCGGGAAACGATGTACTACAATTAAGTCGGGCGTGTCCCTCCACAGGGGGAGTAGTCCAAAACAGTAAAAAATAGTACGGGGACGATTTTTCACTATTTTTGAATACTTGGGGGGTATGTTAGGAATATGTTTCATTTTTCGCCCAAAATCCCCCTGTAGGGGGACACGCCCGACTTACTACTCCAAGATTCTGCACTATGTGCTCGCGGCGGACCTGCGTCTCCAACGAGAGCACAGAGTACAAGCACGTCCTCAGGCATCCAGTGGCAGCGACTACCAAACCCCCTCCTCTTTGGCAAGGTCGGGCGGGGGCTAACCTCATCGGGCGCTCCGAGTCACAGTTTGGGTCGCCCGTGAGCCCTGCAGTGCCGGAGGCCCACCCTGGATGCTCGTGGGTACCTTTTTTGCTCGTCTCCGGCTGGTGTTTGTGAGAGGTGAGATTCCGTTGCCCTCGTTGCGGACTCCCCCCACGTGGGTCCTCCTCGCGCTCCTCCTCCTCCTCCTCCTCCTCCTCCTCCTCCTCCTCCTCCTCCTCCTGGTCCTCCTCCTCCTCCTGCTCCTCCTGCTCCTCATCCTCCTCCTCCTCCTCCGTCCCCTCTGGCGTGTCCTCTCCTGTTTCTGCGGAGAGGTTCTTCGGTAGCCATGTTTTCGACCAGCCTTCGCGCGGATGCATCATGAAGTGTCAAGTCGGGTCTGTGCCTCTACAGGAGGAATATTCAAAAATAGTCAAAAGCTAGTCTGGGGACGATTTGTTTGGACTATGTTGAATGTATTGTGGCCTATTTTTGCTTATTTTAGCGAGTATGTCCGAGTTGTTGCCTTTTTTCCACGCCGCTCATTCTCGTTCTCGTTTTTTGCGTGCGCAGTGTGGGAGCGCACTTCGCGAGACAGTGGACCACGTGGATCCAGTGTCGCGCTGCCCGGTTCGTGTTTGCGAGGGGGATATTTGTGCGGGCAGTGTTTGGGTGAGACCAGTGCTGAGAGCGCAAGGCGGCCGCGTTGGAACAAGTTTCCAGGTGATGTATCGAGCGCGTGTGCACTGATGGCGGATGGGTCAGGGCGACATTGAGCTAGAAGGCTCGTGTGGTTCAGGTGCGATAAGCAGGTAGCCTGTTTTGATAAGCACCTAAACACGCACACACACACACACACACACACACACACACACACACACACACGTAGTTTCCATGCTTACGGTGCGCACGGCCGAACAAAAGACCTGCCACACGTCGGCGGGCGGATCGACGCTTGTGGTGCGTGGAACGGTGCTGGTGCTAGGCGCTAGGCACGAGCGGGTGCACAGTGAGGGAGGCCGTTGCGCGCCACGTCGCCTTCAGCTCCCGCTCCTCCTCCCCCTCAGTCCCCCTCCGCATGTTCCTCTCGTCCTCCCTGTCCTCCCTGTCCTCGCTCGGACCGCGCGCCGCCGTCTGCCGCCACGAGTTGTTTGTTGCTTTTCATGGGTGGGAAGTCCCACCCCGCACCTGGCAGATGGACCCATCCTCTTCTTCAGAGGCGGCTCCGGATTACACTCCGCTTGCGAGAGGGAAGGGGGGTGAGGCCACTGCTTTGCGGGTATCATGCGGCTCCGAGATCCGACGTCGCGAAGCAGATACAGCATCGAAGGAAATCAGGACTGGATTCACAGACCCAGTCATTCTACGTGTGACAGCTCTCGAGGCGGATTGATCAGCGCGGGCCGCCTAGAAGTATTCGGTGCGAGAGCAAATATGCAAAACTTTCGGGTCTTAGAGGTGGGGGGTTGGGAGAATTGCGCGTGTTCCTGAAGTCGAGCTCAACCTCGCGCAACACAGAAAAAACATCTCGTTGGAAGCCGAGCTCGACTTTCAGACACTTGTTTTTGGTCTGCGGCGAGTTGTATCCAACAAGCGGTGAGGCACACGGCGGGGCGCATCCTTCTAGCGAGCTGAGACACAGGTGCGCAGGCGGGCGAGGGGCGAGGAGAAGGAAAGCCGTGGGACGGCCTGAGGGACCTCAGATCGTGCAGACCGTTGGGATGTGCCCGGGAGCAGGCTCGCATCCACGACACGGCCAGCGCAAGCGGCCAAATCAGGGGCACGGCTGCTGCAACTTCCAGAACCACTGGTCTATTTTTTATTTAAATCGCCTGCTCTGCGGGCCCGCTCTGCCCTGCTTCTGGGCCATGCGGTCAAGTTCCCGCCTACCACCCGCGGGTCCAATCGACGCCAGGGTATCGGACACCCCCGCTGTTGCTCCCTCGGCTGCGGACGTCCCGACGTTCTTCGAATTCTGAGCCACAGTCGGCTTGTCAGAAATTGGTGCACTCGGCCTTGAATCGCAGCTTCGAGATGTAGCCAACGGAGGCGCAGCTGTAAGCCTCGTGGAAAAGAGCATCCACGAGGGTGATAGTCCATTTGTCGTTTGCAGTCCACCGTGCACGACATACCTTCTAAGAGTCGCGTTCCTCGGAAGTTTCGCCTCGCTCAAGCCACACATTGCTCCGAGACCGACCGCAATCAATCACCAACAGAGAAGCATGAGAAGGACTATGAAAAGACGGGTATCGGCGTCACCCCAACGTACTAATACTATGTGTACGTCGCCCCGCCAGGGGTCAAGCGCGCACCGAGTAATCTTGTAGTATATGAGCCGTGGCGGGCCCTATCTGGCCGTACCGTTCGGGAAACGATATATTACAAGATGGGTATGCTACATGTTCGCGTCGGACGCGCACCTCCGAGGAGGGCGTATAGAATCAGTATGGTTCTGTGCGCCCCAGACGAGTACCATCACAGGAGCATGAATCAGAGGCCAGCAACATATGTACACGTACGCGGTTAGCTTCCCCTGGAGTGCGTGTCAACGCGGACGTTCGTGCAGGCAGGACCGCGGAGGGCGTACATGTACATATGTCGTCGCTCGCCCAATGAAGGGGACTTTGAGAAGAGAGGTGCAAAGTGCTAGAAATCACCCCTGCAGGGGAAGGTCTCACACGCGGTTGCCCACGGCCTTCGCAGGGACGGGGAGAGCCGGGCTCTTCCGAGAGAGGTCCTGCCGTCGCCGCTGGCCGCGGCCTTGGCCAGCCCTCCGGGCCGGCTCCCCCGAGGGGCCACTGGCGGCCGTTTCTGTTGGCGAGGCTCTGCGGCCACTCTGCGGGGCCTGCGCCTGGCCCGAGGGCCCCTGCGCCCTGACAACAGATCACGACGGCAGTCGTTGTGCTCTCTGGGTTACTTACTAAGCGTAGGGGGGTACCCCCCCGACGGGGGGTCAACCTCGCCTGTCGTCGCGCCGCGACGGGGGTCGGAGCGCCTTCGGCGCGCGGTGGCTGCCCGCGACGGGGATCGATGCGGGGCTGTCGGCGGGGGTGACGACCCCCCCGACGCTCATTCAGAAACTGGTGGCCCTCGACAGGCCCCGAGACCGTCAATTGGAAACCCTCAAGCCAAGTGGTGAGATACCAGGTGGTGACCTGGTGACCTGGAATCCTCAAACAGTCACCGCTGGGTTTTAGAACACGGGGTCACCGCAGGGTTTTGTGACTCCTGGACCCACCAGCGTTCTGGACATCCTCGAAAAACCACACGAGTTCCCGAACCAGGTGGTGACACCAAATCGCCCGAGACTCACCGCCGGGTGTTGTCACCACCACGTTTGGGAAATACAAGTCAAACAACGACTCGCGATGAAAAACGCCCTGGGGAAAGGGTCATGATTTCTTGAGGCCCCGTATTGAAAACATCTGGACATCGCATTTCTGAAATAATCACAACCGTAGACCTTAGCTTCGGATGGGGGCCCTCACATGGTCCGTTTCAATCCAGACGGTCTGTTTCGATGTCGATGTTGACCCTCTCGGTCCGATTCGACCCCGATTATTTGACGATCCGATGCGGTCCGATGCTTGCTTGGCTTCATTGTGCATGCTGGCGCGTCCGATCCGATGCGATTTCGACTCCGTGCCGATGCAACCCGATCCAACGCGCATTCCGATTCGATCCGGCTTCTCGATTCGATGTTGATTGGTCTTGCCTTTGTTGCTTGTATTCGCCAGGCGAATTTCTTATACAAGCTTTGAAGATGGTTTGGCTATTTCATCCGCCTGTAGGGGGGGCATGCCCGACCTAAATTGAATCCGAATCCGTGAATGTTGCCGCTTCGGGGTCTTCGCTAAGGCTTCTTAGGGCGTTCGGAGGTGAATCTGGCCGTCTCGGAGGCGACATTCAACCGTACGGGAGGCCACATTGGGTCCACTTGGACATATATGAGGTGGGTGTTCTTGACGTTGCCGTGGTTTCCAGATGGCGGGCGGCTGGCAGCCTGGGCCGAAGACCATACTGACACTTGTGGAAGGGCCAAACAGAGCGTTGACATTCAACACGCCTGCGGACGTATTGGCCTTTTGGCACATCCTGCCACCGTGCTTGGGTCGTTGACAATGAGACGCTTGGGGGCACCCTGGGGGCCTCTTGGAGGTCTCTTGGGGCCTCGTGGGGTCGTTTTAAGGTCCGAGGGGAAAATGAGGAGGGAGGAGGAGGAGGAGGAGGAGGAGGAGGAGGAGGAGGAGGAGGAGGAGGAGGACGGAGGGAGGAGGAGGAGGAGGATGAGGATGAGGAGGAGAAATGAGGAGGAGGATGAAGAGGAGGATGAGGAGGAGGAGGAGGAGGGAAGAACGAGGGGTGGATGGGGAGGAAGGAGGATGAGGGCGAGGAGTAGGAAGAGGAGAAGGCGGAGGAAGGGGAGGAGGAGGAAGGAGCAGACGAGAAGGGGAGAAAGTAGCGAGGACGAGGAGGAGGAGGAGGAGGAGGAGGCAATATCAACAACAAGAATTGGAAGAGTCGGCCCTGCGCTGCCTGTTCGACAGCTCTCATGCCTGCCAGTGCCCATGCACAAAGCATTCGCAACAGTCGAAGAACAACAAAAACACATAAACATAAACTTTTGGCGCTTCGCGCGGACTTCTTGGATCCGCGCCTGGGCCCCCTGGCGACGCTTCCGGCGCCGCCCCTGGCGCGCTCCGCGCGCCAGGGAGGGAGGTCCAGCGAGAGTCCAAGAATTCCGCGCGGAGCGCCAAAAGTTTACGTTTGTGTTGTTGAATCCCTATTCTGAACAGAGCAGGAGGAGGCGCCCTCCTCCTGCTCTGTTCAGAAGAGCAGGAGAAGGACCCCTCCTCGCCCTCCAGGAGGGCGAGGAGGGGGAGAGCGAGCGCCGACCTGTGGCAGACGGCCTCCTCTGCCCCCCGCAGGCCTGGCCCGCGGCCGAGCGGCCGGAGCCCTCCCTGGCGGAGAAGCCGCTGGAGTTCCTCCTCGAGGACGCCGCCCGCCCCTCGAGCAGCGGCGAGGCGTCCTGGCTTGCCTACACATGGTTCATTTCTAGTGATTCGAAGCTCTTTGATTCTCTGGGGGGCCAAGATCCTTTTCATGTCTAAGTGTGCTATCCTGGGCCTCGTCCTGGCCACTGAGGGGGCCAGGAACCATATAGAAACGAGCACACTTACGACGTGTACATTTACGTCGGGCGTGTTCCTCTACAGGAGGCACATTCAAAAGTACGCAAAACATAGTCAGGGGACAATTTTTTACTAATTATGTTTGAGCATGTTTGGTGTACTTTTAGGGTATCTAAAAAATGTTCGCCCCAAATCCCTCTGTATGGGGACACGCCCGACTGAATTCGAGCAGCGGCGAGGCGTCCTGGCTTGCCTACAGGGCCACCAGAGCATGTTCTAAGAACCTCTTTGCGGCTTGCACGAAGTTGAGCAGGGCCGAGGGTCAAAGAGCGCCTTCCTCTGCAGGACCACCAAGCCAGGGACGTCAAGGTGGTCCAACGCCTCGCCTGTTAAGCCGGCGAAGGTGTGCAATATCCAACCGCTCGTTTATGTCCAACGTTTTGGCTTGACGCCGGGTGTGGTGCATCAGTTTCAGCTTGACCGAACAGGTTGGTTGCGCCCCTTGACGTCCGTTTGGGTGCTCTGCAGACCTGACCCCTTGGCCCTACTCAAGGCTTGCACGAAGTGCTCTCAGAGTTCTTTTGTCTGAGGCCGTTGAGCTTGTTCCCTCTATCTGATTCATGTTCTGATAGCACTTGTTGTCGTTCGTGGAACATCACGTTGTTATGAGATCATGTCTTGTGCTAGGCCTATAGAAATGCCGGGACAGTCGGTCCCTGCACACCCCGGGCCTAATATTGCTGCCTACGCTGTTCCCAGAGCCCCTCGGGTCGTGAAAAAACGCGACGGGAGGTCAATTGGCTATTTTCTGCCATTGGGGGCCCTCGCCGGGCCCCTGGGTCGTCAAACAGTGATTCAGGATGAAGCAGTCCCAGGAATTGAGTCGAGACCTCTGGGGGTCCACGACACGAAAAAGAGTGACGTCGGGGTTCTGGGTTAGTGCGCCCTGGAAGCGCCATGGCAGTTTTCCAGCTTTTTGTTCACCGCTTCCGGCGACGGTTTACTGGCGCCGATGTTTTGCCGTGTGCGTTTCTTCTGGTGAGGGGCCTGGTCTAGATCCCTCCTCCTCCTCCTCCTCCTCCTCCTCCTCCTCCTCCTCCTCTCCCTCCCCCTCCCCCTCCTCCCCCTACCTCCTCCCCCTCCTCCTCCTCCTCCATGCGGCCGCCGCTCCTCCACCGGGTGCTTACACGCGCGCCCAAGTCCCCTTCCGGCCCGCCCCCCTCCGCCCCCTGGTCTGTGCTCTCCTTCCCCTCCTTCTCGCTCCCCCTCCCCTCAACCTCCCCCCCCCCCCCCCTCCCCTCCCCCACCTCGCCCTCCTCCTCCCCCTCCCCCTCCTCCCCTCCCTCCTATCCCTCCCCCTCTTCACAATTACTCAATATGAATACTACTCTCCCTCTTCCCCTGATGACGGTTTGAAAGTGCTCGACCCCTCCCCGCGTATTGTTTTTTACACACAGGTTTCCCCAGAGTTGGGTTTTCGCCTGCATGTTTTGCCAAAATGCTGCTCTCGCTGAGGCGCCGGCCTCATTTTCGGGCCCCGCTCGTTCCGAATCGTGCTCCCGCTGCAGCGCTGGCATCATTCCCGTGCTTCCGCTCGTTCCGAATCGTGCTCCCGCTGCAGCGCTGGCCTCATTTCCGCGCTTCCGCTCGTTTCGACTCGTGCTCCCGCTGCAGCGCTGGCGTCATTCCCCGTGCCATGCCACGGCATGCAATGCAATGCTAGGTTGATACTACGCTTCGCGGTGCTCTTCTACGCCATGCCATGCCTGCTCTACAATACATCGCGTACCCTTTCGGGATCATTGCCCTGCTCGACATCCGACTGTGCGAGTAGAGAGGGGATCTGCGGCATGGTAAGGGATGGGAGGGAGGGGTAGGATGTCAGATATGACGCGAGCGCACCCAGCTTGCCCCCCCCCCTACCTCCCCTCCCCTCCCCTCCCACTGTGCCCCCCCCTCCCCTCCCTCTCCTCCTCCCCATCCTCGCTCGCCGGCCCCGCGCGGCGGCCCCCGCGCCGCGCCCCCCCCAGCACTCCACCGACCCGGGCGCGTGGAAGCCGCTGGTCGGCCCCGCCCCCTCCAGCGAGCAGGGCGACGTCTTTCGCGCGGGGGCGGGGCGCGGCGGAGGTCGGGCGCGAGGGCGAGGAGGGCGAGGGCGAGGAGTCTTGGGAGGGGGGAGAAGGGCCGACGGACGGGTGGAGGAGTGGGAGGAAGAGGAGGATGGCGAGGGCGCGGGCGAGGGGTAGGAGAAGGCGAGGAGGATGAGGGCGAAGAGGGTGATGACGAGGAGAGGAAGGGCGAAGAGGAGGAGGATGGGGAGGGGTAGGGCGAGGAGGAGGTTTGAAGATGCGGACTAGGATGAGGAAGACGAGCAGAAACAAGGCGAGGAGGAGTAGAAGGAGGCGGAGGAGGAGGAGGAAGAGGGGAAGGGGGAGGAGGAAGAGGAGTGAGCGAGAACAATCATGTTCTGAGGGGAAGGGTAATGACGACGAAGATGGAGAAGGGGACGATGACGAGAAACATGGTGATGCTGATGATGATGATGATGCTGCTGCTGCTGCTGCTGATGATGATGATGATGATGATGATGATGATGATGATGGTGATGGTGGTGATGATGATGATGATGCTGATGATGATGATGATGATGATGATGATGATGATGATGATGATGATGATGATGATGATGATGATGATGCTGATGATGATGATGAGGAGGAGGAGGAGGAGGAGGAGAAGGAGGCTTGGGCGGAGGTGGATCATAACGAGAAGGCTGAGGAGAGGAAAGGGAAGAGGGAGGACAGGGCGATGGGAAGGCTGCAGATGCAGAAATCTTTGGGGGGAGGAGGGGTGACGAAGAGGAAAAGGTGGACGGATAGTGTGTAGGAACAGGGGGGATGGGGAAGAAGTGGAGTGGTGGAGGAGGACGGAGAGGAGGGCGGAGAGGAGGAGGAGGACGCAGGAGGAGGAGGAGGAGGATTGATAGAAGGCACGAGTATGAGGAGCATGAAGAGGAGACATCTGTGCGGAGGAGGAGGAGGAGGAGGAGGCGAAGGAAGAAGGTGCACAGACCGGTGCGTGTCTGACTCACCGTCGTCGGGGCTCAAGAGACGGGGGTCAATGCGAACGGGGGTCAGCCAGGGCACCAGATCCTGCAGGCTCCTGCGAAGACCCCCTCTGGCTGATCCGGGTCAGCGAGCCGCTCGTGGCCGCGAGGCGGCCCGGGTTGCGAAGACCTGCGTTGCAGTTTTATTTGTCATGCATTGCAGTTCTTTGGTTTCTTGCTGACCCGGGTCTGGATTGACCCGGGTCAGATCACCCACGTCGCATCCAATTTAATATTCAGATTGGTTTACTTCAAGTAAGTGGCGTTGTGCACGCCATATGTTTTCTAATGGCCTTCGGCGTATCTCGCCATCGTGCCTAGGTTGTGGCTCATAGACCTCTAGGATGTCCGCTGGGATGTCGTGGGAGGCCTCTTGGAGGCAGTCTTAGGGGCCTCTTGGGGGCCTCTTGGGGACTCCTGGGACTTTTTGTGCGGGGCGGAAGACTCGGATTCTCGGTTCGTGCTCCCCCTCTTGGGCCCTTCTTGGGGCTGTCTTTGGGTTCTCTCTTGAGCCGTCTTGGGCGCCTCTTGAGCCGTCTTGGGTTCCTCTTGGGGCGTCTTGGTTCCCTCTCGGTGGCCTTTTGGGCCGTCTTGGGGAAGTCTTGGGGGCCTCTGTGACCGTCTTGGAGTGTGGGAGGCTCGAAAAAGCGAGAACCCCACAAACATCAATGATGCTCGCCTCTTGGGGCTCTCTTGGGAAGGCTCTTGGGGCTTTCTTGGGGAGTCTCGAAGGCTTCTTGGGCCGTCTTCGGGCCATCTGGGCGTTTTGAATATGCGGCGATTCGATTCGAACCCCTCCTGGAGCGTCTTGGAGCCTCTTGGGGCCCTCTGGGCCCTCTTGGCTCCGAAAATGGTCACTCGACAAACCGCGCCAAACCCAGCGAGATGTTGGCAATTTCGGATCTGGGCCCTTTACCTCAGGATCGAGGACTAAGGCTTCAGGGATTGGACCAAGGACCCGCGGACACTCTAACTCGCGCCTCAAGGGCACGATGCCGGATCTTGCAGCAGCAGCTTCGCTCAAAGTCGGAAGCGTTTCTCCCCGCACGCGGGCTCGCCAGCCTAAGGCTGGTCGAAGATCCGTCTTCAGAACTCGCTGGCCTGAGGCTGGTCGAAAGTCCGCCCTGAGGATTTCCCGGCCTAAGGCCAGTCGAAAATCTGACCTCGACACACGGGGGAAAGGCAATGCGAACGGAAAATGCATTCGTTCCGAGACGCCGTCTACAAATCGAGGCGCGGGATCGCGGACCGTTTCGGTCCCACAACCCGCGCAGCGTGCCGAGAAGTACACATCTACTCAGCCATGACTGCCTTGCCCGTGGCAGAGTGCGGCCGGCACCGCCCCTTTTGCGCGCCCGGGTCTGGTGCCAACGGTGCCAAGGCTGTGCCCTGCACGGCCATGCCGATCAGCCTCCTCCTCCTCTTCTTCCTCCTCCTCCGCCTCCGGCTGCCGCGGTCGCGTCCGAGGCAGTGGGTGGGCCATGCCGTGCTTCGGGCTGGTCGCTGCGAGCAGCCCGCGGCGCAAGAGCGTGCGAGCGCGCCACGCACGACCGCCTTCTTCCGCCAGGAAGGCGACAACGTGGGACACCGCGCGCGGGGTCTGAGACAGTCGAGAGCGCTCTCATCCTCAAGGGCATCGTGGCTCTGCTGCACATGGGACGAAGCGTGGCAGTCGACAGTATGGGGCACGGTCGGAAGCATTGGCTTAGCGTGTTGCTCCGCCGGTTCTAGCCCCTCACATTTCGGAGCGATAGGGCCCCCACTTTCCATTTCCAAGCGACGAGCCCCGAGTTGTTCCCAGCCTCCCGCCCCGCGGAGCGGAGCGACACGCTATCCGCTTGCACGGCGTAGCGTGTCGCCGGGGCCGATGCTGCGACGCGCTAAGCACATGTTCCCGACCGCATGCGGCCTCCCTGCCTCCGCTCACCCGTGACCCACCCCAGCTCCCCAGGTCGGGACCTCAGGAAATGCCGACTCCTCGGGAGCGCCTCCTTGCTTTTGTCTTTGCATGGCCACTTGAGGGGATGTCTGTTTCGTCTGCACCGCTCGCCTCGTCTGCACCGCTAGTCCCCTCCTTCGCCTCTCGGCAGGTCTGGGACGAGTCGAGGCGCTGCTTCGCGTTCCACTTGCAAGGTGCCGCCTGAGAAAGCTTCCGGCTGCTCGTTGAGCAGAAATCGATTGGAGGTTGTGGGAGGGGAGGCGCGATCTGGTCGTCGGTGCTGAAACAGCGCTGGTCCTAAGGGCAAGTGAGCGGAGGGAAGGAATGGGGCACGGAGGGAAGCTGAAGCGAAAGATAAAAGATAAGAGGGAAGGGGAGACGTGCAATAATGGGGGTATCGGGTTACTTGTACTCTAATCCGGCAACAGAGAGAGAGATAGAGGGAAGCAAGAGAGAGAGAGAGAGAAAGAGAGATACCGAACATGATATGAATATCGAAACCAATTGCCCTAGCCAGCCGAACCAGCCAACCCAACCAACCAGCCACCCAAACAACTCAACCGGCTCAACCAGCCCAACCAGGCACCCCGCAACCCCAGCCAACCCGCCACCCCGCCAACCCGCCCACCTCCGCCGCCTGCCCTCCATCACCGTCGAGAGGGGGGGAAGTGTTTCTTACAAGCGAAACCCACAAAAATCACCCTCCCGGGGTCCGGCGGGACAGCGGGGGGAGGGGAAATCGCGCCGTACGATGGGGGAGCGGGATTCGCGCCCGAGGTGCCCAAAGACGATTTGGGGCCTCAAATGCGACACTGTCGTCACTTAATTACCTTTCACCGCGCTCCCCGTCTCAACGGAAAGGCTCCCATCCGTGAAACTGTCATTTTTCAGCCCCCGCGAGAGGCTTCTTAGAGGCCCCCAGAGGCTCCATGAGGGCCCATGGCGGCCTCGGGAGTGCCTAGGAGACCTCCGGAGGGCCCCAGGAGGACCTACTCTGCACAGCGCCCCCCTTCTCAACGGAAAGGCCCCCATGCGTGAAATTGTTTTCATCATTCCGCGCCCGCGAGAGAGTTCTTAGAGGGCCTACGGAGGCTCCAGGAGGGCCCATGGCGGCCCCTGGAGAGCCCACGAGATCTCAAGAGCCCCCCGATGACCCACTTTGAATTACACTCAGGGAGCTCCAGAGAGCCCAGGAGGCTCCAAGAGGCCCCAAGAGGCCCCGAAGAGCCCAAACAGGCCACAGGACCCCCATCACGCTCTAGGAGAGCCACGGCGACACCAAGAGATTCCAGGACGGGCGTCATTCCCTCTCCTCCTCCTGCTCGTCGTCGCCATCCTTCTCCTCATCCGTCCTGCTTCAAATCCTTCCTCCCCCTCTTCCTCCTCCTTCTCCTCCTCTTTCTCCTCCTCCTCCTCCTCCGCCTCCTCCTCTTCCTACTCCTCCGCCTACCTCATCCGTAGCCTCGATGGCTCCGATAGCGCCGTGCGCGAGATCCGCCTCCTCCCCTATCCGTCCTCCTCCCTCCTCCCTCCTCCTTCCCTCCTCCCTCCTCCCTCCTCCCCTCTCTCGGGAGCGTCACAAAGAGGCCCTTGGAGGATAATTTCACGACAACAAGGGCGCCGACCCGATGAACAGACACCACGTCGGGGCTCTGGGAACGGAGTCGAAAACGAAACCTCGAATAACTTAGTCTTCGATGGTCGAGGCATTTTTCTGATTACCTGCGAGCCTTGTGGGAACTTCCGAGAGCCTCAGGGGTGGACGTCTGGCGCAAGAACACGAGTGGAGGAGGAGACAACACGACGCTTGGTTTCTACCCCCGTGAGGGGCGTTACATGGTGTATGTATGTATGTATGTATATATATATATATATGTGTTAATACATGCTTTTTGGTGCTCTGGAGCTTTATCAGTGTCTTCATCGGACCGCAGCTCGCTCTGGTTCTAGCCTTTTTTATGGCGGAGCCAGGTGCCGCACGCCCCCACCTCGGCGCTGGGCCGAACGTTCTTGCGGCGGCGGCGGCAGGCGCTGGGCGCTGGTCGCACTTCCTCGAGGGGGTCGACTGGCGCGACTGGTGGGCCCTCGCGCCCCAGCCTGGGCCCAAGTACGGGCACGTGCCCGACTGCCCGGAGTGCCCGCCCTGCCAGAGCGTGGTCTCCATCGACGACGACTTCCTGGCTCGGATCCCCTGGGACTGGGTGGACCGGCTCATCTTCTTGCTGGCCGGGCTTGGGCTCGGCAAGGTGCGCCTGGGCTGTACGTGCAGCAGGCGGGCGTCGCGGCGGTCGGTCCCGCTGCACGATCACTACGACAACGAGGACTTCTTGCACGCCGGGATTGGCCCCGGCGGGCGAGCGGGCGTCTCCACTCCGTCTACACCGCCCTCGGCCAGCTCGGCCGTCTGGCGCCCTCGTCGGTCTCCTCCTCGTGCTCTTCCTGCTCCTGAGTGATGGCCAACGCCGCAGACCTCCGAGGGCTGGACATTGTGGAGCCCCAGATCGCGGTGTACTTTCCCGAGGATGCGAACGTGAATTGGCACACCAGGATCCTGCTCGAGAAGCTGAACGATCAGGGGCGGTGGGTCGTGGCCACACCCGACGGCGACATCCAGGTCATCGACTTGGCTCAGTATCGAGTCTTGCCGATCCCTCGGAATGCTCCAGCGCCAGCGCGCCTCCGCAACAATCACTACCACTTCGGGGACGTGAACGAGGAGACGCTGGCGGGTTGGCATCGGGCGGCCCGACAGTTGGCCGTGGTGTTCGGCGGTGTGGCTGCGGTGGCCGCGGGCAACGTGGAGGCCAAGTGGTACTACTCCGACACGGCGGACGACGAGTTCGGAGAGGCCGTGGAGGACGCGGCGCTGGCGAACCCGGCTGGCTTCATCAACCGGGACGCGAAGGGGATGGTGGAGGTCCGCGACGCTGGGGGCGACCGCCATTGGCGCTTCGTGGAGCGGGTGACCCGCGCGGACTACACGGACTGGCTCAACGAGAAGCGGAATGGCCCCGGCCGGGATCCCCGCATCCTCCCTCTCGAGCGGGACGCGGCAGGCCGAAGGCACCTCCTGCTTCGGGACGCCATGGCGGTCATGACCCCGTTCAAGCCGAAGCCGCCCGACGACTGGCCGTTCCGAGGGCCCTCGGCGTGCGCCGAGCTGTTTGCCGCGATTCGGGGGTCGGGCCACGACATTGGGACTTACCACGACTTCTACCTCACGAGCTCCGGCCTCTCGCCCGAGCATCCCGTGGCCCACGAGCACCGCGACCTCCTGATCGTCGTGCATCACCTTCTCTCCTACGACCAGGTGAATGGTCAGCAGAGTGCAGGCGCGGAGGCAGCTGCTCGACTCGTCCTTCAGATCCATGCTGCCGTGATGAGGAATGCGAAGGCGCCGGACTTCCGGGGCGCGGGGGCGATGGTCCACAGCAGCTTGGCCACGGGAGGCGCCACGATGGTGGGCGACTTCGCGAAGTGGACCGCCGAGGAGCAGAAGACGGAGGCCTTCACCATGAAGCAGCACCGCCTCTACGCAGAGGAGCTCGTCAACGCCTCGAAGGCCCCCCCGCCCAGGAAGGGCGACGGGGGGAAGTGATCATCGATCGGTCCTGGCAGGAGGAGGCCGCCCCGCCGCGCTGGTTGGGATGCCTCCTGTCATGTCCGCGCACCGTGGTCAGCCTGACCCGGGCGTGGCCCTTTTTCCTCTTCGTCTTCGGTATCGGAACGCGGGGGATCGTCAGGGATTACCTCGGTATCTCCGCCGGCGTCTGGCTGCGCAGGATGAGCGCGAGAATTTTGTGGCTGACGCCGTCGCGTCGCTCAACTCCCTGTACTCCTCCGCTGGCTCAGGGCACTCGACCTACGAGTTCCCCAACCGCCACAAGTCCGGCGAGCCGGTCTCCGCCTTCAACGACGCGGTCCTCGGGAACGTCGGCCGTGCTGTCAGTGCCTTTCTCCCTCGGCCTGACGAACGACAGCTTTGTCCAGGAGGAGCCTTGTGTGAGCTCCTCAAGTGCAAGGATATTTACGACACGGACCAGGACACGACGGTGGCGCCTTTCGACCCGGAGAAGCTCCGCGTGCTCAAAGGTGACCTCCGCCCTCAACCCATGGAGCGCCTCGTCGGGCCGACCGCCCGGCGCAAACTCCTGGACCCTCAACGTCACATCTTTCGGCCGCAGGCGGAGGTGGATGAGCTGCGCGATCTGCCACGAGCTTATTGGGATCCTCGCCTTGTTGGGCCTCAGTCGGAGCGGGGGGTCCTCATACGACAGCTGGAGAAGGCTGGACTTATCACGTGGCGTACTCGGATTCGGTCTCGGGTGGGTGCCTTCTTTGTCTGGAAGAAGAATGGGGCTATTCGACTCGTTCTCGACTGTCGGGCCACCAATGCCCTTCATCGTGACCCACCGCGATCTTCCTTGGCTACGCCAGCGGCCCTGGGACATGTGCTGGTGGGCCCGGCCTGGGAGCTCGCCGACTCGGCCACCGCGCCGGACGAGAGGGGGGTTGACCCCTCCGATGTCCCGCACGCGGCCAGCATCGACCTCCTCGACGGCTACTACCAGTTCAGCAACGACAGCATGGCCTCGTGGTTCGCCCTTGGCTACCACGTCTCCGCGTCGGAGGTCGGCGTCACTGAGGAGCTCGACGAGGAGACCGGCGAGCTCGTCCCCGTGGCCGCCACGGCGCAGGTGGAGGCGTGCTTCCGCGGAATGCCGATGGGGTGGAGCTGGGCGCTCTACTTCTGCCACGATGCTCTCTCAGAGTGTGGCCGGAGAGCCCAGCTTTCTCTCGGCCTTCCCGCGGACGTGGTGGGAGATCGTCAGGAGGCGCCTGTCCTCCATCCTCATACCGCACGGGTCGCACCCTACGTCGACAACGGGAACGTGGTGGCGGGCTCCCGACGGCAGTGCGAGGCCCTCCTCGACGCGCTCAAGCGGGAGCTGCAGGCCGTGGGGTTCGCCGTCCACGAGGAGATCCGCCCGTGCCGCGAGATGGAGATCCTCGGCCGAGTCTGGGATGGTCGTCGTGGCGAGGTACGCCCGCGGCCCGCCCGGGCCTGGCGGCTCCGGCACGCGCTGGACACGCTGTTGGGGCAGAAGCGGAAGCTGGCGCCGCAGATGGCCAGGCGGCTGGCGGGGCACCTCGTTGACTTGCTGGCGATCCGACGCGAGTTCCTGTCCGCTTTGCGCCACCTGTGCCGCTTCATCGGGGACGGGACTGGGCCGCCGCGGGCCTTGTCAGGCCCTCTTCTAGTCGAGCTCCGCATCATCAAGGGCCTGCTGCCGCTGGTCGTCCAGAACTTCTCCAAGCCCCCCTGTGGGCGCATGTATTGCAGTGACTCCTCGGGCTTCGGGTACGCGGTCCACGTGTCCGACGTCAGTCCTCAGGAGCTACTCCCAGAGGTCGGCTGGCGAGAACGCTGGCGATTTGTCGACCCGACGCCCGAGCCGACGCGGGACTTCCCGCTGGCGGCCCCTGCGGCGCCCCCTGCGGTCGCGCCGGACTTCATGGCCTGGTTTGAGTCTGAGGTCGGCGAGGCTGATCGCGGCCTCACCTACTCTCTCGAGAAGCCCCGAGGAGTCCCTCCGCTTCGGCCCGAGCGATCCCAGCAGGAGCGCGTCGGTCTGGCCCCTCGGCTGGCCGACGGGCTGGTGGAGCCCGGGCGCTGGACCCGGGTCCGACGCGGGGTTTGGCAGCGGCCGGCCGCCATCCACAACAAGGAAGGCCGGGCCGCCGTGCACGGACTCCTGCACGCCGCCAGTGACGTCTCCAACTTCAACACCGTGGTGCTCGCGCTCGGGGACAACCTGGCCGAGGTCCTCGCCACCGACCGCGGGCGGGCCCGCGACCTCGAGCTGCTCGCGGTCTGCCGGCGGGCTGCAGCGATCCAGGGGGCCACGGGCATCCGATGGGTTCGCCGCTACGTCGAGACGGCCCGCAACCCGTCCGACGCCGACTCCCGCTGGAAGGACGACAAGTCGCAGCGCGCCAAGCTGGCACTGGCGACGCCCACGAAGCTGTCGGCCGCGGCGCCGCGGACGTGGACCGCGCTGGAGCGGGGGCCGCCGCCGGAGCCGTGCGACGCGCGGCCGCGGCTGCGACCGCCGCCCCGGCTGCCGGCGCCTCAGCGCCGCCTGCCGCCGCGAGGAGCCCCGCGAGCCGAGGGGGGGGAGATTCAGACTCCTGCCGTCACACCTCTCGGCCGTGCCTCCGCGGCGGCCCAGGGCGCTGGCGCCGGCCTGCCCGGGGCTCAGGCTCGGCCGCGCGCTGTCGCCCGGGCTCGTCCACGGACTCAGTATCGCGACGGACACCGAGGACGGGATCGAGTTCGGGATGATCCACGACCCGATCACCAACCTGGTCGCCGGCCTCCTGGGCGGCCTCCTGACGCTCCTCTTCGGGTGCATCGGGCTGCGCAGGCGGGCCCGGCGGGCGTCTCGGTGCTCGAGCTTTTCGCGGGCTGCGCCTTCTTGTCGAGCGGGGTGCGGGCTGCCGGCATGCGCATCGGGGCCCCGTGCGAGCTCGACCACGGCTCCCACTTCGACCTCGCGCGGCCCCGTGTTCAGGCCGAGGTCCTTCGCTGGCTACGGGATGGGCGAGTCTGGCTGGCGTTCCTCGGCACCCCGCGCGGGCGCTGGTCTCAGGCGCGCAGCACCGGGCGAGCAGGGACAGAGGTCGACCGAGCGGGTTACGCCTGCGCCCGCTTCACCGTCAGGGTGCTCCGACTCTGCCGTCAGCTGGGGATCTACGTGGCCGTGGAGAATCCGCGGCGGAGCGGCTTGTGGGACTGGCCGCCCCTGGCAGCGGAGCTGCGGCGCAGCGGCTGCGCCCACTTCGACTTCGACATGTGCGCATTCGATGCCGCCTGGAGGAAGCCTACCCGACTCTCCACCAACTTGCCCGGGGCCGACTCTCTCGAGCACAGATGCCCCGGCCACCGAGGACACGTCATCTTGGAGGGGAAAGTCGGAGGGGCATCTGGACCTGCAAAGTGGCGGACCTCCTACGGGGGCGCGCACCCGCCGAAGCTCTGCCGGACCTTCGCGAGGGTGGCTGCTGGCGCTGCTCCTGCTGGCGCGTGGTGCCTCCGCGGCGAGGGGCAGACCTCCGACTGGTGGGAGAACCGGCTGCTGGACGCCGCCGGGACTGCGGGCGCCGGCTCGCGGGGCCGACGCGTGGCGCCCCCGCGACTCCCTCGCGATGCTGTCCTCGGCTGGGAGGGGTGCACGCGGCGCTGGAGCGGGAGGCCGCTCGCAGAGGAGCTCCGCATCCTCGCCGAGATCCGTGCCTATAATCGCGCCCATGACCCGCAAGCGGCGGCGCGCCAGCAGCGTGGTCGACTCGGCCCCCGGCTTCCTGCGACGGGCCACCGTCTCGGCCAGGACCCGCGACACCTACGCCAAGGCCTTCGCGCTGGTGCAGCAGTTCGCGGCCGGGCGGGGGGCCTCACCGCAGACCATGAAGGAGTGGGACGCCATCCTCCACGACTACCTTGAGATGGAGTTTTTGGAGGGGGCTTCGGCGGCTGTCGGACGCGTCGCTCTCTACGGCACGGCCTGGTCTCTCGACTTCGTCACCCGCAATCCGTCAGCGCTGCCCCTCTCGAAGAAGGCCCTGAAAGGCTTCGCCAGCATCCGCCCCGACACCATGCGCGACCCGCCGCCGCTGGAGGCGATCTGGTGCTTGGTGGGGCGGCTGCTGCTGGCCAACACCTTGGACTGCGACCTCGCCTCGGCCTTCTGCCTCCTCGCCTTCGACGCCTACCTCAGGCCTTCGGAAGCCCTGGAGTTGACTGCCGCGCAGGTTATCCCGCCGAAGCGCGGCACGGCCAACCGGTCGTGGGCTCTCGTCGTGGCGCCAGAAGGAGGCAAGCCTGCCAAGAATAAGCAGTTCGACCAGGGGGTGAAGATCGGGGCCTTCGGCCGATCGTTTGCAGTCGACGTGCTTCAGAAGATGTCCCACCGCGTGCCGCCAGGCACGCTGCTGTTTCGTCACCTCGCGCTCGCCAAGCTCAAGGCCATCTTCCGAAAGTATGGTGATGTCGACGGCGTCAAGATCACACCACACTGCCTGCGCCACGCAGGCCCCTCCCACGACATGCACTACAACGACGCCTCGCTCGACTTCGTGATGATGCGAGGCCGCTGGTCAGTGGTCAACTCCGTGCGCAGATACGGCAAGCCGGCCAAGCTCCTGCGCCAGTTGGCCAAGCTGGAGCGCTCGACGGTCCTCGAGGCGCCGAGCCGCGCCGCCCGGCTTCCGGGAGAGGTGCTTGCGCGCCTCACGAAGCGGTTCTCTGCCTAAATATTTTCCTCCTGCCCTCGTCTTCCGTCTTGTGCTCCGCTGTCTTGGGTTGGGCGCCTCCCTGGTGTCCGGGCGGATCGACTTCCCTCGGCCCCTTGGGGGGCCCTGGCTTGTCGATCCTTTGCCGCCCTGCTGGGTCCTCGTTTTGTTTGAGCTCCCAGAACACGACTTCGCAGAATATCGGCTGTAGGCAGTTTTGGATCGGTTGCACTCGACGGGAATCGTCTCGTTTTTGATGTGGCCCAGTGGGGCCCCAGGTACTTCGCCTCCCGTGGAGGCGCTGGCATGGAATGCCGATCGGGGCAGTAAAAAGGCATTGGTTGGTGCTCTGGAGCTTTATCAGTGTCTTCATCGGACCGCAGCTCGCTCTCCTCCTCCTCCGCTCCTCCTCCTCTGCTGGTGTGATTTGCTGGGTCTGCCAGTATCTTTTCTTGAATATGTCGAGCTGCGGTACACTGTCGTGTTCTGGGATCGGTTGCACTCGACGGGAATCGTCTCGTTTTTGATGTGGCCCAGTGGGGCCCCAGGTACTTCGCCTCCCGTGGAGGCGCTGGCATGGAATGCCGATCGGGGCAGTAAAAAGGCATTGATATACATTCATATAGATATATACATATATATATATAGAGAGAGAGAGAGAGAGAGAGAGAGAGAGAGAGAGAGAGGAACGGGAGGAAGAGACAAAAGAGAGGAAGAGACAAAAGAGAGGAAACAGAGGAATGATATAATAGAGCGCAGCGAAAGAGAGGAAGAGACACAGAAAGACCGAGAGAGAGAGAGACAAAGAAAACAATAGAGACGAGTAAGCAGACAGAGAGAGAGAGAGAGAGAAAAGAGAGAGAGAGAGAGAGAGAAAGAGAGAGAGAGAGAGAGAGAAACAACAAAGATAAGTAGAGAGAGAGAGATAGATAGATAGAGAGAGAGAGAGAGAGAGACATAAGAGTCCCAGAGAAACCGAGGCAGAGGGGGCCGGAGGCGGAGGGAGAACGACTGGGGGGGAGGCAGAGGGAGGCATGCAAGGCGACGGGGAGAGGAGCTCACGCCGCGGGAGAGGAGGACGCGGGCCAGAGAAAGGGAGGGGAGGCCGGGCAGGCCAGACTTGAGACTCAGGAGGAGGAACAACGCACAAACACAATTAATTGATCGTCGGCTCCCAGGAAAATTATGAAAATATGGGACGTGGGGGGGAGGGCGAAAACCCAGAAAGTCTGGGAACATATGGGGAATCCTGTGTTTATTTATTTGCGTGTCCCTGGGCCCCTCCAGAGACGGGCGAAGGAAGGCTAAGGGAGGGTGGGGCGGGACAACCACGGGACACCGCGGACAACCTCACAAATTGTATTGTGGATTTGTCCTCCTCTCTCTTCCCTCCTGTCGCAGTTGCACCGTCGACTTGTTGCTCAGGCTGCGGTGCAGTGCATAAGCTTGCTTGCTGCAGGTCGGCTTGTGCGGCGTTCCCGGTTCGCCTGCAGTGGAGACCCATGCCAAGAAACACTCTGCTTGCCTCCAGGATGCCCGGGTGGCTCAAGTTTCGATGGTTCTGCTATGGAAATCGTGATGCTCCTACGCAAGAAGTCAATGGACGTCCTGGGGTCTCAGGGTTGATTTTTTGTTTTTTGTGGAGGATTGGCCTCCGCTGTAGCGACCTTTTGATTCGCGATGAGGTTGAGTCGCCCGCGGTGTCTTGCGAGGACGAATCGGACAGACGCGGACAACAGCGGGACAACCACGGGACAGCCGAGGGACACTCGAAGGACATCCGAGTGACCACCATGGCAGAACCACGGGTTAATCGCAGAATGTGATGATCTGCGAAGCACGCAACAATGCTCATTTCGGTTCGTCCGACTCGATTCGATTCGATCTCGATGGCTTCCGATTCCGATCCGATTCGACTTGGGATTCCGATTTAGGTTCCGATTTCTTGATATATGCGTACTGCATATTAGCCCGCCGATTTCCGCCGATTCGACATTTCCCGGCTCTGCTGCCGATTTCTGCCGATCCGATTCCTTTCGATCGTCGATCCGGCTCATCGATTCGATTCTGGGCTCTCCTGCAACTCCAATAGATGTGCCACGGGCGGCGTTTCCCGAACGACGAGGTCACCCAGGAGGGTCGGTGAGGCCTCCGGGCAAGCTCTCTGGGCCTCCCATTGGGGAAATCAGGGGGGGCAGTCGGGCTGCGGAAAGAGACCTCCTCCTCCTCCTCCTCCTCCTCCTCCTCCTCCTCCTGACGGGGGGCGTGAAAGGGCAGAGGCCGAGGGAACAAGACAGGTGGCCGTGAGACAGTTGAAGCAGATGCCACTCCGCCCAGAGCCCCCTGCGTGGGGGCGAGGTGCGGTTGGGCCCGATCGTTTGCTTGCGACTGCAGGCCTTCAGTGAAGTGACGGATTACATGGTAATCTCAGCCAGATCCCGATTGGCGATTAGGGAGCGAAGTGGGGCCCAGAGTAGACGACTCGGCAGGGATCCGAGGCTGGTCAAGGTCAAGGTCCTCCTCCTCCTCCTCCTCCTTCTCCTCCTGAAGCCGCCTGCAGAGGCTGCCAGAGGCCCCTCCTCTATCAGAGGAGGAAACGGTACCCATGCCGCTACCTTTCCTACGTTTTCGCCTTCATGGGCCTCTTGGGCGGCCCTCGGCGCCAGCGCTGGACTCGCTCCGAGATCCTGGTCAGAACGCACCGTGGGAGAGTTCCGGGGAGTAGCCGTATGCGTACCTTTTGTTTCCCCCCCTCCCTCTAGGTAAACTTGATTGACTTCTGCGGCAGTGCGATTGATTTGGATCGCGATGTTTACCAAGGCGTGGGTGGATTGTGTGGCGTTTGCGTTTCGGCCAGGACGGTGTCAACAAGGAGTTGTTGCACTCTGGTCGCCGTTTTGCATGCCCTGTTTCGCCGATCGGCGCGGGCCCCAGTGCCCCCCCCCTCCCTCCCCCAATAGACTTAAGTCGGGCGTGTCCTCCTGCAGGGGGATTTTCTACGAACAATAACGAATATTAGAACAATACCCAAAAATAGCCCCCCAAACAAACAACAACAAATAGTATGGGGACGATTTGTTGAGTATTTTGTTGGACCTGTTTGGAATATTGTTGTGGTATTTTTCGTTTGTCTGTCAAAACTTCCCCTGTAGGAGGACACGCCCGACTTACCAATAGACCAGATCTTGGCCGATTTTGGCGGCTGCTTGTGGCGACTGTCGGGGCCCCTTCCCCCCAGCTTGCTTGCGCGGCTGGCCAAAGCAGATCGACCAAGCACGGGCCCAGACCCGGACCGCTCCCCCCAGCCCCACCGTTCAGCCACATGTCGAACACCGGAATTCGGTGGAAGCTTTGTGGCGCGAGCAACATGGTGCAAGCTACGTGGTGCAAACTTTGAGGTGCAAGCTGCGCGGCGAAAGCTGTGCGGTGCAAACTACGTGGTCTAAGCTATGTGGTGCGGTCTATGTGGTGCAAGCGATGCTCACTAATGAGTTCGCAACTCCACTGCTCGGGCAAATGTCCCAACCTCCCATACGCAGCTTGTTTCTTCGCGGTAGCAAAGGAGGGCAAGCCAGGGCCAGGCGGCGAGCGGGTCATCGGGCTGATCTTGAACATGGTCCTTGGCAACGCCCTGCTCGAGTCGCCTGTCGGTGAGGCTTCGCTCCTCGCGGCGTCCGCAAGCTGGGTGCCCCTGCACACCCCCGAGGGCAAGTGGCTGCTGTTGACGGGTGACGACCAGAAGGGGACCTTTTGCGTCTGGAGGGTCCCAAAGGCCTGGCACCCCTACATGGCGATCGGCAGGTCTCTTGCTGGCGCGCTTTTCGGGCGCCCTGAGCGGCAGGTGTACATCGCGCCCGAGGTGATGGCTATGGGGTGGATGCTGGCGGCCCCAATATTCCAGCACATTCACTGCAGGCTGTGCCGCCTGCCGCCGCCCAGGGGCGCAGGGCTTCCGCCTGAGGCGGAGTGGCAGAAGGACGAGGCACGCCCCATCGTCGAGCTGGGCAGCGGCTGCGAGGCTGGCTGGTGGCAGGTCTACATCGACGACTTCGACGTGCCCGAGACCGTGGACGAGGTGCGGGCGCGACAGCTCGGGGGCACCGAGGCGGACTGTCAGCAGTGCGTTTGCGAGAGCTAGTGTGGCCTGCTCGGCGGAGAAGGCTCACCTGCGGGAGACGCGGGTTGAGCGCATGGGCGCCGGCGTGGATGGCGTCAGCGGGCGGCTTGCAGCGCCACGCCCCAAGGTGTTGAATACCGCTGCCCTTTGCTTCGCGACGTGGTCGCAGAAGCGGGGGCCCTGGCGCGTGTGCATGATGGGCCTCGGCAAGCTGGTGCGGGCGTTTGGATTCAGACGTCCGCTTTCCAGCCTGCTCAACTCTGTATGGTCTATGTCGACGGCGTGATCTTCGGTCCAGTACAATGCTGAGATGGTCGAGGAGCTCTTCACGGGCCTCATGCTGCTGCCTGCAGCGGCCACCTCTCTTCGGGCCCGCGTTGAGGGGATGGTCACGGTCTCGGACGCATCGGAGTTCGGGGGCGGCGTTTGTGCGTCCACGAGCCCTCGGGGGGAAGCGGCATTGGCGCTCAAGTCCGTGAGACAGGTCGTTGATCACCTCGGCGCGGGCACTCGGCTGCTCAACATGCCTGTAGAACCGCGGTGCCCTTGGACCGTGTCTAACCCGAGGCTACCGAAGGCAGTCGTTTTCAAGGTGCTCACTGTCCTAGTCGGGGGGGGGCTCTTCGACGACGGCATCGGCGGCCTCGCGGTGTCGCTCTCGAAATTGCCCGCCAGGATCGTCGCCGATGTCACCGCCGAGACTGACGCGAAGGCCAGGCGCGTTGTCCAGCTGCGCTGGCCAGGCGCGATCGGCGGGGGCGGCGTGGCGCGGGGGGGCGAGGGCCTGCTGCAGGACCTCTTTGACATGTTCTCGGGCACTGTGGACGCGGCCGCCGCTGGCACGGGCGGCCCGCGCCAGGGCCTTTCGCGACTCGACGCGAGCGGTGGAGGACTGCATGGCCGCAGGGGCTCCCTGTGCTACGAGGTGCCCTGGAGATTCTGGCTCTTGCGGCAGACGTTCGGGCGGCGGTTCTACTCGCTGCTCGAGAACGCGGCGAGGATGACAGACGAGAGCGTCAGGCCATGTCCAGCTGCATGGGAGTTAAGCCGTACCTCCCCTGCTCGTCGCTCACGGCGCCGTGTCGCCCCAGGTGGCACCGCCGCTGCGCTTTGTCGACAAGGGCCGCTACCTCGAGGTCATGGCAGACACCGGGCCGCTGCTGGACATCGAGAGTGGGAGGGCCAGAAGTTTCGCTGGGCCGAGCGCCCGCTCCACTTCCCAACGGTGGCGCGCTGCGGAGGGGCCCCTGAGCTTCCCGTCGGCGCCGCGGGGCCTGGGCTCGGCATCGACGGCAGGGCGATTTGTTCCGCCATCGCGCTGCGCTGGGCGACGAGGATAATCTCGCCCACGATTGTTCTGGGGGGCCGCCAGGGAGGCTGCCAAGCTGCACGGAGAGAGAGAGAGAGAGAGAGAGAGAGAGAGAGAGAGAGAGAGAGAGAGAGAGAGAGAGAGAGAGAGAGAAGGAGAAAAAAACAAGAAAATAAGAAAAACATAGAAAAAAACAACACGGGCTCGATGCAGGTTACACCGCTGTAGCCACGAAGGGCTCGAACCTGCGGGCCGCCTCAGACGCCGGGGCCTTCCTGCTCGGGCACAGCGCAGCTTCATCGTCCACGGGTCACCGGGCTTTGCAGCACGTCCTCCTGGCGGAGTCAGCTTTGGCGTTCCCCCCTTCTGTCCGCGCCCGAGATCACGCGCGTCTGCCAGCGCCGCGAGATCTGGGGCCAGTGCGGCGGCTTAGGACAGCTCGGGCGACCCGAACATCGAGGGGGCCAGGCGCCTGCCCCCCCCACCTCCTGGGCCACGCGGAGTAGGGGGGCCCGGACGTGCGGTTGGATTGCAACCTGCAATGCCGTCAAGGAGGCTGTCCTCGCTCGGGCCTGGACCCCTTCGCGCGGCGGCGGTGCGTCGTGCTGAGCATGGCGTGGTCGCGCGAGGCGCGCGCGCGCGCATCAACGTGGGAGAGCTGCAGGCAATGCTGGCAGCTATGCGGTGGCGAGCGCAGAAATCGGCTTGACACTGCGCGCGGTGTTCCCGCGTCGTCGACAGTCAGGTTTAGTGACCATCGCCCCCAAGGGTCGCAGCAGCAGCTGCAGCTTGCAGCAGCGCGGGAGGTCGGGTGGCCATGGCGATCGCGGCAGACGTGCGCCCGCTGATCGGCACGCATCGCGCTGACAAGCGACGCAGCCGCGGGCGTGTGCGCCCCGTTGCCCAAGCTCTGGCGGAGGCTGGACCGGTCGTGGGCGCTGTGGAAGGCCTGGCGGCGCGTGGTACATGCAGGGCGGGCGCTGCCGTTCACGCCCGACATCGCCGCGGGCATGGCGAGCCTGGCAGTGGAGGCCGGAGCGTTCGACTTGAGCTGCCTGCTGCTCATCAGCTTTGAGGGCCTGCTGCGGGGGGGCGAGGCCTTTGCGTTGAAGGTGGGCGACGTATTCGACCGAGGTGCTCAGTCGTGCTGCACATCAGCATGACTGAGCATGACGGCCCGCGCCTGCATCGAGGGTGCGGTGTCCGACCTCGTGCGCGCGCGGCCCGCGGACTTGGCCGCCGCCGCTTGCTTGTATGGACTCGCTTGTTGCATGCATCAGAGCTGTGCCAACTTGGTTTTTTTTTTTTTTCGTTTATGCTCGCGAGTTTTGCACTGGCAATGATTTCGTAGTTTTCACGTCGACAGCAGACTAATGCACTGCAAATGAGGTGGATGGGGCGGTGAGTTCAACCGCATTTTCACGGCTAGCAAGCCACGAGGGGGCGGTGATGGTATAGCGCGTTTTCCCTCGTTCTTTGCGGTGCCGCGGACTTGGGTTCAGTGTGACCTGGGTCCTGAAACGCCCCTCCCCGTCGTGAAGCTCGCCCGTGAAGCCAGAGTGAAGCCAGTGGGTGCTGCGCTTGGCTGCTCTGGCTGCGGGGGGCCTTGCTTTTGGTTTGGCGCAGCTGCGGGGGAAGGGGGCGTCGGGTGGTTCGCGGCGAACCGCAGTTTGAGGGGGAAACTGAGCTCCCAGACCATTGGCGTGGACACGTGCAGTAAAACGGTATGTCCGTATACAGGCTTGTATGGTCATACCACTTGGTGCGTGTATCCCTTACGCCGTCTGCCCTCCGTACCAGAGCTGCTCTGGTTCCCGACCCACCCACCACCCACCATAACGATTTCTTGTAGAAGCTAGCCGGCTCAATGTTTGCCTGTGGTGCCGTAGTCTATCACGTATAGCATGTTTTCCCCCGTTCTTTGCGGCGCCGCGGACTTGGGTTCAGTGTGACTTGGGTCCTGAAGCGCCCCTCCCCGTCCTGAAGCTCGCCCGTGAAGCCAGAGTGAAGCCAGTGTGGACTGCCACGCTTGGCTGCTCTGGCTGCGGGGGACCTTGCTTTTGGCTTGGCGCAGCTGCGGGGGAAGGGGGCATCGGGCGGTTCGCGGCGAACCGCTTTCTCAGGGGGAAATTGAGCTATTAGACCATTGGCGTGGCACGTGCTGTCAAACGGTATATATAGATACATGTATGATTGTAACTGTATGTACATATATATGTGTTTGTATGTGCACATATATATGTATATGTGTGTGTATGCGTACACACATAAATTCATACATACATACATGCATACATACATACATGTAGCTATATATTCATATTCATAACTATGAATATTTACATGAATATGTATGTATGTATGTATGTATGTATGTATGTATGTATGTATATGTATGTATATATATGTGTGTATATGTACACAACAATTGTTTCTGTGTTGCGCTCCGCCGCTCCGCGTGGGTTGTTTGGATCCGCGCTGCGGCGCCTCCTGCGCCGCCCTTGGCGCGCTCACCGCGCCAGGAAGGGAGGCCCAGCGCGGCGCGCGCAAAGTTTATGTTTAAGTAGTTTTTTCTTCTTCTGGAAAACCACCCCCTCCTTCTGGCAGTGACAAAAATCACGACGGGAGGCTTGTCCGTCGTTCCGGCTTCCGGAGGCCCTTACCAGGCCGCGAGACCGTCCAAAAACGACGCAGGATGAGTCAGCGGTCCAGGGGACTGGGTCGAGGCCTCTCAGGGTCGACGTTGTGCAAAAATCAGATCGGCGGATGTCTGGGACGGCGGCGAGCGATGCCAAGCTCGGTCCCTGGCGGCACATGGCGGCATGGCGCGGGGGGGAGGGCGGCCCCGCAGGACGGCAGGTGGCCCTCTTGGAAGGGCCAGGCCTAAGACGAAGCTCGGCGGCGAGCGCGAGGGGAGGTGAGAAGGACGAAGCCCTCTCAGAAGGCAGCGGGGTTTCTCAGAAGCTCTGCGGCCTCTAAAAGGTGTTTTGCGTCTTTGGGGAAGGCCTAGAGAACTTCTTAGGAGGCCATGGGGACTTCCGAGCCTTCGAGAAGGCCCGCCCCCTCTCACTTCCCCCCTGGCGCGCCGCCGAGAAGAGAGCGCGCAAGACCCACGTGGTGCATTCATTGGTTTGTGGCCTGTCGTGGGCCCTCTGGCCCCTCGGTCCTCGACCCTCGATCCTCGGTCTGGTTCCCCAAGTCCCTGATGTGTTTGCTTCTCAACGTGAACCCTCTCAGGTCTCGACCTCTCCCCTTGGACCGGCGTGTCATCCTGAGCTGGTTTTTGACGGTCCTGGGGTTCGGTAAGGGTCCCACGTGGTTGAAGATTGTGAAAACAACGATCCGTCGCGTTTGTTTGTCATTACGCGAAGAGGGGGTGGAAATGTCCCTCCTGCTTCTCGTGTGTCCTTGTTTCTCCGTTCTCCTGGTGTGATGATCCTCTTCCGTTTGTGTTTCCTCTTCAGTGTCCTCCTCTGCCAACATCCCCTCCCACATCTTCCCCGGGACCTCTCCAGGAGTGCGTTCTGGGCAGAATTCCGAGGGAATCCAACCGTGGCGACGAGAAGTTTCCCGGAGGCCCAATAGATTAGAAAAGTTTCGGCAATGCGCAATGAAAAGATGATGAAGTGGGGGTGCGAAGAGACGTGCACCTTCCGTGCAGCCTTTGGGCCCCCATTACGCATTACGTTAGCAATGCCCCAGAAGCGCCCCAAAAGCAAGTGATCCTTGAATTACCCAGCCGTCCCCAGGCCCTTCCGAGCCCTCGCTGCGCGCGATGTGGAGCCCAATTTTCTCCACGCCAACGGCACCGACACATCGTCGACGTCGCCGATACATCGGTGATGCATCGGCGATGCGGCGTGATCCGCTGGCCCCATCTATTCGGACCCCATGTGTCAGGAGGGAGAAGAACACACAGACACCCATAATCGTCGATTCCCAGGAAAATATGCGAAAATATGGGAGGTGGGGGGGAAGACAAAAACCCAGAAACTACGAGAAATCTATATATATATATATATGTGGAATTCTGCTATTTGTGTGTATGTTTTTTTTTTTTGTGTGTGTGTGTGTGTGTGTGTGTGTGTCCCAGGGCCCCTTCAATGTGGGAGGCTTCTGGACAAGTGGTATTCGACCTTCGAGCCTCGGAGCCACCTCGAGGTTCATTCGCGCCCTCGCCGCGCGCGATTTGGAGACCTGCGTTCTCCAGGGGTGCGGTCTGGGCAGAACTCCGAGGGGAAGCTGGCCGTGGCGACGAGAAGCCTCCCGGTGGCCCAACAAATCAGCAAAGTTCGGGCGTTGCGTGACGAGGGGGCGACAAATGGGGGGGGGGCCAAGAAAGGTGCACCCTTCGTGCGCCTTGGGAGCCCTCAAGGGACCCCACAGGGGCACGACAGGTGCACGTTTCTTCACCCCCTCCATGATCGCCCCCCCCCCATCAAACAACCCACCAAGAGTACCCACGACAGGTGACCCTCGATCCTCGAACCAGGAGGGGGAGGAGGTGTAGGAGGAGGAGGAGGAGGAGGAGGAGGAGGAGGAGGAGGAGCAGGAGGAGGGCGGAGGAGGAGGAGGGCGGAGGAGGAGGAGGGGGAGGAGCAGGAGGAGGAGGAGGAGGAGGAGGAAGAAGAGGAGGAGGAGGAGAAGGAGCAGGAGCAGGAGCAGGAGCAGGAGGAGGAGGAGGAGGAGGAGGAGGGGCTGCCCGAAGGCGCCTTCGAGCCCTCGCTGCGCGCCCACTTCTTCGGCCGCATCCGGGACACGGCCCCCTGGCAGTCGCTGCAGGACGCGCCCCGGGGCAGCGGGCGCCCAGGGCGGCGGGCAGCTCAGAAGCGACAGAAGGGCGTGCACGTACATGAATCCACGTTGGTTTCGAGAGCATACCTTGTTCGAATGTTCGTATCATGCGGACGGTCTCGCGGATCGAGGGGCCGTGTTCATGTGCATGGTTAGGCGCGTACGTCCTCCGTGGGGTCCCCACGGCAGCGGCGGCGCCCCCCCGCGCGAGGGGGCCGCCGCCGCCGGCGATCGCCGAGGCTCGATGGGGCAAGCAGTCCCGAGCTCTGCCGGGCGCCCAGGTTTTCCGGCAGGCGGGGTGCGCTCCGAGAGGCCACGCCCTGGAAGCCCCTGCTGAGGAGCCCCCTGCGTGCCTACAGGGGGCCCATGGGCTTCTTGGGCGTCGACGGCTTTGCGGTGGAGAGCGTGACGTTCCCACACCACGAATCCATGGACGTCCTGGGGTCTCAGGGTCAGGTTTCTTGTGGAGGGTTTCTTGTGGACTGGCCTCCACTGCATGCTTTTCGTCTGGGTACCTGGGCTTCTTCGCTCCGCGAGCTGTGCGGTGACTCCCCGTGGCCGTAGAAGAAGCTGCGGCGTTCAGGATGCTCCAGGTTCCCCCGCCAGGTGCGTCTCGCGCGCGGGTTTCTAGGGATGGGTCTCTTGCGAGGGTTTCTTGCTGGCACTGTACCCATCGGTCGTTGAAAGTAGGTATTCTGGGGAACCCAGATTTCAATATACTTTGAGCGCCTTCCTACTTCAATGGTGATCGAGTGGCTTCACCTTTTCCGTCCTCTCTAGGGGGCGGGCGGACACCCAATCTACTTTCAACGCCTTTCTACTTGATGTTTCTATCTGCTTGTCACGACCGATGGGTAATTATTGTTCCGCACGGTCTCCAGAAACGGGGGCCGCCAGGTACTTTTAGAAGTCTTCCGACGCATCCCGAGCCAATCCCATCATGACATCATCCTCGCCCCGTCGAGGCTCGAGGACTGAGGTTCGTCTAGGTATTCGGATGTTTTCGGATGCTCTCTGGCCCTGTTGGGGCTCCCTGGCGTCCTCTCGTGGCCACGAACGGATGTCCTATCGGAGTTCTGGCCATGAGGCACCACAGGAGCGGCCAGGAGGTCGTCGCCTTCGTCTTTCGAGTGTTTTTGGACGGCGCTGCCTTCGGAGGGGCATCGCCGTCGTCGCGGTCGTCGTCGCCGTCGCCGTCGTCGTGGTCGTGGTCCTGGTCGTCGTCGTCGTGGTCGTGGTTGTTTCTGCTTGTTCCTCTTCCTCTTCCTTCTCCTCCTCCTCCTCCTCCTGCTCCTCCCCGCTCCTCCTCGCCGTCGTCGCTCGAGGTTCGAGGATTGAGGTGTTCTGCGCTCGGGGGCCTCCCGCGACCCGCCCTCGTCGCCACGGCTTGGGGCTTGGTCCGCTTCGAGGTGCTAGTCAGGATGCGCCCCCTTGAGAGGTCGGGGGGTCGTCGTCGCCGTCGCCGTTGTCGTCGTCCTCGTCCTCGTCGTCGTCGTCGCCGTCGCCGTCGCCGTCGTCGTCTTCTAGGACACCTAATTGTTGTTACTAGTGTTGAATCAGAGTGAGGGGGCCGAACGGTCATTCACTGTCCCTGGGGTCGTGGCTGAAATTGGTTTCCGTGGTGGAGATTGCTGTTGCGTTGTCGTTGTGGAGTTCTCATTCCTAGATCATTATATTGTTGATCCCCCTCCGATAACCATTGCATTTCTCAATTGAAGTGCTCCCTTCGGGGCACGTACATTTTTCTCTGATCTGGGAAAGCTTGGCGCAACCGAGCTGCGTTGTTGGGCCCCGAACTACAACAACAACGTCTCCCGCCTGATACTTCCTTACACTGTATTGCGGGTCTTTCTCCCAAGGTGTGCAGGTGTCGCGCTCTCGCGTGGGGCTTCCTTACAATCTATTCAGACGCAGCACCCTCGACACTCAGGAATCACGCCCTCGCTGTGGTTGATTTACTTGGGAATTGCGCTATCGCTCGAGCTCCCCTCGCAATGTATGCAGTATTCACGCTTCAACAGCACGCCTTCTCGACCTAGCCGCTTGGGCCCGCATTCCCGACCCACCCGTTAGGGTCTACCCGCCCGATGGGCCCGTCTGGTTCTGCCAAGTGTTTTCTGTTCCTAGCCACCCTCCTGCTAATCCCGTGTTCCATCCTTTTCCTTCCCCCTGCCATCCGTCCTCTCTTGCCCTGTTCCAGGGCTGCACCAATTACACGCGCCAGGCAAGGAAGATACAACCCCAGGGGGGCCCGATCGAAGATGAAGAGGACGGGTACCGAGGGTCTGGGATGTACGTGTTGAGCGGCACGCGAGCAGGTAAGAGCGAACAGTCTTAAAATGATTATTCGCTTCTTGTTGTCGATCACCCCCCCTCCGGTGACCGTTTTATTGTTCAATTAAAGTGTTTCTCCCGCGGTTCGCACCATTTTTTACCAGGCAGGGACAGCGGATTGTCACCAGACTGCGCCCCTGGCTCCCAAGTTACAACAGCAACGGCTCCCATCCGAATAGTTCCTTACAGTGTATTCCAAAATCGCGCTCTCGCGCAGGACTTCCTCACGGTGTATCCAGGAATCGCGCTCTCTCGTGGGACTTCCTTACAAGTCATTCAAAAGCCGCGCCCTCGACACTCAGGAAGCACGCTCTCGCTGTGGATTTTCTCGCGGTTGATTTGGGAATCGTACTATCGCTCGACATTTCTCGCGATTCGTGCAGCACGCACGCTTCAGCAACCCGCCTGCCCCTTGTCCCTTCCTTCCGTCTGTCCTCTGTTCCCCTGCCTTTGGGGCTGCACGAAATACACGCTCGAGGTAAGGAAGGTATACTTCTAAGAGGTCACGGTCGCAGACGAAGAGGGCGGATATCGATAGTTTGGGATATACGTGTTGAATGGCACGCGAGCAGATAAGAGCGAACGCTCTTAAGACGATTGCAGTTGTTGTTGCTACTGTTGATGTTGTTGTGTTTGTTGTTGTTGGCGTTGTTGTCGTTGTCGTTGTCGTTGTCGTTGTTGTTGTTGTTGCTGTTGTTGTCGTTGTTGTTGTTGTTGTCGTTGTTGCTGTTGTTGCGTACTTGTTTCCTAAAAATATTCGTTGTTGATCTCCGGAAGCGGTTCTGCGCGCTCTTGCCTCGACGCCGGCTGCATTTTCTCTGAAAACGAAGCTCCCGCTCGAGCGGTGGCTTAAGCCTAAATGTGGGCCCTTGGAGGCCCAGCTACGACAACAACGGCTCCCGCTCGATACTTCCTCAATCTACCCCGAGACACCCTGGCCAGAGAGGCCCCCGAATTCAGGAACGGCGCTTTCGCTCGAGACCTCCTCGCAATTCAATTAAGTTGGCGGAGGCCCAGCCACGACGACAAGGGCTCCTGCTCGATACCCCCTCACAATTTACTCCGAGAGTCCCTGGCCGTGAAGGCCCCCGAACTCAGGAACGGCGCTCTCGCTCGAGATTTTCCCGTAATTCAGGCAAGTTGGTGGAGGCCCGGCCACGGCGCCGAGGGCTCCCGTTCGATATTTTCCATCGGTATTCCGAGAGCCTTTGGCCAGAAAGGCCCCCGAACTCAGGAACGGCGCTTTCGCTCGAGATTTTTCCACATTTCAGTCAGCGGCCCACAGGGAAGAGATTCCCCCCGAAAGGGGGCGCAATCGAAGACGAAGTGGGCGGGTATCAAAGGTTGGGGTATACGGAATGCAAGACACGCGTACCAGTAAGAGCGAATAGTCTTAAAATGATTATTGTTGTTGTTGTTGTTGTAGTTTTGGTTGTCGGTGTTGGTGTTGTTGTGGCTGTTGTTGTTGGTTTTAAGTTTTAAGTATTGAACAGCTGCTTTTTGTTGGACACCCTGACTGCGTTTTCGCGTTATTGCCTAAACGCTCAGGCGGTTCAGGGTTCCGCCAAAGCCGTCCTCCCAACAGCAACAACAACAGCAGCAACAGCAACAATCAGTTTAAGACTGTTCGCCCTTATCTGATCGAGTGTCCAATATCGCCTATTTCCCAAACCCTCGATACCCGCCATCTCCGTCTTCGATCGAGCCCCTTTTGGGGGGTATACTGTTCTTCCCTGCAGGCCAGGCCCCGGCAAGCGGCGGGGCGGCCGCGGACCGTCGGCTTGGCCAGCGGCAGCGCTGATCGGTGGGACGGCCGCGGACCGTCGACCCGACCCCAAGAAGGACGGGCAGTGGACCGACCACGACGACGACGACGACGACGACGACGACGTCGACGACGACGACGACGACGACGACGACGACTGCAACGACGACGGCGACGGCGACGACGACGACGAGCGAAAGAGAACGACAGCAGGGCCACAAGGACACGAAGTAGGCCACGAAGGGCAACAGCGGGGACACGAAGGGAATGCGTACGGGGCCACGAAGAGCGCGAACGAACGGGGGCCACGAAGGGCAGATAATGCGGGGCCACAGAAGGCAATGATGGGGCCACTGAGGGTAGCAACTGGGCCACGTAGGACAAATGCATATGGGGCCACCACGGGCGCGAACGAGCGGGGGCCACGAAGGGCATACATATATGGGGCCACGAAGGGCAGCGAGGGGGCCACGAAGGGATGCAACGGGGCCACGAAGGGCAGCGAGGGGGCCACGAAGGGCTGCAACGGGACCACGAAGGGCTGCAACGGGGCCACGAAGGGCAGCGAGGGGGCCACGAAGGGCTGCAACGGGGCCACGAAACACAGCGAGGGGGCCACGAAGGACTGCAACGCGACCACGAAGGGCAGCGAGGAGGCCACGAGGGGCTGCAACGGGGCCACGAAGGGCAACGAGTGGGCCACAAAGGGCTGCAACGGGGCCACGAAACAAAGCGAAGGGGCCACGAAGGGCTGCAACGGGGCCACGAAGGGCAGCGAGATCCCGATTCCTATGTAATCTGTGAGGGCGTCCTAAGCGTGAGCGCGATTCCTGGGTGCCTGGGTGTCGGGAGCGCGGCGCTTGAGTAAATTGCAGGAAATTCCAACGCACCGGCGCTATTCTTCAGTAAATTGCAAGCAAGTCTCCAGCGGCCTCCAGCGAGAGCGCGACTCCAGAGCGCCCGGAGGATTAGTTGTGAGGAAGTCCCAAGCGAGAGCGCGATTTCTGAATAAAACGCGAGGAAGTCTCGGGCGGGAGCGGGGGTCATGGTTAAATTGTGAGGAAGTCTCAGGCGGGGGCCGCTGTTGTTGTAAACCGGGGGCCAACAACATAGTTTGACCGTCAAGACTTTCCTTGATATAAAACAGGGTGCGAGCCCTGGGAAGGCCACTTCAATAGAAAGAACCATGTGCACCGGACAGGGGGGATCAACAATAATTATTCTTCAGAAATGAGAGTTTAACGCTCCTTGCTTGCTCCCCAAGCCCGCCATTCCAACAAAATTGGTGGTCCCACTCGATATTTCTTTCTGTTTTTTCCCAACCATCCTGTGGTGTTGGGTCCTCGTTTTGAAGAGACAGCGCCCCGCGTCCCACCTCCTCTCCTCCTCCTCCTCTCCTCCTCCTCTCCCTCCACACACCCCTCACACGTTTCGTGGCCCCATAGGGAGCTCCACCGAAGGCCCCATGGCTGCCGTCCGCATGCGTCCCGCACACCCATTTCGGCACACCCCTCACACGTTTCGTGGCCCCACCTCCACCGAAGGCCCCATCCGCATGCGTCCCCACACCCAGGGAGCTCCACCGAAGGCCCCAGTGCTGCCGTCCGCATGCGTCCCGCACACCCATTTCGGCACACCCCTCACACGTTTCGTGGCCCCATAGGGAGCTCCACCGAAGGCCCCAGGCTGCCGTCCGCATGCGTCCCGCACACCCATTTCGGCACACCCCTCACACGTTTCGTGGCCCCACAGGGAGCTCCACCGAAGGCCCCAGTGCTGCCGTCCGCATGCGTCCCGCACACCCATTTCGGCACACCCCTCACACGTTTCGTGGCCCCATAGGGAGCTCCACCGAAGGCCCCAGTGCTGCCGTCCGCATGCGTCCCGCACACCCATTTCGGCACACCCCTCACACGTTTCGTGGCCCCATAGGGAGCTCCACCGAAGGCCCCATGGCTGCCGTCCGCATGCGTCCCGCACACCCATTTCGGCACACCCCTCACACGTTTCGTGGCCCCAGGGAGCTCCACCGAAGGCCCCAGTGCTGCCGTCCGCATGCGTCCCGCACACCCATTTCGGCACACCCCTCACACGTTTCGTGGCCCCATAGGGAGCTCCACCGAAGGCCCCATGGTTGCCGTCCGCATGCGTCCCGCACACCCATTTCGGCACACCCCTCACACGTTTCGTGGCCCCACAGGGAGCTCCACCGAAGGCCCCAGTGCCTCCGCCGTCCCGCACACCCATTTCGGCACACCCCTCACACGTTTCGTGGCCCCATAGGGAGCTCCACCGAAGGCCCCATGGCTGCCGTCCGCATGCGTCCCGCGCACCCATTTCGGCACACCCCTCACACGTTTCGTGGCCCCACAGGGAGCTCCACCGAAGGCCCCAGTGCTGCCGTCCGCATGCGTCCCGCACACCCATTTCGGCACACCCCTCACACGTTTCGTGGCCCCATAGGGAGCTCCACCGAAGAAGATATTCACAATTGCGGTACTCTCAACTGCATATGGTTGGGTCCTTCGCCAGGCTAATTGACTCAGGACCGGCGCTCCCGCTTCAGGCCCCCCTACAAACAACGACGCTCCCGCCCGATATTGCCTCCGCTTTTAGAGAAGACTCCCAGGATGCCCTGAGGCTTCCTTGGTCCCTGTTGAACGTGAATGATTAAACAACTGTCATTGCTGGACGCCCTGAATGCGCTCTCGCGCCTGCTCCGCGCGACCTCGCTCTCGCTCGTGTCCTGCGGTGTGGCGTCCTCGTCGCCGTTGTCGTCGACACCGCCGCCGCCACTGCCGCAGTCGTCGTCGCAGTCGGCGTCGTCGTCGAGAGTAGGTTTGGGAAGGTCTCAACGCCTTGGCGTCGCCTCTGGCGGCGCCCCTGGGGCGCTCCGCAGCCCAGGGTGGTCGGCGTGCCGAGGCCGCCCAGGACTGTTCGGCTGGGCCTCCTGGGGAGGCCAGCTGGACTGCTCGGGGTGCCCGTTGCTGGGATTGCCTTGGGGGGGCCGTCTGTCTGGGCCTCCTAGGTGGGGTCGGAGCAGATGGGGTCGGAAGATCGCGCCGCATCGCAGATGCATCGCCGATGCGGCTCGACGTGCAGGCCGGTCTGCTTCACGTCGACGTCGCCGATGCATCGCCGACGTCGGTGATACATCGACAGTGCATCGCCGATGCATCACCGATGCATCGCCGATGTATCGCCAAGGCATTGGCGATGCGGCGCGATCTTCCGAACCCATCTACTCGGACCCCATCTAGGAGGCCTTTCGTCTGCGCGCAATCCGAAGCCTTACCAAGCGGCGGGAAGTGAAGTGTTGGCACCTGCCTGGGGGGCATCACCCGCGCTGGCTCCCACTCGCCTGCGCCGCTGTCTGCTCCTCCTCGCGCACTCCTCGCGGCGTGTCCGCGGCTGCCGCGGAGCACATCATTATCTAATCGCTTCGCTCACTCTGCCGGCCCTGGAGCCCTCTTTAGGGCCTCTTGGGGGCCTCTTGGGGACCTCTTGGGAGTCTCTTGGGGCTCCTTGGAAGCGTCTTGGGGGCCCCCAGCGCCTCTTGGGGGGCTCTTGGGGGGCTCTTGGGGGCCTCTTGGGGCGGGAGGGGAGGTAGTCGATTGCGGCTCCCCCCTCGGAGGCCACGATCTTCGTGAGGGGTGTCAGAAAATGGCCCTCCCTTGGAGTGCTCTGGTGGCTTCTCCCGGGACCTTCTCCGTTCGTCCTCCCCCCTCGGATTCGAAGTGCCGCGCTGTCGATCGCAGCCGGCAGATTCGTCCGTGGCTGTGGAGGCCCTGAGCGCTCGGCAAGAGCGTTCCGCCTCCCCCCTCCCTCCCTCCGCCCTCCTCCCTCCCGCTCCTCCCTTGCTCTCCTCCTCATGGTGGCGGGGTGAGGCGCTCGGCCTTCGTGGGTGGCCTCCGCGCCAGATCGCTGGCGCCGTCCCGTCTGCGCGGGTCGCGCGTGTAGGTCGCGCCCCGTCGGCGCGGCCGCCCACTCTTTTTCCCCATCTGGTCTTGCCCAATCTTGTTCCGTAGTTTGCACTCTGGGTGCATTGAAGATGCCTCCCCCGTATCACGTGGGCACGTGGCAGTTTACGACCCGTTATGTGGCTCTAGGCTTGAACTGTATACCCTCGTTTTGTCAACTCTCTCACGCCTTTCGTGCTCGGCTCAGTCTGTGTGTTTATTTTTGTTCCGATGCAACCCGTCCCCACAAACGGCATTTTGCTTGACACGGGGGGCTCTGCACAATGAGGTCGATGCACGTGTCAAGGCGTGCGCTCGTGGAACGATCGAGGCATTATTTCTAGTCTGAGCTCTCCACGTTTCTCTTCAGCCTGGCCTCGTCTCGCCCGCTCGTTCGCCTAGTTTTTGTTGCTCCGCCGTTGGTAGCTGTCCCCGCCGTGTGGCCGATGCAGGCGGGCGCAAGCCCAAGTGGGGTCAGACTGCAGGCTGGGGACCGGCCACCTTGCACTCACGGACAACAAATTGCGCAAGCATGTTGCCAGGGGCCTTCGAAACGATGTGCTGGGCACTTCTGTGGAACCCCAATCAGACCCAGAGTTCCTTCGATGACGCCATTCGGTCCTTCCCAATCAGCTTGTGGTGTCGGGCACTCGTTTTGAAGCAGCAGCGCCCCGCGTCCCTTCCTGGTCCTCCCTCTTGCCTCTGCCCTGGCACACCCCACCCTTTTCAGGCCTCGCAGGAACTCCACGGTGGGCCAAAATGAAAAAAAGTCCGCATGCAGTGGTGGGCTCATCTCGCTCGCCCGTGCAGCGCTCTTCAAGCCCCACAGGTGCTCCACAGATGGCCGACATGACACAACATCTGCATGCAGTCGTAGGCTCATTTCGCTAGCTCCTACCACGCCTTTCAAGCCCTGTTCGAGCTCCACAAAAAAGTTATAACATCACGACAAACGCATGCAGTCGTGGGCTCACGTCGATCGCCCCTGCCACACGCAGGCCCCATAGGAGCTCCACAGAAGGCGAAGTGAAGATCTCCGCATGCAGTCGTGGGCGCATTCCGCTCGTCCCTGCCACGCTTTTCAAGCACTACAGGAACTCCACAGGCAGCCCAAATGAAGCAAGTCGGCATGCAGTCGTGGGCTCATTTCGTTCGCCCCTGCCACGCTTTCCAAGCCCCACAGGTGCTCCAAAGGTTGAAATGAACAAGTCCACATGCAGTCGTGGGAAGATTAACAAATCCGCATGCAGTCGTGGGTTCATTTCGTTCGCCCCTGCCACGTTCTTACAGCCTCACAGGGGCTCCACCGAAGTTCAAACCGAAAAGAACCGTGTGCAGTCGTAGGCTGAGTTCACTAGTTTCGCTCGCCTTCTCCGCGCTCATCTCCCTGGCCTCTGGCACGTTTTTCAGGCTCCACGGGGAGCTCCACAGAAGGTCCAAATCGCAAAGTTCGTGTGCCTCCTGACCACGCCCATTCCGATCGCCCCAGGCACGCTTTTCGGGAGGAGGAGGAGGAGGAGGAGGAGGAGGAGGAGGAGGAGGAGGAGGAGGAGGAGGAGGAGGAGGAGGAGAGGGGAGGAGGAGGAGAGGAGGAGGAGGAGGAGGGGGGGCATCTTGGGAGTCTCTGGGGACACTCTTGGGGCCTCCTGGGAGCTTCCTGGGAGCCTCTTGGGGGCATCTCGGGAGGCTCCGTGGCCCTCGCACTTGCGAGCTGTCGGGGTCGCTGCGGCGACAGCTGCGCGGCGGCCGCGCCTCGACGCGTCGTGTCCCCACAGGGAAGTCGGGCCTGTCCTTCTACAGGAGGAATATTCAAAAATACGAACAAATAGTCTGGGGACAATGTTTTAAAACTGTTTTTGAGTATGTTTTGAATCTTTTCGGAGTGCTCTCTGTTTTTCCTCCAAACTCTGCCTGTAGGGGGACGTGCCCGACCTAACCATAGAGGGGTCCCCCTCCTTCGGCCCACCTGCCTTGCGGTACTCACGGCTACATATGTTTGGGCCCTTCCCAAGGCCGACCTCAACCAGCGGTTGTCCATCGATCTGGGCATTCGGAGGCCGCTTTTGGGCCCCATGGCTATGAAAAGCAGATCGGGACCGAGATTTGCCCGCTGGAGAAGGGGCCGGGACATCTGGGGCCGCGGATTGAATAATTCATTCCGGCGGATTTCAGGGAAGATGGGGGTAGGGAAAGGGGGGTGTCAAGATGCTGAAAGGAGTGCCATCTTGAGCTCAGGAAGGTCTCTGGTTTGGGGGGTCGTTCCTCGGATCCAGGCCATAAAACTCAGGAGGAAGAAGAACACACAGGCACAATTCATCGTCGACCCCCAGGGGAATGTGGGAGAATATGGGAAATGCAGGGGAAGACGAAACCCCCGGAAATATCGAAAAATATGGAGGATCCTGGGATTTGTGTCTGTTTAGTTGTGTGTCCCAGGGCCCCGTTAGGGAAGTGGGGTCAAGATGCTGAAACGAGTGCCATCTTGGGCTCAGGAAGGTCTCTGGTTTGGGGGGCCTTTCCTTGGATCCAGGTCATAAAACGGTTCGTGCCCGAGGCTCACCGTTGCCAGGAGAGCCTCTTCGTTCATTGTTCTGTGCTGTGTATGGTAGCACGAGCAGGGCTCGTTTCGATTCCTCCGATTCAATTCAACTTGATTTCGATGGCTTCCGATTCCGATTCGACGTCGGATTCGGATTTGGGCTCAGAGTTTTCAATCGAGGCCTACTAGTCTGCCGATTTCCGCCGATTAGATGTTTCCAGACTCCGCTGACGATTTCCGCCGATCCGATTCATTTCGATCGCCGATCCGACTTATCGATTCGATTCTGGGCTCTCCTGCACGAGGACCGTAAACGCAGGCTCGTTTGCCATATTGCAGCCTGCTGGAATTCTGATGCTTGCCCCGCTCGCCGTGGGACGCCGTTGAAGAGATACGGTGGGGGCGTTGGTTAAGAAATGCGTCCAGGAGGCTGCAGACTCGGAGGATTCCTTCTTCTCTGATGAGGGCGGCGGTGATATCCATGGCCAAGCTTCGATTGGAGTTCCACCGTTATTCAGACCCTGGATTTCGAAAGTGCGCAAGTGGATCTCCCTGAATACACTAAAGGGGGGGGGTCCAGAACCCCCCCCCCCCCTTCCCCCCTTCAGGGGGGGGGGTCCGGAACCCCCCTCCCCCCCTTAAAGGGAGGGGGGGGGGTCCCGAACCACCCCCCTCCCTTGAAGGGGGGGGTGGTCCGGAAGTCCCCCCCCCCCTCCCCCTCTTGGCGCTGGAAAGGGGGGGCGGGGGTTCGGACCCCCGCCCCCCTCGTGTAGGGAGTACGGAGTTGGGAGTAGGGAGTGGTGAGTAGTGAGTAGTGAGTTTGTGCGTAGTGAGTAGTGAGTATTGGGTAGTGGGTAGTGGGTCGTGAGTGGCGAGTAGGGAGTAGGGAGTAGGGAGTGGGGGGTAGTGAGTAGTGAATAGTGAGTAGTGTTGACAAGTGAGTAGCGAGTGGCGAGTAGTGAGTAGTGAGTAGTGAGTAGCGAGTAGCGAGTAGTGAGTACTGAGTAGGGAGCAGGGAGTAATGAGTAGTGGGTAGTGAGTAGTGGGTACTGAGTAGTGGGTGGCGAGTAGTGATTAGTGAATAGTGAGTAGTGGTTAGTGCGTAGTGCGTAGTGAGTAGTGAGTAGTGAGTAGTGAGTAGTAAATAGTGAGTAGTGAGTAGCGAGTAGTGAGTAGTGAGTACTGAGTACTGAGTACTGAGTAGTACGTAGTGCGTAGTGAGTAGTGAGTAGTGATGAATAGAGAGTAATCGGTAGTGGCAGTGGGTAGTGAGTAGTGAGTAGCGAGTCGGTAGTAGCGAGTAGTGGGTAGCGAGGAGCGAGTAGGGCGTAGTGAGTAGTGAGTAGCGAGTAGACAGTAGCCAGTAGTGAGTAGTGGGTAGTGATTAGTGAGTAACGAGTAGGGAGTAGCGAGTATTGAGTAGTGAGTAGGGAGTAGGGAGTAGGGAGTACTGAGCAGTGAGTAGTAAGAAGTGGGTAGCGAATAGTGGGTAGTGACTAGCGATTGGTGAGTAGTGGGTAGTGGGTAGGGAGTAGTGACTACTAGTGAGTTGTGACTTGTGACTAGAGAGTATGTTGTGACTAGTGAGTAGGGAGTAGTAAGTAGTGAGTAGCGGGGAGTGAGTAGTGAGTACTGAGTAGCGAGTATGGGAGTAGCGAGTAGTGAGTACTGAGTACTGTGTAGTCAGTATTGTGTAGGGAGTAGGGAGTAGCGAGTAGCGAGTACTGGGTAGTGAGTAGTGATTTGTGGGCAATGAGTAGTTCGTAGTGAGTAGTGGATAGTGGGTAGTGGGTAATGAGTAGTGATTGGTGAGTAGGAGTAGGGAGTAGTGAGTAGTGCTTAGTGGGTAGTGAGTCTTGAGTAGTGGGTAGTGCGGAGTGAGTAGTGAGTAGGGAGGAGGGAGTAGTGAGTAGGGAGTAGTGAGTAGCGAATAGTGGTTGGTGGGTAGTGAGTAGTGGATAGTGAGTAGTGAGTCGTGAGTCGTGAGTAGCGAGTAGGGGGTAGTGAGAAGTGAGTAGCGCAAAGCGAGTAGTCAGTAGTGGGTAGTGAGTAATGAGTAGTGAGTGCTCCTTGGGGCTGGGGTTAGTGGTTGGGGTTAGGATTAAGGGTTTGGGTTAGGGTGAGGACCAGGGGTAGGGGTGGCGGGGGTCGGGTTCCGGAGTCAGGGGGCGGCGTGGCGAAGGGGGGGGGGGGAGGGTCGGACCCTCCCCCTTTTGAAAGGGGGGAGGGGGGGGGGGGGGTTCCCCAACGACGGATCGGGGAAAGGGGGGGAGGGGGGTGGGGGTCCCCGACGACGGAACGGGGAAGGGGGGGAGGGGGGGGTCCCCGACAACGGATCGGGGAAGGGGAGGGGGGGGGGGGGTCCCCCCCCCCCCTTGGGGAGATCCAGCGGAGCACCCTCCTGGATTCCTTCTCGGAGGGTTCCTCATCCCATGCCCCCACCGTAAGGTGAATTCGACAACTGTGCTGACTGGGGATGGGCGGTCAGGGGAATGATCACAAGCAGGACAGGGCAGGCATGCGAGGATGGGCCAGCATGTGTGTAATGTGGGTCCGTTCGCCCCTGCGTCCATTCACCAGGACAAGACACGGACGAAGATATCTCGGCATACTGCGTGGTGCGCCCTTTTTTCCCGATGTTTACACTGAAGCATCTGACGGCAATGTTCAATATGTGCGTTGTTGTCTTTACGCGACCGCGTAACATGTGGGAGTGGCGATCTCAGAGGAGCAAGGTACCCATACCTCTACCCTTCCCTCGTGTTCCCCTTTTTGGGCCTCCTGGGAGGCCCTCGTCGCCACCGCTGGATTCGCATCGAAATCCCGGTCAGAATTCACCCGGTGAGAAGTCCGGGGAGTAGCGGTATCGGTATTTCTTGGTTTCCTTACGAAGGTCTTGGCGCGAGCGCGTAGCACGTGGAAGCGGCGAGCATCGAAGTCTGCGAGGGAGCATCGGGAGAAAGCAGCAGTCCAGGGGCGTCCAAAGGGAGGGCGGCGACCAAGACACGCAAGGCGTGCAGTCTCGTGGACGGGGG
>CAUYUJ010000459.1:163779-223779 GCA_963575745.1 Prorocentrum cordatum
GAACGGTGGCATAAGCAAGAGGCTGTGCTCAACACTGGCCACCGATTTCTCCGATAGCAGGAAAAGTTGGCCAGCGTGGACCCCAAACAGAGCTCTCTTGCACTGTATACGGCGCAGTTTGGGTGGTGCAGTCAATGTAATGCATTTTAGGTGATGCAGTCCCTGCGGCGCAAAGGATGCACTGCAAAAGGAATGCAGGGCAACGCAATGCAGCGCAGCGCGATACAGCGGAACGCAAAGCAACGCGACGCAATGCGAAGCAATGCATCGCAGACCAAAGCAGTGCAGCGCCATGCAGAGCAACACAAAGCAATGGCAAGCAACGCAAATTTCTGCACGCCGACGTGAAGCAACGCGGCGCAGGTGGCGGCGACGGACGGCGGCGGCGGGCGGCGACGGGCGGCCACGAGCTGGCCAGGGCGGCACCGGGGCCCGATTACCTTCCGAAGCAGGGTTCGGGGGGGGCCCCCAAACGGTGCGGTGACCACACCGTGCGGTGAGTCGGTGGGGATTCGGGGTCACCGCACGGTTTGGGGACTCGAGTCCCTCTCCGAGGACGTCTCGGGCTACAGGGGCCTCCAGGGTCCCAAGACCGTGCGGTGACGGACCGTGCGGTGAGGTCTTGCGGGATTTCGAGGTCACCGCACGGTCCGTCACCGCACCGTTTCGGGACTCGAAAACAGTAAGAGACTCTGAGTGCAAGCATTGTTTCTGTGAACGGGGGAGGGCGCTCCCAGCCGCCATCTCGTCGTTCTCGAGCAGGCCAGCCCTGACCCCCTTGAGGGCAGCGGTAGGGAGGGGGGATGGGGGGAGGGGAGTGGGGCAGGCGGGTGGGGCGGAGAAGGGTCGACGAAAACAAGCGGAGATGCAAAAGCATACACATTCGGAACCTCACGCGGATCTCTTGGATCAGCGCGAGACGCTACTCCCTGGGCGCAGGGTGTGTGCCAGGGGCGGTGCCAGAGGCGCCGCCAGGGGACCCGTTTGGGTTCAAAAAGGGGCACGCTGTTCTTTGAGGTTCTCCCGTGGCTGTTCCTCTTAACGCCAGCTTTTGATTAACAGATGACACCTCCTCTACCATGGATGATGAAAAGACCCCGCGGGGCGCGAAACTAATTCCCAACCGCATGTGGAGTTGGGTTCTCAGTTTGAAGAGGCAGCGCCCCGTGTTGCTCACTCCTCACTTCTCCTTCCCCTCCTCCTCCCATCCCATCCCTGCCCTCACCCTCCGCATGCCAGTGTTTCGGTATATCCCTCATACGGTTCGTGGACCCATACAGGGAGCTCCACCGAAGGCCCCAGTGGCGGGATCCACATGCGGTTTCCCGCCCATCGCATGCCCATTTCGGACACCCCTCGCACGTTTCCATAAGGAGGTTCCCCTCCTTCGTCCCAACTGCCGTGCGGCATTCACAATTGCATACTGTTGCGTCTCTCGCGAAGCCGATTGTTGAATCACGCGCGCCAGGGGGTCGTCGCGGGCGCTGCCGATGGGATCGTGAACCCGCCCGGAGCCTGAAAGCGATTGCCTTCGGCAGATAAGTTGGAATGGGGATCATGTAAATCGGAGGCGTTTTTTGTTCTAAACCATCCTGTGGATTTGGATTCTCGTTTTGAAGAGACAGCCCCCCGTGTTACTCACTCCTCACTCCTCCTCCCCCTTCTCCTCCTGCCCCCCCCCCGCCTTCCTCCCATGCTTGCCTCGCTCCTCCGCATGCCCATGTCAGCACACTTCTTACACGCTTCGTGGCCCCATAGGGAGCTCCACCGAAGTCCCCAGTGGCAGGGCCCGCTTGCAGTTCAACCCCGCATTTCGGCGCACCCCTTACGTGTTCCGCGGCCCCATAGGGAGCTTCAAATAAGACCATTAGTCTTGGCATGACGACGTTGCCCATGATGCAACAAATTGAGGATGATGAAGACGCTAGGACTGATTATGACCATTCGGATGGATGCGACTATGGCACGCGCTTGTGCATGATATATCTGTCTAATCTCTTCCGATTGCCCCCAGGGCTGCGCTAGAATTTGATCGCACGCGTAACGCGCGCGATGGGTATTACATTTCTTTATATCTCTATAACTGCAGTGGCGCTTCGCGCTGAACACCTTGGTCCTTCAAGTTTCGCACGCGGGCGGCGGGCGTGCGCGTGCACATGCGCGTGCGTATGTGTGCATAGATGTCATGCGCGCACGTGCATGCACGCCATGCATATGTAGCTATAGACATACATGTGTATAGTATATGCAAGCATATATGCATATATATATATGCATACATATATATACATATACATGTATGTATATGTATATATGTATGGGGGCATCTTTATGTACGCACATGCATCTATATACATACTCGCGCATACAAACGCATACATATGTGTCATGCCTAGTTGGGAATTATCTACATGTACACATATGCATGTCTATACACATGTACGTGGTCGTGGCCACAGAGGGGGGAGGCCAGAAACGCAGCGAAGGGTTCGCGAGTGTCGAAAGGCTTGGGCAGGAGACGGCATGGAGGACACGGCAGAATGTGGAACGGCGACCTGGGTTTACCAGAGACCGTGTCTGTGGGACTATGGAAGGAGCCATGTGATGGCCTCAAAACCTTGCGGCAGCGGGTCTCGACGCTGAAGTTGTTTTGCGCCGCCGGACGCTCTTGGGAGGCCTCGCGTTCAGAGTGTTAACGTCACGTGGGCCCTATTGGAGCCTCCCGGAGCCTTCTGAGGGCATCTGTGGGACGTGGTGCAGTTCCGTTATGGTTTGAGCCCGTCTTGGGGCGCGTATTGGCTCTGTTGGGCTGTCTTGGGGTCATGTTCGGGCTCCTTGCCCATTTTGGGCCTGTCTTGGAGGGCCTTTTCAGGGGTTGTCGAACTGCTGTGGGGTCCTTGCAGGTTCTTTTGGGACTCTTGGGGACCTCTTGGGGCTTCCTGATGGCGTCTTGGAGGCCTCTTAGGGCCTCTTTGGGGCCTCTTGGGAACCTCCTGGGGTCTCCCTGTCGGGACTGTCTGGGGGCCTTCTTCGGCTGGTTTGAGGCCCTCGGAGGTCTGCCGGGCCGTCTTAGGGCGATCTTGGGGTCCTCGTGCAGCCGAAAAAGGGGAAACTCACAAATCCCCCACAAACCATTTAGGAACAAAGAAGTTATTTTTGCCTCGTGGGGCCCTCTTGAGAACGATCTTGGAGACCTCTTGGGACGTTTTGGAGTGACCTCGAGATTATTTGGGGTCCTTGCGGGAACTCCTGGGACTCTTGGGAATTTCTTGGGGCTTCTTGGGGGCAATATTGGAGGTCTGTCATCGTAGGACGATCTTGGGGGCCTCGTGGGCCGTCTTGGAGCGTCGGGAAGCCGAAAAGGGGAGATCTCCCAAATCCCCCACAAACCATAGGAAAATCAATGAATTTTGCCTCTTGGGGCTCTCTTGGGAGTGATCTTGGAGGCCTCTTGGGACGTTTTGGAGCGATCTTTGGGGGTATGACGGCTCCTTCGGGGTCGTCGTCGACCGTCTTGGGGCTCTTTGGGGTCGTTTCGGGAGCGCGCTGGAACGTGGGGGGTCCTCTGCGGCCGTCGTCTAGGGGGCTGCCCGAAAGGCCCAGGGTGGGCCAAATTCGTTAGGTGTGTGGGGGGGTGTTTTTTTTCTGGGGTCCCCGGCCCTGTACAAATATATGGACAGGAATGTGCATGCATGTAGATGTGCTGCCCCACATAGATTCTCCTTTCTTTGAAAATTAGACTCTATCCCCCCCCGGCGTTATCCGCCCCCCTGTCGGGTAAGTAAATCATATATGATTCTGGCCACATGTCCATCCTCAGTATGAACTTACACTATCCCAGGGGGGGCGGTATCGGTTCCCCAGAGTTTACTTTGTAACAACAAATACGCGGGGACATTTTTTTCTAACATAAGACTTGTTCACGAATCCCTGGCAAAAAATGGGACGGAGTGCGCACGCGCGCGTCGTCGCGCGCGCATGCCGAAATCCTTTACAAACCTTTGGTGCCGGAAGGATTTCGCAATCGAGTTCCCAAAAAACATACAAAAACACAGGGTTTCGCAACACTGATTTGCTAAACAAGCTTACGCGCGAGTTCTTGCGAAATCTTAGGGAAACCATAGGTTTTTCAAGATTTTCAGAAAATGCTACCAAACGGGCTTCGCGCGCGCGCATGACGAAATCTGTCGAACGCCCTTGCGCGTGTGCCGTCGCGAGAATCCTCTGCACAAAACGGGACGAAGTGCAGACGCGCGCGTCGTCGCGCGCGCGTATGCCGAAATTCTTCAAAACCCATCGGTTTCGGAAGGACTTCAAAATCGTGTGTCAAAAGACACCTACAAAAACACAAGGTTTCGCAACACGGATTTTCAACAAAAGCGTGCGCGCGCGCTCTTGCGTCGTAGTCGTCGTCGTCGTCGCCGTCCTCCCTCCTCCCGCGTCGTCGTCGTCGTCGCCTACGTCGTCCTCTGTCTTTCCTCGTGTTCGTCGTCGTCGTCCTCTTTGGCGTCGTGGTCGTTTCCGTCGTCGTTGTCGCCGTGGTCGTCCTTCCTCCTCCTCCCTCGTCGTCGTCGTCGTCCGTCGTCGGCGTCTCGTCGTCGTCCCTCCTATTTCGTCGTCGTCGTTGTCGTCGTCGTCGTCTTCCCTCCTCCCTCGTCGTTGTCGTCGGCGTCGCCGTCCGTCCTCCTTCTTCGTCGTTCGCGTCGTCGCCGTCCTCCCTCCTCCCTCGTCGTTGTCGTCGTTGTCGTCGTTGTCGCCGTCGTCGTCCTCCCTCCTCCCTCGTCGTCGTCTTTGTTGGCGACGTCGTCGTCTTCGTCGTCGGCGTCGGCGTCGGCGTCGTTGACGTCGTCGTCGTCGTCGTCATCGGTGTCGTCGTTGTCGTCGTCGTCATCGTCGTCTTCGTCGTCGTCGACGTCGGCGTCGTCGTCGTCGCCGCTGTCGTCGTCGTCGTCGTCGTCGGCGTCGTTGACGCCGTCGTCGTCGTCGTCGTCGGTGTCGTCGTTGTCGTCGTCGTCATCGTCATCGTCATCGTCGTTGTCACCGTCGTCGTCGGCGTCGGTGTCGTCGTCGTCGTCGTCGTCGTCGGCGTCGTCGTCGTCGTTGTCGGCGTCGTCGAAGTCGTTGGAGACGTCGTCGGTGTCGTCGTAGTCGTTGTCGGTGGCGGCGTCGTCGTCGTTGTCGCTGTCGTCGTCGGCGTCGCTGTCGTTGCCAAGTGCCATTTGGCACCCACCGTCATGGTCGTAAGAGATTTTGCAAACTAAGTTGCGGGTGGGTGGGTGGGATGTTTGCGCGAGCAGTGGAGAGGACAACTCACTGCGAACAGAAATTAGTTGCACACCATAGATTGCACCGCATAGTTCGCATAACAGGTCTTGTGCCACATATGTTGCACAAGATAGATTGCATATCCTAGATTGGAGCATGTAGGTTGCACCACATAGATAGCTCCATATAGCTCACACCACAGATATTGCTGGACGCACTTTCTGGGGCCCACGATGCTCAATCACAAGCCGACATTCGCGTTCTTCGAGCACCCAGGCGTTTATGGCGCCGACGAAGGGTTTCGTTCAACATGTGAGCGACGCAGAAAACGACGTGTTCGCCGACATTGGCGCATCTGGTGCCCGTGTCAGGTCCCGCGTAAGCGCCCTCGTTGTCAGCGTGGCGCGCCGCGGCGGCGGCCCTCGTTGGCCGCGGCGTGAAGGTAGCTCGCGCAGCACCCGTTTTTCTTGTCGCTCGCTTGGCGTTCCTTACTGCAGCAGCTTGACTGTGCACCGATGTCTGTGTCATGCATTTTGCCCCCCTCGTCGGCGGCGCTGCGCCTCCTCACCCCGGGCAGGTACACTCGCAGCAGCTCCTGCAATTGCGCCTACACGTACGGCGAGGACACTCGCGTGGAGGCCGGAGCAGTTTCTGCTCGGAGGAGGATAGGAGGAGGATCAAAGTCTTCAACCTCAAGCCAGAAGATAGTGATAGTTGATTGTCACAGTGCGCAAGTTTCCAAACGCAGGCTACAGCGCAAGACAGAGGCAGCTGCATCAGCTCGGCGGCGGGATTGACAGCACATGTTTCGCGCAGGTTTGTACATCTAGTTCCACATCGATTGCTGAGTCCTGCTATTGTGAGGGTTGCTTCTAGGTTTAGAAGGACAAGGAATCTTCGGCTGTTACTGAGTCGCTTGACCTCTCGGCCTTCGGGGGCCTTCAGGAACCTGTGTGGAACGTCTGGCACATTGGGGCCTCCGGGGACCTTGAGGGAATTCTAGATTCTCCCTCCACCTCTGCAACGGGATTGAAGCCAGCAGGTCGGTGACGAGCGTTCGGCCCGCCAGCTTGGCATCAGCGAAATCAGCCTTTCTCCACCCGGCCCCCTCATCCCCACTCCGCTGTCCTCGTATTCCCGCTCCCCAGCCAACGGTCGAGAAAATGTCGACGTCCCATTATTGTACCCTCTTCCTGTCGGTTTTCGTGGAGGAGGCTACTCGTTCCACTGTGGATCAGATCTCCAGTTTGACGGTCATCTATCGCATTGCCCTGAGCACTCCAGAGGGTCGTGATGTACGCGTATGACTCTTAACGTCTTGGGGGTAGAGGCTCAGCTCGGGGGGCTCATACCCTACGATTGGCGACGGCACGCACGATGATGTGTGGAAGAGTGAGTCCCACCCTTTCCAGTTCCATCACTCCTCCTTTCCGCGCGCGCGGTGACCGCAATTTGAGTCCGATCTGATAACAACCTCATCCGGATACCGAAACGTTGAAGCGCAGTTGCGCACCGTGCTAGACCAGCGCACCAGACGATAATGCCCCAGCAGAGACGTCATGCCCGTCATGCCCCCAGCCCCAGAGCCGTTTCTTTTATGCGTCCCGGATACCTGATGTTTGTCGCAGGCCCAATCGTAAGTCGCATTGTCTCGTTGCAGGTGTTCGTCGTACCTTCGCTCGAACACACCAGCGGTCGAATCTCGACGAGACTCGGTTTGCACGATCTCGCTCGCAGTCTGCAATTTCGTGCATGAGTCGAAGAACGAAAACGGCATGAACAAATCATCCGTAGTCATTTTGACTCAGGGCATTTGGGCTCAAGCCGCTGGCGTCATTACGGCCCGCGCGATCACGTTCAGAAGCCTCCTGCCCAGCTCGATCGATTCCCGACTGCTCCAGAGGGCCATGGCGCTGCCCATGAAGACCGCGATGAAGACTGGCATGAAGGCCGCGATGAAGACCAGCATGAAGGCCACGATGAAGAAGAAGAGCGTGAGCATTATCGCCAAGGGCGTGCAGGCCAAGAGCCAAGTGTTGAAGGGTGCGAAGGTGAAGACTTCGGGGGGCCTCACGAAGGATAGTCTCATGAAGAACAAGCGCGGCAAGGTCGTGTCGAAGAAGAAGCACGCGGCGGGCAAGAAACTTTTCGCTGCAGTGAAGAAATGGGGCGAGTGCGTCGCCAAGGCGAGGGCTGCACTCGGCCTGAAGGGCTTCGTGGCCGTGAACGGCAAGAAGCCAGAGGGAAAGGCGCTGTATGCCAAGGCCAAGGCTTTGCACGCCCAGGCGTAGTGAGGGATTTCGAGGTCACCCGCCATAGGTTATGAGTAGGATGCGTGGTCGTTCACGGTCTTGCGTTCACGAGCCTATGCTTGTTTTTACGTCATTCGTCTGTACACTACTTGCGGACCACCTCGCGCAACCGTGGATCTACGAAGGCAGGGCAGACCCCCCGCAGAGCTCGAGACGGCAGGGTGCCGCTGCGATCCTCCTTGACAGAAAAACAGCTGAACATAATTTCTTTGAGGTTTGCACGGGTTTCTTGGATCGGCAATTGGCCCCTCTGGCGGCGCCTCCAGCGCCGCCCCTGGCGCGCTCCGCGCCAGGGAGTGGGGTCCAGCGCCGATGCGAGAAACCCGCGCGCACCTCCGAGGCATTATCGCTATGCCGTTGTTTATGTGGCTGCTGGAGTGCGGGAGAAGGGAGCGCAGAAGTTGTGTGTTGGGCATCTGCTGGCAGCCGAGCCAATCCCTTGCCAGATGAGCGACGCAAAAAAAAAAAACAAAAAAAAAAACGGGGTCGTCTGCGCCGACATTGGCGCGTGAGCTGCCCGCGCAAGCTTGCGCGTAAGCGCCCTCGTCTCCAGTGCAGCGGGCCGCGCCCGCGGCCCGCGCAAGCAGCGACGTAACGTCGCCACGTCATCTTGTGTAAGACCCTTGTTTGATCGTCGCTCAGATGTCGTGCCGCCGCTGTTTGGCCTCGTCATCGCTCGGTGGCGCCTTCGTGCGAGCCTAGGCCGAGTCATGAGATGCAGTCGGGCAGCCCTTCGGGGGTGGCAGGAGCCTGTCTTCGTGTTCGGCGCGCGGATACCCATCGGTCGTTGGAAGTAGGTATTCCTGGAGCCCCAGATTCCAATCTACTTTAAGCGCCTTCCTACTTCAATGATCGAGTGGCTTCACCTTTTCCGTCCTCTTTTAGGGGGCGGGCACCCAATCTACTTTTAACGCCTTCTTCTCATGGCGCCGACATCGCAGAGCGGATTTCGTTCGGAAAGCGATAGGATGGGCCCGGAGTGTCCTGGAGAATTTCGTTCCGGATTTCGAGGTAAATTCCGTACGGGTATGTTTTGGCCAGGAACGAAGACTAAAAAAAGATCCACACGAAATTCGCTTTGTTTTTCGCTCGCCCTTTCGGGGTTTTGTATTGACTGAAATCCACGCAAAAATCCGCTGCAGCACGTCTGCAAGGTCGGTGCAGTGATACTTCTTCCGACCGCGAAAAGTTTTATCACGCCCCTTCGCACCCCTTGGGCCGCGCGCGCGTGCCTCTGGCCATGGTCTGCGAGCGCCCACGTTGAATGCCCCCGAGGCTCGTTCGAAGGCCGCCTGTTCGCCTACCTCGCCTCCCTCCTCAACATCCCCCCCTGCTCATCGCCATCCGCGCTGGCTGATCGCCACGGGGGCGCGAGCACCTCTGCTTCCTTGTCACCACCGTCCCCCTCCAGCTGTAGGATTGCTCTCCTCGCTCCCGCCCTTGTCACCACCGTCCCCCTCCTAGCTCTCCTTGCTCCCGCACAGCAGTTTCCATTCCAGCCTCTGCGACATCGACCCTCCGCAGCACGCCGCATCGGGGGCAGCCGGGGCATCCGGGGGCTCCGGCGCTGCCCAGCGAGACATGCGGGCGGCGGGGCCGGAGCCCGGGCGCGTCGGGCGAGCGGTCGGCTACGGCTCCGGGGATCAGTGGCAGCAGGTGCCTGCGCCGCGCATGGAGGTCCGGGAGGCGAGCGCTGGGCCAGAGGAGGAAGCCCAGACCCCCTCGGGCAATGAAAAAATCAAGACGGGAGGTTTTTACATATTTGAAGCCTCTGGAGGGCCTCGGGACCGTCAAAAATCTGTTCAGGATGAAAAATCGGTCCAGGGGAATGGGTCGAGAGACCTCTGAGGGTCGACGTTATGAAAAAATCATGACGTCGGGGATCTGGAAGAGGTACCCATACCGCTGCCCTTCCTTCGTTTTCCCTTTTCTGGGCCTCCTGGGAGGCCCTCGTCGCCACCGCTGGATTCGCGCCACGAAATCCTGGTCAGAGCGCACCCCAGGAGAGGTCCCGGGAGTAGCGGTATCGGTAGTTTTTGGTTTCCCCATTGGGTTCTCTTTTTCCTTTTCAAAGGCTCCTTCTCTATAAGACCGTTGGCCCACAACTACAATACCTAGAACTCGGAGTGGTCTCCTGCGGTCATACTTTTCCTCGCGGGCTCTCACGCACGCCTAACGGCCGCATACGCCCGCCTCATACACGCAAACCGAATCCGGCGTCCTCGAGTTCTAAGAAGGAAAAAGGGAGCCCAAGGCGAACGTGAGACGTCGAGTAGACGGCGGACGTAACATCGTCAGATACACGGATGAAATTAGGAAGTACGGCAAGGCTGGTCAATGGCAGCAGGCGCTGTCATCGTTCGGGAAGATATGCGACGAGAAGTTGGAACCGGACGTCTTCAGTTACAACGTCGTGATGAGCGCGCTTGGGACAGGGCAGCAATGGCTGCGGGCAGTGTCCCTGCTTCGCGAAATGAGGGACACGAAGTTGGAGCCTGACGTCATCTCGACAGTTGTTTTGCGTAGTTTTACGTAAGGGGTGCGAGAAAGACCCAGCACCCTGAGAAGCATTTGGGAACGCGCCGTGGCAGCGTCTTGCCCCCCCCTCCCGCCCCCCACCAATCCCGCATCCTCAGTCTGCCCTCCCCCCGCCCGTTTCCTCCCTCCACCCCGGGGATCTAGTACACGAGCTCGTCTTAGTGATTCAATCAGCTACAATTCAGGAATTAGCGCATGCGAGAAAGGCAAGCAGTGGCAACAGGCGCTGTCGCTGCTCCGCGAGTCGATGTCGGCGAAGCTGGAGCCAGACACCCTCAGTTACAATAGTGGAATCAGCGCGTGCGAAAAATGTACGGAGTGGGAGCACGCGTTGTGGCTACTCGGCGAAGCGTTGGAGGCGAAGTTGGAGCTAACCATCATCAGCTACAACGCTGGAGTTAGCGCTTGTGGAAGAAGTGGGCAGTGGCAGCGAGGTTTGTCGTTGCTGTGTGAGCTCCGCGCAGCGATGCTGAAGGCGGACGTCATCCAGGTGCCTGCGGCAAGTCCCGGCGCCATGCCAGCTCAGCGTTCGGCTGCGAAGGTCCGAGGACCAAAGGCCGAGACGTGTGACACCTCCTGCGTGCTGTTCTCGACAGGCTGTCGTGGAGCTTGTGCAGGCACTCTTGGTGTTCTCTTTGACGGTCGTGAGGCAGTCTTGGAGCCCTTTTGGCCGTCACGGGGGTCTCTTGGCCGTCTGGGGGGTGTCTTAGGGGCCGCAGTGGGGGCGTATGGGGGCCATCTTGGGCTGACGTGAGGCCGCCTTGGCCTATCTCGGGTTCCTCATGGAGCTGTCTTGGGCCAGTTCAAGTGTTCGTGGGGTCATCTGAGGGCACTCTTGGGTCTCTTCGAAGACCACAGGTGGCTGGAACTTGAGCCGACGTGCGTGGAAAGCTAAGAATATGTGAAAAGCACTTGAAAAATACGTGCCATTTTTCGAGGGCTTCCTCGAGAGCGTCTTGGGGGTGTCTGGCAGCTGCGTGGAGGCCTCTTGGGACACACGCGGCGTTTCTTGGGAGTTGTTGGGTGGCTGTTGAGGCAGTGTTCGGCAATCTTGGCGGTCCTGGTGGCCTTCTGGCCTCCGTAGAAGCCTCAGACAGTCTTGGAGAGCGCCAGTGAGGCTGCAGGCTGTCCAGGCTTCTGGCTCAGGGGGTCCGGTGCATGGGCTGGACACGATGAGAGGGGGAGGCCCTTTTCAGATTACTGAAACCTTACTGGACACCTTTTGTCTGGACGCCCGAAATGGGTACTGAAAGAATGGGTACTATGCTCAACAACAGTTCCTGTTCATTCTGAACAGGGCTCGCTGTCCACGCCGCCGCGGCCTGTGTCCATTCAAGACAGGAGGCCGCCCGCCCAACAGCGGCCGCTGTTGGTTTGGGACAACATTTGCTGTTGGGCATGTTGCCCATTCTTTCGGTACCCATTTCGGGTGTCCAAATTTTGGCATTCTACCAGTCTCAACATGCCAGGGAACACGGTGGCGGATCACTTACAGTTCGTTGCTCAGCGCATTTGGAGACGGCGGACAGTGGCAGCAGGCGTTGTCATTGTTGTGCAGCTTGAGGGGGGCCACGGTGACGCCCAACGTAATAAGCTACTCCGCTGCAGTAAGCGCTTGCGCGAAGGTCGGAGAATGGCAGCAGGCGCTATTGTTGCTTAGCTTGATGAATGGGGCGAAGTTGGCGCCTAACATTATAAGCTACAGCGCCGGAATCAGCGCTTGCGAGAAAGGAAGGCAGTGGCAGATGGCGTTGTCGTTGTCCAGCCGTCTGCACGAGCAAGGGTTGGCCCATAACGCATTCAGCTACAGTTCTGCAATCTCGGCTTGTAAGAGAAGTGGAAAATGGGAATGGGCATTGCGGTTGTTCGGCGAGTTCTGGCATCAGAAGCTCGAACCAGACACGTACATCTATTGCACTGGAATCAGCACGTACGGGGAAGGGGTGCAATGGCAGCAGGCGTTGTCTTTGTTTCGCGATTTTACACAGACATCGCTTGGCATGGACGCCTCCTGCCTTACTGAGGCCATCAGCGCCTGCGGGAAGTGCGGGCGATGGCAGCAGGCCCTGTCGTTGCTGAGCGACGCTTGGGAGGCGAAGGTTGACCTGGACACTATCCATCTGTCCGCCGGGCTCAGCGCGTGTGGAGAAGGGGGTGAGTGGCAGCGTGCGCTCTCGTTGATCGGCCAATTCAGGGTGGCGGGACTGAAGCTGGACGTCGGTGGCTTCAACGCCTTGATCGCCGCGTGTGCGGCGTGCGGACGGTGGCAGCAGGCGCTGTCCTTGTTCGACGAGATGCGATGCTCGAAGTTGATGCCGGATGCCTGGAGTTACTGTGCCGGAATCGACGCGTGCGCGGAAGATGGTCAATGGCAGCAGGTTCTGTCGATGTTTAGTGAGTTCGAGGTTTCGAAGTTGGAGCCGAGCATCATCGCGTTCAACGCTGGGATCAGCGTGTGTGCGAAGGGAAGGCAGTGGCAGCAGGCGTTGTTGCTGCTCGGGCGGGCGAGGGAGGAGAGGTTGGAGCCGAATGCGATCGATGTGGCACATGCAAGCCTAAGTGCAACCTCCTCCTCCTCCTCCTCCTCCTCCTCCTCCTCCTCCTCCTCCTCTCCACACCACCCCAAGGCGACCCCGAGGTTGGCCCAAGAGACTCCAGGCTTAACTCCCCTGATACGGCAGTGTCGAAACGCAACACGTCCCGTGGTGGCTCGGCACGTGTTGGTCCACGTGTTGGCGAAAGTGTGGCACCAGACCTGCTTTGTCAATCTCCGTGTTGAGATCCACGTCAGCACGCTACGGGTTGCGTCTTGCGCATCGGGGCGGTCGAGCCCAGGACGGCTCTGGGGCGGTCTCGAGACTTCCCCATGGTCCACCCAAGCGTGCTCGAAAGAAACAGCCAGGTGCTTGCGGCGAATCCCGCCGCAGTGCCAGCCCAGCATTCTGTGTGGCGACTGTTCGAGCGGACGCGGGAGGCCGTCACGTGTGACATATCGTATCTCCAGGTTTGGGAGAGCCGTGATGGCGATGATGATGGTGGTGATGATGATGATGATGATGATGGTGGTGAAAGTGATGGTATCTGTGATGGCGAGGATGATGATGATGTTGATCTGATGATGATGCTGATGATGATGCTGATACTGTTGATGATGACACTGATGCTGATGCTGATGCTAATGACGAGTCTGATGATGATGATGATGATGATGATGATGATGATGATGATGATGATGGTGATGGTGATGGTGGTGATGACGATGATGTTGGTGATGATGGTGATGATGACGATACGTTTTTCGCAACTGCGTATATGCCGCAGTCCGTCGACTCCGTCTGACCACGTTTCGCCGATGAAAGATGTTGCTACTGCTGTCGACGGTGCTCCACATTTCGGCAGTGTCGCAGCATGTCAGGAAGCGATGGTGCGCGTCATCTTCTGGACCCCGCACTGCGCACCACCGCTCCGGAGACATGTGTACGCCAGCGGGCGGGGCCGACGTGAGCGCCTAGAAGATGATGATTATGATGATGATGATGATGATGATGATGATGATGACGATGATGATGATGACGATGATGACGATGATGACGATGATGACGATGATGATGAGAATTTCGATGGCGATGACGATGATGGTGGCGACTCTGATGGTGGTGATGCTGCTGATTGATGCTGGTGATGCTGCTGGCGGTGATGGTGATGGTGACGGATCTGATGATGACGATGATGATGGTGATGGTTATGTTGAGGATGATATGGGTGATACGTATGGTGATGTTGATCATGATGACGATCATCATGAACATGATGGTGATGGTGGTGATGGCCATGCTTGTGATGATGAGGATGATGTTGATGTGATGACCATATTGATTGCGGTGGTGATGGTGGTGGTGATGGTGATGATGATCATGGTGGTAATGATGACGAACGCGGTTGGTATCGTGATGTTGATGATGGTGATGGTGGTGGTGATGGTGATGTTCTTGGTGAGGTCATGCTGACGTTGGTGATGATGACGATGATGATGACGATGCTGATTATAGTGATGGTGATGGTGGTTGCGGTGGTGAATAAAGGAAAACGGTGACGATGATGTTGGTGATGACGACGATCACGACCAGAAGAAGGAGGAAGAGGAGGACGAGGAAGGCCGTCACGTTTGGCGGATTTCTTCTTCATTGTTTGCGGAACTCTCATGGAGTTCGTTTGGGCTGTTTTGGCCTTCAGTGAGGAAGTCTTGGGGGTCACTTGGGGCCCTCTTGGGCCGTCTTAAGGCCCTCTTGGCCGCATGTTGGGTGGCGGCGGGCCGTCGTGGAGTCGTCTTGGCGCCGTTTCGGGCAGTCGAAGGGCCTTCTAAGACAGTCTTGGGTCCCTCGGGAGGCCTGCTTGGGCAGTCTGGGGGCCGTCTTGGATGCCTCTTGGGACTTCGTAGGGCCCTCTTGGGCCATCCTTGGCCCCGCGTGGAGGCCTCTTGGGCCGTCGTGGGGCCATCGTGGAGGCTTCTTGGGCCGTCTCGAGCTGTCGTTTTCTGATTCGCCGTTTTGCCGATCGGCGCGGCCTCCAGTCGCACCAAGCACAGGTCCGGAGCCAGACCCCCCCCTCCCCCCCCTCCGCCGAATGTCGAACAGCCGAATATGAGAACGCTCGCAAGTAGGAAAGGGTGAGGGGGACAGCCAATATCTCACACGCCTTGACACGCCCGGCAAGCGGGGGCCGGCGAATTCTAGTGAGCGGAGCTCTTGCGGGGGTCGATCCGTGTGAGGTGGTTGCCCGCCTAGGCGGGCTCCGCTCAAGCGGGCTGCCCATAACGTTAAGGTGTTTTATTGTGGTGGGTAATTGTGCTGCCAGCCCACCAGGATAACTAGATAGGGCTGGTCCGCACAGACCCATGAACTGGGGATGATACCCATTTGACTTCGGCAAAACGTGTGCCGCCATGTTCGCTAAGCCAGCCACGGGCGATAGGTTGCTCGTGTTCTCTCAGGGAGTTCAGCCCTGCGGCGCTCCCAGGTGTGCGTCTTCGTGGGTGGTTGCGACGGTCGGCCGATCCAGGGGTGAGAAGCTGTGTGTTTGGGCATGGGCCACTGGGATGAAGGAGGAGGGAGGCGGAGGAGGGAGGAGGAAGCGTGGTGGCAGGAGGGGATACGCGCAGCAGCTGCAGCAGGATGGGAAAGTCAAGGCGGGAGCCACGGCACCTGTCGCAGCAGGCCTGACCGCCCAAGGGTAATACCAGACCCCGCGCAAAAGCAATCGGCGACTACAAAGGGTGTGCTTGCGCCGGGGTGTGGTCTGCGATCGGCGCCGTTGGGGCCTGTGCGGCGCGACACTGTCCTCGTCGGGCCTCCTCGGGCGGCGGAGAGATCTGTCGATGTCCCCTCCCGCCCCCCGGGGTGCTCCCCAGGGTGCCGGTTGCAAACCGCACCTTTTGCAAACCATATTCTTCGGAGTCGCCGAAGCAAAAGCAAGCCAGGCCACCCATCAAAGCAGTCCAGGCCACCCAGAAGTAGACCGTACCCCGCCCAAAAGTCAGCCAGACCACCCGTCACAGCAGGCCAGACCACCCACAAGTCAGACCAGACCACGCCCAGAAGCGAGCCAGATCAACCAGAAGTGGACCAGCTCCCGTCCAGAAGTAAACCAGACCACCCGTCAAAGCAATCCAGACCGCCCAACAGTAGATCAGACCCGCCCAAAGCAAGCCAGATCACCCATCACTACAGGCCAGACCACCCAAAAGTAGGCCAGACCCCGCCCAAGGGTGAACCAGATGTTCCACTGAAGCAGGCCGGACCACCCAAAAGTAGACAAAACCCCGCCCAGCCGCGAGCCAGACCACCCGTCGCAGCAGGCCTGACCACCCAAACGTAGACCAGACCCCACCCAAAAAGTAAACCAGACGACCCTGCAAAGCACTCCAGACCACCCCAAAGTAGATCAGACCCCTCCCAAAGGTAAACCAGACCACCGGCGCAAGCAAGCCAGACCACCCAGAAGTACACCTGACCCCGTCCAAAAGTAAACCAGACCACCAATCAAAGCACGTCAGGTCATCCAAACGTAGACCAGGGCCCAACAGTAAACCGGCAACGGAGACCACCCAAAAGTAAACCAGATCCTTGTGGTACATGATTGCGGTGTTGAGGATGATGGCGACGATCTCAACGATCGCGATGTGGGTGGCGACGGCGATGATGATGGTAGCGGGGTGGCTATACGAATGATGATGATGCTGGGGAGGGTGAGGATGAGAAGGAGGAGGATGAGGAGAAGGAAGAGGAGGAGAAGGAGGAGGAGGAGGAGGAAGAGGAGCAAGAGGAATAAGAGGAGTAATAGGAGTAAGAGGAGAAGGAGAAGGAGGAGGAGAAGGAGGAGGAGGAGGAGGAGGAGGATGAAGGGGAGGAGGAGCAGGAAGAGGAGACGCACCAGGCAGACGGGAACAGGAGGAGGAGGCGGCGGAGGAGGAACATGAGGAGGCATGGGTGAACGAGGTGAACGAGGATGAGCATGATGATGGCGAATGTGGATATCGCCATTAGAGCTGGAAGAAAGCCAGGCCGCTTCTGGAACCAAGGGAATTAGCCAGTCGAAGGACCCAACCATCTGCAGCTGTGAGTGCCACAGTCGAGACTATCATGTTCGATGAAGCTCCCTGTGGGGCCACGATCCTCGTGAGGGGTGCGCCGAACTGGGGCGGGGCCGGCATGCAAATTTTCCCACTGGGGCCTTCGGTGGAGCTCCCTATGGGGCCACGATCCTCGTGAGGGGTGCGCCGAAGGGTGCGCCGAACTGGGGCCATGGGGCCACGCAAAATGCGAACTTTCCCACTGGGGCCTTCGGTGGAGCTCCCTATGGGGCCACGATCCTCGTGAGGGGTGCGCCGAACTGGGGCGGGGCCGCCATGCGAACTTTCCCACTGGGGCCTTCGGTGGAGCTCCCTATGGGGCCACGATCCTCGTGAGGGGTGCGCCGAACTGGGGCGGGGCCGCCATGCGAACTTTCCCACTGGGGCCTTCGGTGGAGCTCCCTATGGGGCCACGATCCTCGTGAGGGGTGCGCCGAACTGGGGCGGGGCCGCCATGCGAACTTTCCCACTGGAGCCTTCTGTGGAGCTTCCTATGGGGCCACGATCCTCGTGAGGGGTGCGCCGAACTGGGGCGGGGCCGCCATGCGAACTTTCCCACTGGAGCCTTCTGTGGCTCCCTATGGGGCCACGAAAAGTGTGAGGGGTGTGCCGAAATGGAGCGGGGCCGTCATGCGAACCTTCCCATTGGAGCCTTAGGCGGAGCTCCCTATGGGGCCACGAAACGTGTGAGGGGTGTTCCGAAATGGGGCGGGACCGCCATGCGAACTTTCCCATTGGGGCCTTAGATGTAGCTCCCTGTGGGGCCACGAAGCGTGTGAGGGGTGTGCCGAAATGGGGATGTGAAAGAGGTTCGCGGGCGGATCGAGGGACTCTAGGGGCCCGGGGGCGCGCGGGGCGACAAGCGGGAGGCCCCCTTCCTCCCGGATGTTTTGCGCGCTTGAGCCACAACGGTGTCGGACGCAGTCAGCCTGGCACAGGCAGGCTCCCCATTCACACTGAGTACAGTGTGAAGCCTATCAAACTCTGAGAACATTCTGGGGGACCTCATGGGACAGGGGGTCGAGTATTTAAAAGACAGAACCCCCTACTTTAGTGTCCCATGAGGTCCGTCACAGCAGCGGACAGGGAAGCGAGACCACTAAGATCCACGGACCACGCCCCTTCCCTCTCCCCCCATCGGTTCCGGGCCCGGGTCGGAGGGTACTGGGCCCGGCAGGCCAGGCGGACGCGAGGGCGACCTCCTCGGCGTCCTGGCGGGGCGCCCCCCTCCTCCTCTCTCCTCCTCAGCCTCCTCTGCGTCCTCGCCAGCCTCAGTGGGCTGGGACTCTCTCTGTAGAACCTGTCGTGATGCATTCCGAGTCCGGGATTTCAGCGACAGGTTGAGAGACCGCTCGTCGAGCGATCCAGACTCGTCCGTTAGCGCCAGCATTCCCTTGTGCATGAGATCAGTCAGAGCAAAATTCCCTCGTCCTGGGTCGACCTTGGTCAGAGCGTCAGCGGGCATCTTGCAGTGTGGAACCCACCTCACCACTGTCCCCTCGGCTGTCATCGAGTCCCGGACTATCGCCATCTCGATGGCGTTGCGGCGGTCTGCCTTGGCACCCCCGCAGTTCTTGGACAGCGTATCGAAGAGGGACTTCGCATCGACTACGGCGACGCCCTCGGAAGCCTCGGCGATGGCACACTCGTCGACGAGCGCGACTGCAAAGGGGCAGGACGTCCCTGAGTTCCACCATTCAGGCCCCCTCACATCTCCATACAAAGCATCCCGGAAAACGAGCCACAACCACTGTCCCTCGGCGAGAGCCCCGGAAAGACTCAACGTCTCCGCCGATAAAGTGGACGAGACGACTCGACGGAGTCTCTGGCTTCTCCAAGACAAGAGCGAAACACGAGAGCGACGATTGTCTTTGATCCTGGAGTCCCCTAGCATCACGAGCCAGCCTCCTTGAGCACCGTCTCTTTTAGCGGACCCGAGGCCCCCCGCATCACTGCACGTGACCATGGTCACGGCACTCAGGTCCAAGGGCCAAATCGTCAGGCAGGAGCTGGCCGTGCACCGGAGGTGGCGAGCTACCTTGTTAGCCATGAGAGCCGAGGCTATCTTGACCTGTGGGCATTCGGCGCTCAGCCTCGACGCGGATCCGGACACGTCGGGACGAGACTGGCGGGCCGCCCAGAGAATCTTCGCCACTAGGCCACGATAGTCTCGGAGCTCTCCTGCATCGAGCAACTCCTCGGGACATTTAACACGCTCCTTGTCGAGTTTCATGGGGCGGACCTGCTCCAGGATATACTTTTCCTGGTCGACGAGGATGCGCCCATCTGGCTGCTGGCGGATCCTTCTCCCTGCGTATTCGGCCTCACCGACCTGCCATTTACCGAAATGGAAACGGCTGGTCAGCAACTTCTTGAGTTCACTCTCATATGAGGGTTCGCAAGAAACAATGAGATCGTCGACCTCAATCACCACAAGAGCCTTGAGGCTACCCGAGGCATGGTGGGCGATCCAGAGACACGGCTCCAAAAGGGAGCGCCGAAACCCCAGGGACTTTAGGTGATTGGTCAAGGTCTGATGCCAGCGAATCGGAGCATCGTTCAGGCCGTAGACTGGGGCCACAAGTTCTAGGAGGGCCCCCCGGGGGACGTCAACGCCATCGCATGGCTCGACATATATCTTCCCGCTGGGGCGGGAGAGGGGGTCCGCCTGGCAAAAAGCGTTCTTACAGTCCGCTATCTGAAGCCTCCACTTCTTGCCAGCTATCAGCTGGAGAGCAAAAAAACACAGCCTCCTCCTGAGGAGTCGGAGCGTACACGTGCAGAGACTCCGCGTCGGGATCGGCATACCCCCTCACGCACCAGCGTGATTTTGCCTTCTCGCTGGCTCTCGTGCCTTCCTGCGGCTTCCACCGACGGACCATGCGCGACGAGAGAATCCTGGATGGATCTCTCCGACGGACCAGGGCCGCCTCCGCGGGGGAGACCACTCTCACTGCCTTAGTAGCGGTCATGGCGGACCACTCGGCCGCATCCGCCTTCTTGAACTCCTCTCGCTCTTCTGGACTGAGCTTGTTCCAGACGACCTCTTGGCCCCGCCGGGGCCCACCTGGAGTCGGTCCGGCCGTGGCGAACGAGGATGTCGGACTGTAGTCTTCGTCCCCGGGACCTGGACCCCAGGTCGCCAACTCCTGGAGGAGCATCCGGTCCTGTTCGTCAGCCCCGTCCTCTTCCCTCAGCTCGATCAGGTCCTCCTCCTCTCCGCAAGCCAGTTCGATCAAGGTGCCGGGATCGCCTCTGGCGTCGTCCGCCGAACTCCTCTGGGCCTCCCACTCCTGAACCCTCTCGGCCACGGAGGCCGACTCTCGGAGCTCCACCGGCGTCACCCCGGGACCCGCGGGAATAACGTGGATGCGAGAGAGCAGCCCGCGCATGGGCGATCCGGCTCGCCGAGTGTGTCGAGATGTCGACCCCTCAGCTGGTCGGGCGGCAGCTCGCGGAGACCTCTCCCTGACCCTTTCTGGCTCGACTGAATCTCCTGGATTCGAATCGCCTCGACGGCCGTCGATGGTCCTGACCAGACTGGGGGCGGAAGAGGCAGCGGGAGACGGGCTGGGACTGTCCTCTACTTGGGGTCGAGCTCTAGGTGGTTCCTCCAGGCCGGGAGGGGGATGTAACTTATCCCCTTTGTCCTCGAGGGGTTCGGTCCTGACAAATCGACCCAGGTCAGGCGCAGGACGGGGGGGGTGCGGGGCGTCCAGAGCTCGGCGCAGGTCCTCGGGAAGCTCGCTCTGGTCTCCTAAGCTCACGACCTCGCTGCTCTCGGGAATAGTCGGAAGAGGAGACCTGGCTTCCACCGAGGCTTCCGCAGGCTCCGAGGGACGAGCCGACGCCGTTCCGCCTCCTCCGCCAGCAGTGACTGGTCCTCCTGCTTCGGCCCCGATCGTGTCCTGACCGTCCCAGGCCTCGTCGGGGGGGGGACCCTCGGATTCGACGTCCAAAGCCCCCACCTTCTTGCCTGGGTTGCGAACTTCAGCTTGAAGGGCCCGAAACTGCGGGGTGTCCACGAGTTCGGCTCCGAGCGCCTCGGCACGCGTCGCCTCTCGGACCTGCTCGACCGAGCACTTCCATAGCTTGGTTCGCATCGCGATCCAAACTGTGGTCCCCTTGTGAAAGACGACGGCCCCGGGGCCGACCCACCGGTCGCGTTGCAGCGCGTGAGTTTTCACCCCCGTCACCTTGCGCCACACGTACACCCACTGACCGGGCAGAAAGACGCGATCGACATGGGGTCGAGATCTCCGGGCCTCGGCGAGACGCGACTTGGCGTCCGCCGCCATCAAGGCCTTCTTGGCCTGCTCACGGATCTGATGCTTTCTGGCGAACGCACTGGCCGCACTGTCCTGCATGGCGGACTCGGCTTGGACGTCTTCTAGGCCGATGTCGTCCACTCCCTCGTCACTGAGAAGAGACCGTGGCAGCCTGGGGTTCTCTCCGAAGACTAGCTGGTACGGAGAGTACCCAGACCGGTGGTAGTATCGATTTTTTTGCGGACACTGTTTCATGGAGCAACAACTCGACCTCGGCATGAGACGTCGGCTGGACATGATTGGAGGCCTTCGTCAGAGCACTCTTGATCCAACCTCCGTGTCGCTCCGCCCGGCCATTCTGCCACGGAGACGTGGCGTCGCAGACGTGCTGAAACACGCCTGCATGCTCACAGCCACGGCCGAACGCGCCCAGGAATTCTGATCCTCCGTCGCTGATGACGACCTTGGGGGGGCCAAAGATCCTGATCCAGCTCTTGTCAAAAGCCTCCCAGATATTCTCGGACGTCAGTGGCTCCCCGGGACCGAGCAGATGGCACAGCTGAAAGTTAGTGCCGTGATCGAGCATGTTCAGAACCGTCATCTTAGTGCTGAGAATCGTAACGAACAGACAGTCCACAGCAACTAGTCGATTGAACCGATAGGTTCGGGGAACGGCGGCTCGACGCCTCCACGACGGTCGAGTGTGGCTGTCACACTGCTCGCAACGAAACTCGTGCTTGACGTATTCTATAGCTTCGGGCCGGGCCTGGGCAACCTGCAGCATTTTCAAAAAAGCATCCCTTGACGGGTGGCCCAGGTTCACGTGGGTCCGGGAAACCTCCAGGCGCTGACTTCGACTGATTGACCCGGCCTGCCTCCCCGCTCTCTGACTAGACCCGAGTCCTTCCCCCCCCTCGCCCTCCTCGGGCTCGTCGTCCGAGCCAAGGTCCTCTTGGGCTGGAAAGGATTCAACCTGTCGATCGATTGGTCTGGGGGATGGGACCCCTGTCACCCTTCTCTCGGCCAGCCACTCGGGATCCTCCCAGACGCCGGACCACAGGGTTTCCTCCCGGTGCCCGAGGGCGACGATGCGAGCTGACTCCAGGATTCCCTCGCACATGGCCTGGACAAGTCCCGGGGGGTAGTTCTGGGCCGCTCGCGTGAGGGCCTTGCCACAGAGCTGACGATGCTGATTACTCCCGTCGCACCTGAGCAGGAGGGGCTGCAAAATAGACGCACGATTGGTCATGAACCTGGTTGGTTTCTTGTTGGGTTCTCCTCCCTTCACGGACAAGCCGTACTGGCAGAGATCGGCAACCCCCGACACGACACTCGGCCGATTCAAGATTTCCCGCACCGAGTCCATTTCCCAGGAGCTGGCACCCTCCGGGTGCTCAAGAAGGAAACCACGGCCCCGACCCATTTGGTATTCGGCCACTCTAACGCACAGGGACATGAACTTGAGGCCGGCTGTCTCGGGGTCTGTGAGGTCGGTTCCTTTGAGTCGATGCCAACTGGGACGACGGGCAACGGAGAAAGCCAAACACTCGGGGCTCATGACGATGACCTCGGGCCGATCTCGCTCTATGATACTCCACATCGCACGTTCCCCTGACGGAGACCCGAGATCATAGCCGGTCCGTAAATCCAGACTCTTGGAAACAGGATAGCCCTGCCCTTTCAGACTGTCCGCGACCCGTGGGACCGAAAAGAGTTCCATGACCAGCTTGCGGCCGGACCCCAAAAGCCAGTCCTGGACGAGCTTCTTCCGCCGCTTCCGCTGCTTCCTCACCGGTCCCTCCCCTCCTACGGCCAACACGGCGTCTCGGACCTCCCTGGGAATCAAGCACGAAATTTCCTGGGGGAAAACCAATCCTGAGATCGAGGGGGCCCGGCCAAGGGAGTATATACCCTCCAGCGGAGACGCCGGTCCAGCCGGAGTCCTCGAACTCGAGCCGGGCGGAGGCACGTTCGTAGACGCCAAAGCTGTCCACGCCTCTACGGTGATGTGGTCCCGGGGTTCGTTGGCGATGGCGAGCTGTAACTGCCGCGCCGAGAAGTCTGAGGAGAGGGAGTCGTAGAGGGTGTTTCCTGACGCTCCTGAGCAGCGGATCCTGACCCAGTCCGAAAGCCACTCGCCTAGGTCGCCCGGGTCGGGCCGACGAACTAAATAGCAGGCCACTTGGGCCATTAGGCGGCATTTTTCTTCTGGATCGAGCCGGTGGGATTCCCAGCCCCGGGCCCTGGAAACCTCATCGAGCGTGACCGTCCGGCCTTCCCTAGTGTCACACCATATGCCCGAGGCTCTAAAGCTACTGTCTCGGTGACTTTTGCCGAGACAGCGGGATCGTGCGACAGAGGCTGCTCGCCAGATTTCCCCTCCTTCCCCGGGTTCCGCACAGAAAGATCCTCCTGGAGTGGGTCCCTGGAGGTCCCGACCGTCCTGGATCCCCGAGTTCCCTTGGTTTCCATCCCTGATCCCCCTTCGGCTCTCTGAGCCCCTCAGGTCTCCTTCTGCACGAGCTGCTGGATCGCCAGCGCCAGCTGCGATACCACCTCGCTGTTGGTCTGGATCGCCTTCATCATCTGGTTGAGGTCGGAGCTGCTCGTCTCTACCGTCGTGTCGGCCGAACCGGACGACGCCGCTGGAGTAGCCCTGGCCGCCCTCTTGATGCCCTCCTTGCTGCGACCCTCGACCTTCGGCGGCTCCCAAGGCGGCGTCTCCAGCTGCTTGGTCCTCGCCGCCCGCCGGGCCTCCTTCTCGATCTTCTTGAGCTGCTGGGCCTGCTTCTCGCGGTGCGTGAGGTCCCTTCTCCAGATCATGCTCGAGCACCTCAGGCACTTGACGTAGCGCATGTGCTGGTTGCCTGACTCCCAGTGGGCCCAGGGTGGATGAGGGCACTCCAGGGCATTCATCTTCCCGGTCGCCTCGTCGCGCATCTCCTGTATCATCTTGGTCGCTTGTCCCACGTCGGCCACGTGCATCAGCTTGACCGTCATCCGCTTCCAGGCTTTCCTCAGGGAGCTCGTCTGGAGGCCGATGTGGGGCCCTGACGTCGGCTGGGGCGGTGACGGAGATGTGGGACGGGTCGAGGCCGCGCTGTCTTGCAGCGGCGGGGATGACTCCTCGCTCCCCTCGGACTCCAGGTCGGATCCCGGCAGCCTCTCCCAGCTGGTGTCCATCGGCTCCGAGAAGGTGACTGACGGCCTGGGAGTCCCTGGTGCTGAATTCTTCCTCGAGGCCCCCTCTCGCTTCAGACTGGAGCTTCGCCTCACTGCTGGCGTGCGAGCTCTCCCGGACGCCATGGCTCTCTCGTGATGGAGGCTCTTGCTCTCTTGGCCCGTGAGATGAATCGAGGAAATCGGACGTGCTCTCCAGCCCATGGGTCTGGACGACGGTTGAGGTGAGCTCCGAGAGGTGCCTCCTGGTCTCTCCGCCGCCTCCTCTCCCTGTGCCACCTCCTCTGGTAACTGTATCCTCCTCAGCTTCTCCTTCTCTTGTACTTCGTGATCTCCCCGTAGTGCCTCTTGAGTCCTTAAGTCGGGTGTCCTGGAATCCTGCCGAGCCGATCCCCCCCTTCCCTTCTACGGTCCCGGGGGTTTCGAGTTCGAGGGGGTCCAATATGGGCTCTCCTGAGGCCTCGGGCGTAGAGGAGGGGAGGATGGCGAAGGAGGGAGGCCTGTACACTCGAAACGTGTCATTCTCGAGGCCCGGCCAGTCGCGCCGAGCCCCTCAGGAATGTCGAAGTCCCCCGGGAGGCTCTCGTCCAGCAGCGCCATGGTGCGATGGCCGGACTTCTGCCTCGTGAGCTTGACGGTGCGGTCGAGCCCCTCGAAGCGCAGCGTGATCTTGTCCTCGGCCAGGTTCACGACGGCCCCCAGGCTCTCCATCCAGCGCACGGGCAGGAGGAGGGGGACGTCCTCCGCGATCACCCTGAAGAGGATGAGGCACCGGATCCCCGCCCTGGTCACCGGCACCATCGCTTCCCCGACGACCCTGGAGCGGCCGCCGATCCCCTTGGCGCTGCTGTTGCCGTCGGTCTTCCTCACCGGGATTCGCCAGCCCTTCTTGTAGAGCTGCTTCTCGCCCACCAGCGCTTGCCCGGCTGCCGTGTCCACCATGCCCTCCGGCTCGTCGCCTTCGATGTCCAGGATGAACGTGCCGAGGATCGCCTCCTCTGACTTCGAACGAGGCCCACCTGGCCCCAGCTCTCTGTCATCGGGATCTGCTCCCTCCGACCTCGAACGAGGCCCACCTGGCCCCAGCTCTCCGTCATCGGGATCGCCTCGTTCCTCCGCAAGTCCCACCTGGCCTCGCAGAGGCTTGTCGGCTAGCGCTCGTCCGTGGCCCACCTGGCCCCGATCGCAGGGCTCGCCGATCAGCACGTTCCGAAACAGCTCCCGAATCCGAGGTCCTCCGACGAGGAAGGTGCCGTCACCCTCGTCCAGCAAGTCCGCCGCCACGTAGAGCGACTTCCCCCCGAACTCCTTCTTGGGCCGCTGCTCGATCTGCTTCGGCTTGTACGGATTGGTGCACTCCTTGCGCCAGTGCCCCTTCTGACCGCAGTTGGCGCACCGCGTTCTCTCCTTGAGGCGGGCGATGCTGAGGCGCTGCTTGCCCGCCGGCGGGCGTGGCGCCGCCCGGCCTCCGGCTCTCTTGGAGTCGAAGAAGTCGCGGTCTCGGGCAATGGCCTTCTTCAGCTCTCGCGACTCCGCCCACTTCCGAGGCCAGCCCTCCTTGGTCCTCTTCTCGTCCAGCACCGCAGCCAGGACGGCCGCCGCCTGGTCCTCGTCCAACTCCTGGTTGGCGATCGCCTCGTAGAAGGCCAGCGCGTCCTCGGTGTCCAGGATGAGGTCTTCCTCCAGCTCGAAGTAGACCTCGCTGCTGCCGAACACCTCCTCGTCGTCCTCGTCCTCGTCGTGTCCGACCGCGTACACCCTCGACTTTTTCTGACTGCTCTTCTTTTTCACGTCCATCTTCTTCAGGCCCTGCTTGATCGACTCCAAATCCTCACGGCCCTGGGTGATCGAGAGCAGGTTGATCGCATTCTGTTCGCTCAGGTTCGCTCCACTCCTCAACTGCTGCACCTGAACCTGCTCTGGGAGCTCGAGCCCGTATCTCTTCGCCGACTTCACCTGCAGGTCCCGGCGCATCACGTACTGGGTGAACGACTCCCCCGCTCTCATCTCGGTGTCCTCCAGTGCCAGCCTGAAGCTCTCCTTGGCCTCGTCGCCGTCCTGGTCGCCCCGGCACCTCTTCAGGAAGTCGATGAGGACCTCGATGCCACCGGGGGCGTCGAGCTCCTCCGCGTAGTGCAGGAGCCTCTCCTGCATGTCCACGGGCAAGCCGTCGATGACCTTGCCCGCCTGCTGCTCGGCCGGCAGGCCCGTCCTTCTGCTCCATCGCCGCAGGGCCACTACGTAGGTCTCGAGATGCTCGAAGCCTCCCCACGGCTGTGGGCCCTGCGTGTCCGACGGGCGCCACGTAGACGACGACCCTCCGTCGGTGGGTGCCCACGGCCGTGGCGGTGGCGGAGCCTGCGTCGTCCCGACCGTCAGCTCCATCGCTGCTGCGAGTGGCTGGGTCGGCTGCGCCGGAGCTATCGCCACCGCAGGTGGCCGTGCCGGCGGCGTCGCCGGCGCAGGTGCCGACGGAGGGGCATCGCGCGGTCTTGACGTGCCCGCTGAGGTCGGCTCCTGCGCCATGGCGGGATCGCTCCCGGCCGCTCCGCGCATCAGCGCGTGGGGGAGCGGCGGCTGCCGCGGCCTCTGGATGGTGACCCAGACCTCGCCCTGCATTCTTGTTCCCTGCCGCGTCGCTCCACGGGTCCCCCTGCAGCCAGGGGTCTGCCTCCTCTGCTGTCGCTGCCGGCAAGGGAGCTCCCGCGCGGCCTGTCCCTCGGCTGCCGCTCCCTGCCGTTGCCGGCTCCTCTCGCGCCCCTTGGTCTCTGCCGGGAGCCTCGGGCGCTGGTGCTGCTACTGCTGCTGCTGCTGCTAGTGCTGCTCTGGCAGCACGCTCCACCTCGTCGGGCGGGAGGGGCTGCTCGCCTCCCTCGGCGGCGCCCGCTGGCCCTTGTCCCTGCCCAACCATCACGCTCCTGCTACCATGTGAAAGAGGTTCGCGGGCGGATCGAGGGACTCTAGGGGCCCGGGGGCGCGCGGGGCGACAAGCGGGAGGCCCCCTTCCTCCCGGATGTTTTGCGCGCTTGAGCCACAACGGTGTCGGACGCAGTCAGCCTGGCACAGGCAGGCTCCCCATTCACACTGAGTACAGTGTGAAGCCTATCAAACTCTGAGAACATTCTGGGGGACCTCATGGGACAGGGGGTCGAGTATTTAAAAGACAGGGAGGGACCGCCATGCGAACTTTCCCATTGGGACCCTAGGTGGAGCTCCCTATGGGGCCACGAAACGTGTGAGGGGTGTGCCGAAATGAGGCGGGGCCGCCATGCGAACTTTCCCACTGGGGCCTTAGATGGAGCTCCCTTATGGGGCCACGAAACGTGTGAGGGGTGTTACGACATGGGGCGGGGCCGCCATGCGAACTTTCCCACTGGGGCCTTAGGTGTAGCTCCCTGTGGGGCCACGAAGCGTGTGAGGGGTGTGCCGAAATGGGGAGGGACCGCCATGCGAACTTTCCCATTGGGGCCCTAGGTGGAACTCCCTATGGGGCCACGAAACGTGTGAGGGGTGTGCCGAATTGGTGGGCACGCGGAGAACAGAGGCACGACGCTGACGATGGCGATGTTGATGACACCGATGGTGGCGATGGTGCCCACGATAATGGTGATGGTGGTGATGATGATGATGATGATGATGATGATGATGATGATGATGATGACGATGACGATGACGATGACGATGACGATGACGATGACGATGACGATGACGATGACGATGATAATGGTGAGAGAGGGAGGGAGGGGGCAGCGGGAGGAGGAGGAGGAGAACGCGGGGCACCGTCTCTTCAAAACGAGGACCCAACACCACAGGATGGTTGGGAGAAAACCCATGTCGGTCCTGGAACCGAGGGAAGAAAACCAGGCTGGTTCCGGAACCGAGGGAAGAAAACCAGGCCGTTTCTGGAACCGATGGAAGAAAATTGGGCCAGTTCGGGAACAGAGGGAAGACAACGAGGCCGGTTTTGGAACCGAGGGAAGAAAATTGGGCCGGCTCTGGAACCGAGGGAAGATCGGGGGCGGCCAAGAGGGCAGCCAAGAGAGCCGCCTTTGGAACCAAGGGAACACAACCTGGCCAGTTCTGCCAACTCGCCAACCTGCCAAGTCCGCGTTCGTGTCTTCGGCCAGTTTCAGAATAGACCGAAGAAATCATGTTCGCATCTCCGACATGTTTTCTTCTGTCTTGGTGGTCTGTCAGATACGGCCCCTTTTTCTTCCCTCGGTTCAGAACCGCTCAGTTTTCTTCCATCGGTTCCTTAACCAGCCTTGCTTTCTTCAAGTTCGATGTGTGCACTCGCCATCGTCATCCTCGTTCACTTCATCCACCAACGCCTCTCCTTGTTCCTCCTCCCGCCTGCCTGGTGCGTCTTCTATTATTTGTCCCCCTCTTCCGCATACTCCTTCTCCTCCTTCTTCTTCTTCTTCTTCTTCTTCTCCTCCTCCTCCTCCTCCTCACCCCCCCTCTACATCCCCGCTCTACATGATCTGTCTCGCCGTCGTTATCCTCTCACCGTCTTCGTTGCTTCATTCGCACCAGCGCCACCGTCATCATCATCATCATCACCATCATCAGCATCATCATTATCATCATCATCCTCCCCATCATCATCATTGTCATCAGCATCATCATCGTCATCATCAGCATCATCATCATCATCGTAATCAGCATCATCAGCATCATTATCAGCAGCAGCAGCGTCATCACCAACAACAACATCAACGTCATCATCATCATCACCACCATTACCATCACCACCAGCATCACCACCATCAGCAGCATGATCATTACCATTATCACTATCACCATCACCAGTAGCATCACAGTCATCATAATCAGCATGATCATCTTCATCATCATCACCACCACCACCATCATCATCATTATCATCGCCGCCATCGCCATCGCCATCATCACCATCACCATCAGCATGGTCATCATAATCAACCGAATCCTCATCATCACCAGCACTACCATCATCATAATCATCGTCGTCTTCAACATCATCATCATCATACTCGTAATCATCATCACCACCATCTTCACGTTCATCATCAGCATTACCAGTATCATCATCATCATCACCATGATTCTCATCGTCATCATCGTCATCATTCTTATTGCCTCCCCGGCACCATCGTCGTCGCCGCCACCCCCATCGCGATCGTTGAGATCGTCGCTATCATCCTCATCACTGCAGTCATGTACCACAGCGTATGGTTCACTTCTGGTTGGTCTCGAGTGCTTTTTGGCGGGGTATGGCTTATATATCCGTAAGGGCTTCGCCCCCATGCCGCCGACCCTCCTCCTTTAGAATGGGACTTGCCAGAGCTGTGGCGGGCATGTCTGGACGCTGACGCGAAGCAATGTCGGGACTTCGCGCGAGGGCCAATATTTATTCACGAGGGTTTATGGCTTCTGTGGCGCGAGCATTACGTAATTTATTGTATTATGGTTTGTGGTTTCGGGGACACGAATACTGCGTAATTGCACATACGGCATAATGTACAAGGGTCTTGGCCTCGGGGGCGCAAATGTTGTATAATTTACAAGGGTTTACGGCCTCGAGGACGCGAATATGGTGTAAATTGCAAGGGCTTGCAGCCTCGGGGACGCAAGCATTGCATAATTTACATAAAGGTTTATGGTTCTGGGGACGCGAATATTCAATGATGTTCGAAGGTTTATGGTTTCGGGGGCGCGAAACGTTGCGTATTTCGCATGGTTTTATGGTTGCGGGGGCGCGAATATGGTATACGGGGACGCGGCTATTGTTTAAATGTGTTCATGGCTTCGGGGACGCGAATATGGTATATCTTATAAGGGTGTGTGGTCTCAGGGACGCACATGTCGTATACATTACAAAGGATTATGGCCTCGGGGTCGCGAATATGATGGAATTTACATGGGCGAATGGCCTCGGGTATGCAAATATTGTGTAATTGACTACGGTTTACGGTTTCGGGAACGCAAATGCAAGGTAATTTGCAACGGTGTACGGCTTCGGGGACGCAATTATTGTGTCATCTATTGAGGTTTATGGCCCCGGGGACGCACATATTTTGTAACATGTTATGTTTCACAGTCTCCGGGACACGAATCTTGTGTACTTTGAATGTGTTGATGGCTTCGGGGACGCGAATTACAAGTAATTTGCTAAGGTTTATGGCTTCTGGGGCGCGAGTATTTTCTGTAATTGACAAAGTTGTAGGGCTTCGGGGACGCGAATCCCACATCATTTACAAGCGGTTCTGGCTTCGGCGGCGCGAATATGGTAATTTACAAATGTTTATGGCTTCGGGAACGCGAATATTTCATAATTTACGAAGGATTATGGCTTCGGGGGCGCGAGTCTCATGTATTTTGAAATGTCCCACGATCCCCCAGGAATTCAAAGCACGCGATTCGGGGGTGCTAATGAGGACGCTTTTTGGACCAGCCCCCCCCTCGCGCGTTCAGCAACAATTCGCAGTAAGGAAACAGAACGCAGGACTGTAACAGTGGAAACTGGAAGCTGCAACTGGAACAGGGAGCTGCAATTCTCATCCTCGCAGCCTGATGGCCCGGCAAGGGGGCCGTTGCACTTTGATGGGTAGATTGGTTTATTGTTGGACCGGGCCTGGTCTACTTTTGGGTGGCCTGACAAGGCCTGACGTGACTTGATTGGTGTTCTGTTTGGTCGGGGGCTGGTGTATTTTTTGGTGGCCTGGCTCGGCCGGTGGTCTGGTTTGCTTTTGGGCGTGGTCTGGTCTACTTCTGAGTGGTCTGGAAGGCTTTGAAGGGTGGTCTGGGTTACTTTTGGACGGGGTCTGGTCTACGTCTGGGTGGTGTGGCCTGCTGCGACGGGTGGTCTGTCTTGCGGCTGGGCGGGGTCTTGTCTGCTTTTGGATGGTCCGGCCTGCTTCGATGGGTGGTCTGGTTCACCTTTGGGCGGGGTCTGGCATTTTTTTGCGTGGCCTGGCCTGCTGTGGTGGGTGGTCTGTCTTGCTGTTGGGCAGGGTCTGGTCTTTGGCGGTCTGGGTTGCTTTGACGGGTGGTCTGGCTTACTTTTGGACGGGGTTTGGTCTACTTCTGGGTGATATGGCTTGCTTTCGGACGGGGTCTGGTCGACTTGTGGGTGGTCTGGCCTGCTGTGGCGGGTGGTCTGGCTTACTTTTGGGCAGGGTTTGGCCTACTTTGGGGCCTACTGGAGTGGTTTAGGAGGTGGTCTGGCTTATTTTTGGACGGGTTCTGGTCTACTTTTAGGTGGTCCGGCCTTCTGCGACGGGTAGTCTGGCTTGCGGCTGAGCGGGGTCTTGTTTATTTAGGGGTGGTCCGGCCTGCTTCGATGAATGGTCTGGTTTTCTTTTGGCCGTGGTCTCGTCTACTTGTGGGTGGTTTGCCTTGCTGTGACGGTCGGCCTGGCTTACTCTTGGGCGTGGTTTGGTTTTTCTTGGGGCGGTCTGGATTGCTTTGACGGGAAGTCTGGCTTATTTTTGGACGGGGTTTGGTTTTGTTTCTGGGTAGTTTTGGCGACGACCTACTACTACTACTACTACCACTACTACTACTACTACTACTACTACTACTACTACTACTCCTACTACTACTCATACTACTACCACTACTACTACTACTACTACTACTACTCCTACTACGACGACGACGACGACTACTACTACTACGACTACTACTATTTTTACTACTACTACTACTATTACTACTACTACTACTACTACTACTACTACTACTACGACTACTACTACTACTACGACCACTACTACTACTACTACTACTACTACTACTACTATTACTACTACTACTACTACTACTACTACTACTACTAGACTACTACTACTGACACTACTACTACTACTACTACTACTACTACTACTACGACTACTACTACTACTACTACTACTACTACTAGTACTTGTACTACTACTACTACTACTACTACTACTACTACTACTACTACTACTACTACTACTACTACTACTACTACTACTACTACTACTCTACTACTACTGCTACTACTACGACGACGACGACTACTATACTACTACTACTACTACTACTACTACTACTACTACTACTACTACTACTACTACTACTGCTACTACTACTACTACTACTAGTACTACTACTACTACTACTACTACTACTACTACTACTACGACTACTACTACTACTACTACTACTACTATTACTACTACTACTACTACTACTACTACTACTACTACTACTACTGTTACTACGACCATTTTCACGAGAAGGACTGATGATTGTTTTTTCCCATTCCCTTTGATAAGGCAACCTCCAGTGGTTCTGCCACCGCCTCTGGTATATACATATATATATATATATACGTTCATAATTGAAGCTACCCACACTACCGCGATCACTCCCACAGGTGCCACCACGTGTACGACAACGACGGCGGCGGCGGTTGCGGCGACGACGACGACAACGACGACGGGGACGACGACAATAACGACGACGACGACGACGACGGCGGCGGCGGCGGCGGCGACGGCCGCGCTGACAACGATGACGACGACGTCGACGACGACGTCGGCGACGTCGGCGATGACGACGACGGCTGCGGAGGCGGTAACGGCGACGACGACGACGGTGACGGCGGCGGCGGTGGCGGTGGCGGTGGCGGTGGCGATGACGGCGACGACGACGACGACGACGACCACGGCAGCGGCGGTGGCGGCGGCGGCGACAGGAGACCCGCGCTCGCGCCCTTCCACTCGGGGGCCGCAGGCGGAGCAGCACTTCGGGGCGCGGTGCGCCCGAGGGCTCCGCCGCACACGCGCCGAGGTCAACCCCGTGCTGCCCTTGAGTCGGGCCTGTCCCTCTGCAGGAGATACATTCGGAACTAGTAAAAAATAGTCCGGGGACGATTTTTTCAATGTTTGACTATGTTTGAAGATTGCCCGACCTAGTGCTACCCGCCCTCCGCGCTGGAAGGGCACGGCAACCAAGACCCTCACGGTCGGGCTGCGGAAACATAAGGAGCGCTAGATGAGGATCAACGCCCCTTAGCCTGGGTGCGCGAGGGGTGCTCGAGGACCAGCCATGGAATGACCTGAGGAGCAGCGATCCTCTTCCAAACTCAAGGCGGTCCTGATTTCAGCGTCTTTGCTGCAGGTCGCCCCCTTGAAGACGGGCGACCGCTCCAACCTGGGCCGCGACGCGCGCAACGCGACTAGCGTCGCGCCCGCGCGGGTGACGCGAGGGCACGAAGGTAGTCGCGCATCGCGTGACGCGGTGCGCGAAATTAGGCGAGCTAGGAGGCGAGACGGGGGGAAAAAGCAGTCCGAGGAAGATTGCGATCGAGATCCTGAGGAGGCCTGACTGGAGGGGCACTCTCTTCGCGAGCCTCCTCGCCTTCGCGTTCCTGGTGCGGCCCCTCACGGGAAGCAGGTGTCCTGGACACCATATTGTTTTGCTTGGGCTTCCTCTCTCCCCTTCCCTCCTCATTCTCGTCTTCCTCATCATACCCTGTTTGTTTGTAAATCAGGTCAGGACTTCCTGGGCCATGCATTGTGTTTCGGTTTTATTTTCGCTTCCGGAGTACGCCCAAGGATCAGGAGGGCCCATTTCACCGCCACGCGCACGGTGATTTGTTGTTGGGTGTTGTCGACGAGTCCCCCCTAGTCACTTACAACGCTGGAATCAGTGCTTGCGTGGGAGACGGGCAGTGGCAGCAGGCATTGATTCTACTCGGTGAGCTGTGGGATGTCAAACTGCAGCCAGATGTCATCACATACAGTGCTGCAATCAGCGCGACTGAGAAAGGTGGACAATGGGAGCACGCGATGTGGTTATTGAGCGAGGTGCGCAGAGTTGGATTGGAGCCAACTTGCATGTCTTACAGTGCTGGAATTAGCGCGTGCGAGAAAGGGGAGCAGTGGCAGCGGGCACTGTCGCTGCACTACGAAATGTGCAAAGTGGAGCTCGAACGGGACGTGGTCAGCTTTAACGCTGTGATTAGCGCATGCGAAAAGGGCAACCACTGGGAAGAAGCGTTGCTTTTGTTCGGCGAGCTTCGGAAGACGAGCTTGGAGCCAAGTATCGTCACCTATAGCGCTGCAATCAGCGCGTGCGGCGGAGCCATGCAATGGCAGCCGGCCTTGTGTTTATTTGGCGAATTGCGGGATGTGGGTTTAGAACCGAATATTATCAGCTACGGCGCTGGAATTAGAGCGTTCGCCAGCAACGGGGACTGGTTGCAGGCATTAGTGCTACTCGGCGAGATAAGAGAGGCTAACGTAGACATTGACATCATCAGCTACAACACTGGGATGAAAGCGTGCGCGGAAGGCGGACAGTGGCAGCAGGCGCTATCGTTACTCAACTGCATGAGCGGAACGGAAATGGAGCCGAACCTTATCACCTACAACACTGCAATTGACGCATGTGGAAAGGGCGGGCAGTGGGAGCGGTCACTATATCTACTCCGGTGTGCGGGAGAGGCGGTGTTGGAACCAGACGTCGTGAGTTATGCCACCGCGATGTACGCGTGCGGAGAAGGGCAGGAATGGGAAAGGGCGTTGTTTCTGCTCCACGATTCGAGGCGTACGAAGTTGGAGCCGACTGTCACGGTTTATTCTCTTGCAGCCGATGTGTGCGAGAAGGCTGGACAGTGGGAGCAGGCCCTGTCGTTGGGCGACGCCATTCGAGATGTGGGTATAGTGCCAGACCGATCCTTCTACTGCTCGCTTATCAGATCCTCTCTGTCCAAGTAGAGCTGTATACATATTGCAGCTCAGGAGCCCTCATCTAGCAAGCAAGAGCCTGGACCTGGCGTGCAGGGCAACGACGCCGAGCCAAATGGCCGTGGGAGCGGACGGTCACGAGGTGCCACCTGGTTGCCGTCGCGGCATATGTGCGAAGTTTCCTGGACAAGTGCCACACGAAGCTGTTCAAGGTGCAGCGGGGAGAGTCGTTCAAACAAAAATCGTCCAGATGATTTTTTATCACGAGGACAGGCGCAGTGGAACGAATGTCTCAAACACGCACGGGACGGACAGTGATTTCTTGGCTTTCCCTTGCGCAGCGTCAAACTGAGGGCGCGGTTCACCGCGCCATCATGCTTCAGGACCCGACTGGATGGCAGACCGTCGCCGACATCATGTCGACAGTGTGGAAGGTTGGAATTCGAAGACGGGAACAGAGTTTCTGCGCATTCTCGACGTCTGCTGCGTTCGTTGAAGAGATACCATCTCTGGGGTACCATATCTAGCCGACATCCGCGCACTTCCCCGAGCATGACAGCCGAGTTGTTCCGAAGATGGTGAAGATGGGCCGACATTTCAGCCGACTTCTCTCAAGCAGAAAGGAAGCGTGCTGATCTGCCTATATGCCCACCAAAGAGTGTTCTAAGAACCTGTTGTGATCTGAGCGACGTGTTCTTAGAACACTTCTTGCTGAGACCGTCTTGTTTCAATTCATCGGATCTGCGTTCTAAGAGCACTGCTTTTGATCTTGGGACGTTATTATGTTCTAGGACGTTTCGTGGTTGGCCTATAGGATTGACGGGACGGCTGGTCCCTCCTCAATGATCTGAACGGATATCTAGCAGCCCCTCCACAACCCAGGGCGGTCGCGAACAATTCGGTCGTGTTCGTTGCTTTCACCGCGACTTATCGCCGATTCCAGGTCGATGCATCCCCCCTATGCCAGTCCCCCCCTATCGTTGCGCACCATCTCCCGTGGGTTGTTCCGTAAGGTGTTCCGTGGCGTGTTCCGTGGTTGGTCTGTGGGCTGTCTTGTGGGTTGCTTCGTGGATTTTCCCGTGGTTGTCCGGTGGGTTGTCCTGTGGTTGTTCTTCGGGTTGTTCTGTGGGTTGTCCGTTGTCCAGTGGTTGTCCCGTGGTGTCCCATGGGTTGCGCCGTGGATTGTCCGGTGGTTGTTTCGTGAGTTGTCCTGTGGATGATCCGTGGGCTGTGTTGTGGATAATCCTTTGGGTTTCTCCCGAGTTTTTGTCCCGTATGCTGTGCAGTTGTTTGTCCTTTGGGTTGGGACGTGGATTTCCCATTTGTTGTTCTTCGTGTTGTTTTGTGGGCTGCTCAGTGGGTTGTCGTCCCGCGGGTTTTCCCTGGATTGTCCCGCGGAGTGTCCAACCGTTGTTCCGTTGGTTGGCCCATGGTTGAAGTCCCTTGTGTTGTCCCGTAGTTGTGGGGGAAACGCATGCGAACTGCGCCACTGGGACCTTCTGCGGAGCTCCCTATCGGTGGAGCTCCCTATGGGGCCACGAAGCGCTGTACTGGGCGGGGGAGACGTGCGAACTGCGCCACTGGGACCCTCGGTGGAGCTTCCTATCGGTGGAGCTCCCCGTGGGGCCACGAAACGCTGTGCTGGGTCGGGGGGGGCGCATGCGAACTGCGCCTCGGGGACCTTCGGTGGAGCTCCCCATGGGGCCACGACGCGCTATACTGGGTGGGGGAGACGCATGCGAACTGGGCCACTGGGAACTTCGGTGGAGCTCCCTATGGGGCCACGAAGCTTTGTAGTGGGTGTGACGATGCTGGTGATGATGACGGCGATGACGATGACAATGATGATGATGATGATGCTGATGCTGATGATGCTGATGATGATGATGATGATGACGATGATGATGATGATGATGATGATGATGATGATGATGATGATGATGATGATGATGACGATCATGAGGACATGCGGAGGGCACAGGCAAGGGATGGGAGGAGGGGGAGGAGGAGGAGGGAGAGGAGGAAGGAGGAGACGCGGGGCGCTGTCTCTTCAAAACGAGGACCCAACACCACAAGATGGTTGGGAAAAACCAAATCGAAAACCCAACTTCCGGGTATCGTGTGTGTAAACAACCAGTACGCGGAGGGGGGCCGGACATCCCCCGGACGCCACCAGGGGAGAGATGAGAGTAGCATTCATATTGTGTAGATGTGGAGGAGGAGAGGAGGGGAGACGCGGGGACTGTCCCCTCAAAACGAGGACAGAGCACCACATGATGGCCGGGGAACAAAATACGTGGTGCAATCTATGTGGTGCAAGCAGAAACTGGCCGGGGCAGGAGACCAGCCCAGACAGGCGGCGGCGACGAGTGGCGACGGGGCGGCGACGAGGCGGCCAAAAGTCGGCTGGGGCGACAGACCAGCCCGGTTCTTTTTTTAGAACGAGTCGGAAGCCACAAGTGCAACCACGGTCTGTGGAACGTGCACAGTGACTATTGCGACGACGGACGGCAGATGTTTCTCAAAAGCGAGCGGTGGTTTCTCTTTGAGTTGTCTTCCATCTGTGCAGACATGGGTGAGATCGCTCACAGGAGGGGGGGTCCCTAATTTTAGGGCCATCCCCTCAGGAGGCCCAAATGGGGCCAAAACCATAGTAAAACCAATGATTTTGGCTTCCTCGCCGACGCCGTTTTGGACGCTCCGACACCTCGCGAAACCCGCCGCCGCCGCCGCGATTCGCGGCCGCCGCAGCCGCTGCCGGCGCAGCCGCCACCACCGCCGCCGCCGCCGCCGCCGCCGCCCCCGCCGCCGTCGCCGCCACCGCCGCCGCCACCGCCGCAGCCGCCGCAGCCGCCGCCGCCAAGTGTACTCTGTATTGTTTTTGACACGGATGGTGGGGGGAGGCCGCATCGGGTTCGCTGCGCATGCTCCCAATTTGGAGGCAGAGTGTGTTTCGTATTGTTTTTTACTGGGGATGGTGGGGGGGGGGGGGCGCATTGACCCTGGTTGGCTCCCAGTCGCCTGGGGGAGGGGGTGTATTTTAATAGGGAACAGTGATAAGCCCTTCCCGAAGGCGGAGCCCTTGCAGACTGGAGTCTCGCCTGAATGGCAGGCCCACGGGGCGTTCGGTTGCCGAGGGGGGCACCTCCCGCGCTGGAGAGAGACAGCTGCGGAGACTTCCGTTGAGGCGCCCTTCGGACGGACGTGTGTTGCAGGATCGTTGACCAAATTCCACCTCCTCCGCCTCCGCCTCCTCCTCCGCCTCCGCCTCCTCCTCCTCCTCCTCTCCTAAGGACCTGGTCTTCTCAGTCCTCCTTCACGTCGTGGCCCTCCTCGCCCTCCTCTACCTCCGCGCGCCGCTTCACTTGCGACCCCTCTTAGTCTTCCCCAGCTGTGCTAGCGCATCACGAAGCGGATGCCGCGCTGTCTTTCGAGATTCGGAATGTGCGCGTGCGACGTGAGTCAGAGGAGGAACAGGTACCGATACCGTTGCCCTTACCTCGTTGTCCCCTCTTTCGGCCTCCTGGGAGGCCCTCGTCGCCACCGCTGGCCTCGCCTCGAAATTCTGAACCGAACGCATCCTCGGAGAGGTCCTGGGAGTAGCGGTATCGGTACCTTTTGGTGCTCCCAGTGAGCATCGTCCTGCGATGGTTGATCTGGGCCGTTTGCGAGTAGTTTTTGTTGCGAGTCGTGGGGCGCGCTTGTCCATATCTATCTTCGCAAAGCACCCCTCGTGCTCCTCCTCCTCCTCCTCCTCCTCCTCCTTCCTCGGGATCTGGTTCACCCAGCGGTAGTTTCTGCTGCCGCAATCTGGAGACCATTCCCGAAGCTCCTCTACCTTTCACCTCCTCCCTTGCTCTTCCTCCCTCCTGCCTCCTCGAGGGGGCGCAGCTCCGCCCCCGCGCGCCACGCTGCGAGGCTCCCGCGCAGAAGGACACGGAGTTCAGGAAGGTCATGGAGAGCCTCACAGCGTGGGGACGGGGCGGCAGGAGGAGGAGCAGGAGGAGGAGGAGGAGGAGGAGGAGGAGGAGCAGGAGGAGGAGGAGGAGGGGGAGGGGGAGGAGGAGGAGGAGGAGGAAGAGGAGGAGGAGGAGGAGGAAGAGGAGGAGGAGGAGGAGGAGGAGGAGGAGAGGAGGAGGGGGAGGGGGAGGGGAAGGGGGAGGGAGGAGGAGGAGGAGGAGGTCTGAGGTGGCCCAGGACTTAGTGGTTCTTGGAAACAGCAGGGCTGTCTTCTTGGCATGGCTCGGGCGTTTTCTTTTTTTCTCGGCAAGGACCATCGAGGAGCATGTCTGTTCACCTTGCGAACAAAACGCACGCGCGAAACCGACAGATGCACAGAGAAAGGTCGTCCGAGCGGTTGCGAGGTTGTTCCGCCGTTTCCAGAAATCTGGATCTTGAGAACGAAACGGTAAACGCAAAAGGTTTGCCGAAACGGGAAAATCGGTCCTGGGAAACGCAAAAGGTTCGCCGAAACGGGAAACGCAACAGGTTCGCCGAAACGGCAAAAAAGTTCGCTGAAAAGGGAAGCCCGAGCCGGAGCCAGAAACTGCGCGGGAGGTACCACACCGTTTTTTCATGCGAGGCGACTGCTTGTACGAACGGTTCACTTAGCATCATATCCCATCGCGAGATCTGCACGATGCCTCCCAGGAGCTCGCGACAATCCGAAGGAGCGGCGAGGCCTCGAAGTCATTTGCGCTGCCCTGCACTCCGGTTGCGCAGTTCGCAGGGGGAGCCGCGAGGTCACGACATTGGCGACGGTTGCGCAGTTCGCAGCCCCCGATGGAGCGTTGACTTGCAGTCCTCCGTGCATCCAGGAGCCCACGACAGTGGCGACGGTTGCGCGATTCGTAGGCCCCCGAGGGAACGGTGAGGCCTCGACCTGCTTCCCACCGTGCCTCCCAGGAGCCCACGGCAGTGGCGACGGTTGCGCAGCTCGCAGCCTGTGAGGGAGCCGCGAGGTCACGACAGTGGCAAAGGTTGCGCAATTCGCAGCGCCCGAGGAAGCCGCGAGGCTTCGAAGTGATCTGCGCTGTACTCCGCCGGGCCTCCCAGGAGCCCGCGACAGTGGCGACGGCTGCGCGGTTCGCAGCCCCCGTGGGAGCCGCGAGGTCACGTCAGTCGAAGTGATCTGCGCTGCACTGCACTCCGCCGTGCCTCACAGGAGCCCACCAGAGTGGCGACGATTGCGAAGTTCCCAGTTCCCGAGGGAGCGCATGGGTTTCAGGGGGAGGTCGGATGCTGGAGGAGGGAGAAGGAGGATGGAGACCACAGCGATACATTCAATTAGCCTGGCGAAGGACCCAACCATATGCAGTAGTGAATACTGCAATTGTGAATATAATCTTCGCCCGCGCTCCCTATGAAGCCACGAACCGTGTGAGGGGCGTGCCGATATGCGTGGCGGGGCACACAACGCGAGCGAAGACGATAGGTCTGTGTGCGAGAGACCGAGAGCGAGTGAATCTGATTGTGGATGAGTCCGCTCGCGCGTGAGCGTACGTGCATACATGTTGACGCCCATGTCGGCACGCCTCTCACGAGGATCGTGCCCGCTTCCTTCCCGTTATTTTTCTCCCTCTTTGCCTGGGCACGCCCACGTCCAAGGCTGCGGGCGCGGCGCCGCACGGAGTCCCCGCGACGCGCGCTGGTCGTCTTGAAGGGGTCCCGGCGACGCGCGCGGGTCGTCCGCTGCGCGGAGCAGAGAGAGCGAGCAGGCTGGCTCCCGCGCGGGATGCGCGACCCGAAAGCGGCTTCAATACATCGACTACGACGAAAAGCCACCGAAAATCAAAAGCCGTCGCCATTCGAACTCCGCCGCTGGGCCGCCATGCGGGTTCCGCCACGGAGACCTTAGGTGGAGCTCCCTGTGGGGACACGAAACGCTGTACTGGGTGGTGGATGACGCATGCGGGCGGTCCCAGTGGGAGCTTCGGTGGAGCCCCCTATGGGGCCACGGAGCGCTGCACTGGGTGGTGGATGACGCATGCGGGCGGTCCCACTGGGGCCTTCGGTGGAGCCCTCTATGGGGCCACGAAGCGCTGTACTGGGTGGCGGGTGACGCATGCGGGCGGTTCCACTGGGACTTTCGGTGGGGCTCCTTATGGGGCCACGAAGCGTTGTACTGGGTGGTGGATAACACACGCGGGCAGTCCCAGTGGGGCCTTCGGTGGTGCTCCCTATGGAGTCACGAAGCGCTGTACTGGGTGGTGGATGACGCATGCGGGCGGTCCTGCTGGGGCCTTCGGTGGAGCCCCCTTTATGGGGCCACGAAGCGCTGTATATACTGGGTGGTGGATGACGCATGCGGGCGGTCCCACTGGGGCCTGCGGTGGAGCCCCCTATGGGGCCACGAAGCGCTGCACTGTGGTGGATGACGCATGCGGGCGGTCCCACTGGGCCTTCGGTGGAGCCCTCAAGGAGCCACGAAATGTTGTGCTGGGTGGTGGATGACGCATGCGGGCGGTCCCCCTGGGGCCTTCGGTGGAGGTCCCTATGGGGCCACGAAGCGCTGAGCTGGGTGGTGGATCACACATGCGGGCGGTCCCCCTGGGCCTTTCGGTGGAGCCCCCTATGGGGCCACGAAACGCTTTACTGGCTGGTGGATGACGCATGCGGGCGGTCCCACTGGAGCCTTCGGTGGGGCTCCTTATGTGGTTACGGAGCGCTGTAGTGGGTGGGTGTAACGCAGGGCTGAGGGAAGAAGAGGAGGGAGGAGGAAAGAAGGAAGGAAGGAGGAGAACGCGGGGCTTTGTCTCTTCAAAACGAGGAACCAACACCACAGGATGGTGGGAAATCCGCACTTGCCTCGTCGCTTCCAAGAGCCAGTGAGGCCCATCACTGGTTCTGGCAATCAGGGATGGGGAAGGTTCGAGCTTCTGGGTTCGAGACGGTTTTTGCTTGTTTCTCTCTCTGGGGACAGTTTTTGGGCCCAGGGACCGTCAGGAACGGATATGGGGTAGAGATCTGCACCAGATGGACACCCGGAGGGGTCCAGTGACCGAGGATTTGCTTTTACCCTCCCCATCTTGACAGATTTCCCCGGGGCCCATCCAGCTCAGGCCCCTTGGCCGCCTTCAAAGGAGGAGGTTGTGGAGGGAGGAACAACAGAAGGTACGTGCGAGGAGGATGAAAGAAAGAGGAAGGAGCACCAAGTGGGCGTGAGGACTCGGAGGCGGAGGATGGATCGGGAGGGAGATGCGAGGAGGGGGAGAACGAGCAGGAAGAGAAGGAAAAGGAGGCAGCGGAGCGGGAGAAGGGAGGCAGCATAGAGGCATTTCCTGGCGGGCAGGAGGAGCAGAGGGGAGGGGGGAGGAGGACGGCGGAGGTAAGGAGGAGGAGGAGGAGGAGGAGGAGGAGGAGGAGGCAGGAGGAGTAGCAGCAAGACGTGGGAAGGAGGGAGGAGCAGGAGACGCGAAAAGCATGAGGAAAAAGAAGCGTGAAGACGGTGTAGGAGCTCCGTCGTTCGTGGGGCCTCGCTCTCCTCTTTGTCCCGCCCCAAGCATTGCCTGCATTCGAGGGATTTCACCAGGTCTACTGAGCCTCTGCGCCCCCCAGTCTTTGGGCGGGCTGCCGTCGCCGAATCCGTGTTTCGCGAAGTGCACCCAGCGTTCGGGACCGCCGCCGTTGTCACGAGTTTGCGGTGGGGTCTCCGGCCGAGCTCGCCTGTATAATTGCTTTCAGCCCACCCCGCCACCGCGCATGGGTCGTTGGCCAGAGGCTTTATGCTCATTGGACTCTGTTGGAGGAGTTTTGGGGGGCTTCTTCGACGGCCTCCTGAGGCCCCTCACAGCCGCCGTGGAAATTGTTGTGGATCCTTTTCCTAGAGGGTCGACCTGGCGATCGAGGGACCCTACTTCGCTGTTAGGTGACTGGGTGGGTTTTCCGGATTTTCGCCCGGTGGCCTCTCATGGCCGCCCCGTGCGTTGGTTTGGGTTGTCAGGCCTTTCGCCCAGTGGCCGCCCGTGGCTGCCTTGCGGCCCAACTCTTTGCGTTGCCGTTGCCTGGGCTTTTCCCTGGGTTTCCTCGCCGTGGCCGCTCTGCGCGCTGGCGGACGTCGCCAGAGGTTCGCCCGGTGGCCAAGGGTGTCCGCCCCGTGGCCGTCTCGTGCGCTGGGTGGCGTCTTGATACTTCGGGGTCTGAGATCAGAGGAGGAAAAGATACCCATACCTCTACCCTTCGCTCGTTCTCCCCTTTTTTGGCCTCCTGGCCGGCCCTCGTCACCACCGCTGGATTCGCTTCGAACTCCTGGTCAGAACGCACCGCAGGAGAGGTCTGGGGAGCAGCGGTATCGGTATTTTTTGCTCTCCCCAGGAGAGGAAGTATCGGTGACACTTTTCTTGCAAGCGGAGGGGAGGGAAGGGAGGGAGAGGGAAGGGACGGAGGAGAGGGAAGGGGGGAGGGGGGGGGGGAGGACGGGAGGGAGGGGAAGGGAAGGGAAGGGAAGGGAAGGGGAGGGGCACGGAGGGGAGGGAATGGAGGGGGAGGGCGGGAAAGGGGGGGGGGCGAGGGGAGGCGCGCGCCCGAGGAGCGCGACGCCGCGCAGCCTGTCGGTGGCGGGTTGCTCCTTTCGTTTTCGTCCGAAGGCCGAACGCTGATGGGTGCACCACGGCGGCGCGTCGGTGAGGCTGCGTCTGTGCCCCCCTCAATTGCACCAGGCGCACGGCCCCCGCATAGATCGCACCGCGCAGCTTGCGCCATATCCTTGCCTGCACCACATGGATGGCACAGTGCAGCCTGTACCACATAGCTTGCGCGACACAGCGCGCATCACATAGGTTCCACCACGGTTGCCCAGCATTCTTTTGAGGAGCGATCGAGGCGACCCCCCCCGTGCCGAGGCCAGACTCAACTCCTCCACTCCAAGAATTTTGCCCCCAACTAGTGCTTTGCTCTTGGGAGCCTTTTCGTTTCTGATGGATCTGGCGAGGTATCGCCACGTTTCCGCCTGTAGCCGCCTCGTTGCCGCCTCGTTGCCGCGTCATGCGCTCGGTGGGATCGGCGACGTGCCGCCAGGTTTCCGCCCGTCGCCGCCTCCTTGCCGCGTCGCGCGCTCTGTGGAGCCGGCGAGGTTTCACCACGTTGCCGCTTGTTGCCGCTTCGTTGTCGCGTCGTGCATTGGGTGGGTCCAGCGAGGTTTCGCCACGTTGTCGCCCGTTGCCGCCTCTAGCTCGCACCACGTTTACTACACAGCCTAGCTTGCACATAGCTTGCACATCCACAGTGCAATCACTTGCAGTTCGGGGCCCATGCTGGCCAAGATATCTCATGCACGATGCACCATCGTTCATCGTTCGTGCGTGATCATACCATCACAGCCAGGCCACTATCGACTTTTCATGCAATCCCTGTCAAGAGATGCAATTCGGCGCACCCGCGTTCGTCTGACCAGTGCGTCCTGTGAGATCCGCAATTGAACAGCACATGTGCAGGCCACGCGTGGCGCCTCCCGCGCGCACACGCCTGAAGCATCAAGCTCATCATGTGTTGGGGCTGCGCCACCCCAGGTAGAACTCGTCAGGCACACCCGCGCGAATGGCACGTGCTCTTCAGATGACTTGCGGTCTTCTGCGCGCGTGCTGCTTCACTCCACCTCGGTGCCCTGCCACCCCATGTCAAGAAGTGGCGTGCGGGCCACACGTGCGCACCCCCGCGCGCGCATGTCGGAAGCATCGAGCACAACAGCGCACTTGCGGAAACGAGCACCATGAGTGATGGCCTCCTCTCCCCGCCGCTCGCGTCAGCCAGCACCGCGCGGGCCGCCCCCTCGCGCCCCCGCCCGCGCCAGCCGAAGCCATGAAAACACAGTTGGTTGTTGAAGCATCTCAAGATCGAGCGCTTGCCACAAGCCGATCATCAACATAATGGCATACACTTCGGTAGAAGGAAGGCCTCGGCGACCAGATGCACGCGGCAGCATCTGGGTGACTCCAGAGGGGTTCTAGACGCTTCGCGTAACCCCCCACGCGAGCCGCGTTGTACGCCGACGACGTCGACGACTCGCTTCCCACGGCGGGCGTTGCCTTCGAGTTCCTGCTACTGCACAAGTGGTTCATCCTTTGGCAGTTCATCCGGCCCTCCCGCAGGGCGGTCCAGGGGACTCGACCAGCGCTTGCAGCTATATCCCCCCGACTGTCAGAGTCAGGCAAGTTGCAGGTCGTGGACTCAGATGACAGGGGCGCCGGTTCCTTGAACAGGACGGTCGATCATGCCCAAGTACATCCTATGAGTCCATGTGAGTGAGGCCTCCTCCTGTTCCCCCCTTCTCCTGTCGCCGCGTGCCCTCGCGCCCGCCGTGCCTCTCCTGTTCCTTGGCCTCTTCTTCGTGTTGGACGGTGCGGCCACCGCGGCCCCTATGTGCCGCCACAGCGCGGCGTGATCCTCGCCCTTGCGCGCTGTCCGGTACGGTCAGAGCTGGCGCCACTTGTGCGACTACTCCTTCCGTCCGTTTTCTAGTTTGGTGCCTGCGTTCCCCGTTTTCGGGTCGCCTGCATTTCAATGAGGGTCATTTTGTCCCTGGCACGTGCACCCGCTGCCGCGGCCTATGCGCCGCTGCAGCTAATTATCTCGCCCTGTGCCCCAGCCGAGACCGCCCCGTTCCCTGGAACTGTCCTTGGAACCGCCAATCAAAAAAACAACCCCCCACGCTTCGAGCGCAAGGACCGGGTCCTGATCACCTCGTCAGCGATGCGGCTGTTAGCTGCTCCCTTGCAGAGCAGCAGCATGTCTCAGGCGAAGCCAATTCCCACCTTCCTGCGGCTGTTAGCTCCACCCTACCTGAGGGCCAGCACGTCTCATGCGAAGCAATCCCCCATCTTTCTGCGGCTGTCAGCTGCACTCCAGACGAGCATCGGGGTGTCTCAGGTGTAACCACGTCCCATCGCCCTGCGGATGTTCGCTGCGCCCCAGAAGAGCATCGACACGTCTCAGGCGAAGCCACTACCCAGCATCCTGCGGCTGCTAGCTACACCCCAACCGACCACGCAGGTTCGACCCGTACCCACCTGACCGCGCCAGGTACCCACGCCCTTGCAGGGCAGCTGCACGTCTCAGGGGAAACTATTTCCCTCCATCCTGCGGCTGTTAGCTGCTCCATACCAGATGACCTGCATGTTTCAGGCGAAGCAATCCCCGTACACTCTGCGGCTGTGAGCTGCACTCCGGCTGTGCTTCAGGATGTCGCAGGCGAAACATTTCTTTGCAACCGCGGTTGTTAGCTGCACCCCCAGGGCCGTGGGCTGGTCTCAGGCGATACTGGCGCGGACACCCACCCTCCTGCGGCTGTCAGCCGCCTCCCCTTGAAGCCCATTGAGCTCCCGACGGCTGTCAGGCTGTCAGCTGCCTCTCTCTGTCGGGCGCCTCCGTACCCTATGCTCCCCCCGGGGCACGCGGGGCGGTAGGTCCCCATCACCCAGTCGGCCCCGCGCTGGCATTGGAGACGTCCGTGGGTATTGTTATTTGGTTTTCAGGAAGGGCGCTCTCGGGCTTCCACTTGCTCGCGCCGCCGTTGGCCTTTCCTGGCTCTGCGGTCACCTGGTCATTACGTTGCATCGGCATCCGGTGACTGGATCGGATTTGAGTTCACTCGTCGCCTATTTACGACACGCGCATGGAGTACAGCACGGTCAGGGTGACCCCCTACTTGTTCCATCTCTGAGCTGCGGCCTTTCTTTTCTTCTTCCCGCTCCCTCGGTTCCCCTGTCGTCGCCGTTCTTTTCGTTATTCCGTTTTTCTTCTCTTCGCGCCCTCTCTCTCGCTTTGTTCCTTCGTCGTTCCGCCCCCTCGCGCTTTGCTCGCGGTGCCGCGTGGCCAGTTTGGCGTAGCGCTTGTCTGCCCGACTTTGTGACGCCGCGCGGGTGTCCGCTCGCGGTCGCGATCAAATATTAATCCCACCAGCCCATCCACACATGATGCCCAGAGAATTTGCCTCGATCAGGGAAGTGGGCAACACACAGAGGAAGGGTCCCCCAGTGGAGGCCTCTTGGAGCATGTTGGGGGCCTTTGGCGATCCCGGGCGCCTTTTAGAGCGTCAGGGGTGCCTCGAAGAGTTTCTTGGGGCATCGTGGGGAGCCTCTTGGAAGCCTCTTGGGCGCCTGTTGGATCCTCCTGGGGCCTCCTGGGCGCCTCTCGGGGTCCTCTTGCAGCGGTCTTGGGAGTCTAGGGGGCGCTCTTGGAGCCCCCATTGGGCCATATTGGAGCCATCTTGAGGCTTCAGATGGCCATCGGAAGCGAAAAGGCGAGAAAGCCATTTAGCCTGGCGAAGGACCCAACCATATGCAGCTGTGAGTACCGCAATTACGAATATCATTTTCGCACGCGCTCCCTATGGGGCCACGAACCGCGTGAGGGGCGTGCCGACATGCGTGGCGGGGCGCACAACGCGAGCGATGACGATAGGTCTGATTGGTGGATGACGCACGCGGGCGGTCCCACTGGGGTCTTCGGTGGAGCTCCCTATGGAGTCACGAAGCGTTGTACTGATTGGTGGATGACGCACGCGGGCGGTCCCAGTGGGGCCTTCGGCGGAGCCCCTTTTATGGAGTCACGAAACGCTGTACTGGGTGGTGGATGACGCATGCGGGCGGCCCCACTGGAACCTTCAGTGGAGCTCCTGTTGTAGCCACGAAATATTGTGTTGGGTGGTGGTGACGCATGTGGGCGGTCCCACTGGGGCCTTCGGTGGGGCTCCCTCTGGGGCCACGAAACACTGTGACAGGTGGTGGATGACGCATAGGGGCGGTCCCACTGGGGTTTCCAGTGGAGCCCCCTATGGGGCCACGAAGCAGTGTACTGGGTGGTGGATGACGCATGCAGACGGTCCCACTGGAACCTTCGGTGGAGCTCCTTATGTAGACACGGAATGCTGTGGGTGGTGGATGGCGCACGCGGGCAGTCCCACTGGGGCCTCCGGTGGAACCCCCTTATGGGGCCAAGAAGTGAGGGAGGAACGGAAGGAGGGGGAGGAAGAGGAGGAGGGCGGAGGAGGAAGGAAGAAAGGAGGGAACGCGGGGACCGTCTCTCCAAAACGAGGACCCAACAACACAGGTTGGTTGGGCAGCGCATTGGTTTTCGCAAGGTATTGGACGGATGTTGGCCTCTTCGGGGCCTCCTGGGGGAGTTTTGAGGCCACTTGGAGCCGTCTTGAAGCGGTATCGGTGCCTTTTGGAGTATCGTGGGAACCATTTTGAGGTATCTTGAACCAACTTGGAGGTCGTTCTGGGCTCCCCCAGGCGTTCTGGGAGTCATGTTAAGGGAAGCCAGAATGTGGCCAAAACCTTAGTACAATCAATGGTTTGGGCATTCTCGCCGAGGCCTCTTGGAGCGTCTTGGGTGCCTCTGGGGGGCCTCTTGGGACCTCTTGGGGGTCTCTTGGGAGCCTCTGGGGGGGCATACTGGGGGCATCTTGGGGCCTCCTGGCCACCTCTTGGGGCCCTCTGGGGGCACCCTTGGGAGCCTTGAGAGCGCTCGTGGGACCATCTCGGAGGAGATCGATCAAAGAAGGGGGGTTGCTGAATTAGCCTTGCCCTCCCAAAAGGCCAGAATGAGGCCAAAGCCATAGTAAAACCCTTCATGTTGGCTTCCTCGCCGAGGCCGTTTTGGACGCCCTGACCGCTCGCGGGGCGCCCCGTCCAGGTCCAGTGGAGGGGTTTAGGGGGAGAGGTAAACCCTTTCCCCGAAGGGGAAGAAAGGGGTGGACGAGGAGCCGCCCTGAACCACCTACGCCCAGAGGGCCAGTGGGATTCGATAAGCTGAGGGCCTCATCGAGCTGAGCCGTGTCAACCAAGGTGCTGAAGTACGAGTGACACCTCGGTAGAAGGAGGCAAGTACACGCCGGTCGTTGAAAGTATGTATTTTTGGATCCCCAGATCCCAATTTACTTCAAGCGCCTTCCTGCTTCAAGAATCGACACGCTTTTGCTGTGTTCTGTCATTCTCTGGGGGGGCCTGGACCCAATCAGCTTAATCCGCCTTCCTACTTCATGTTTTTACCTACTTCTTCCGACCGACGTGTAGTGGACGCTCCCCAGCTCCCCGAACTCGAAGTTGGCACGGGCTGGGAAGACTGCGGTCGAAGTGCAGCTCAGCCAACCCGCCGCCAACAGTGATCATCGGGGGCGGCATTGACAGGTGAGTGCGCCATGAGCGTTGGCTATTTTCGTCCGAGGCCTGTTTCTCGTTTACGCGCCCGCCGAGTTCGAGAAAGCCAGCATTCCTTCCAAACGGGTCGCATCCAGGGCCTCCTGGTCGAAGGGAGGGAGGGAGGGAGGGACCCCCGTTGGAGAGCCACGTTTGCTCGAGGGTCGCATTGATCGACGTTCACTCCCGTGCCCCCCATCACGTCTGCTGGCCCAGCTGAGCGGGCCACACGCCCCCGCCCCCGCGCGCACAAGCCGAAGCCAGTCAAACAACCTTGGCGCAACAGTTTGAGGCACAGTGAAAGCCCACGCCAAGAAACACCCTGCTCGCTTCCAGGGTGCCCTGGGTGTCTTGGGTTTCGATGATCTTACTATCCAGAGCGCGGCGTCCAGAAACCAAACATCAATGGACGCCCCAGCGTCTCAGGGTTGGGTTTCTTGTGGTCGAGCTCCTATTGCACAATTTTCTAAACACGTGGGATACTCCGTTTGTTATACATGCGAATTCGTTTCATTTCGCTCGCAGCACCACCCCAATCACTGGAACGCCCGAGGCATGGATCTGCATGGGAACGCTCCGCGCGCGCACGCCCCCCGCGCGCGCGTTCCAAGATCATCCCAAGTCCACTCGTATCCGAGCAGCTTCAAGACACCCCTTGTTTGGTGCCAGTTGCCGTATCTGGTGCCAGTTGAGCAGACAGTTGCCCGATGTATGTTGGCGCGCTCGCGCTCGTTGGCATCACGATGTAATCACCAGTTGTTGGTCGTTCTGTCAAACGGGAGCATTTCTCGCCACACGCGCGCGCATACCGAGCATATTCAACAATCATCGAGCACCCGCCACTCCAGTCAAAGGGTACAGTGCGGGCTACACGCGCGCGTCTCCGCATTCGCACCTCGACATCCTTACAACACGAGGTGTCTTCAAAGGCATCGCGGAGGTGTTCAACTACCTATGAATTGCAAACGGTTTCTTCAACAACATTATTGGCTTAGGCTCTGAGTGCTTGCGCGCGCGCACTTTCGAAGCATCCTCGCCAGCACCACCGTCATCATCGCTGACATCACCATTGCGACCGTCATCATGATCGTCAGCAGTGTCCTCGCCACCGCCGTCGTGGGTATCGTCCCCACTGTCGTCATGAACATGATCATCGCTATCGTCGCTGTTGTCGCCCACTTGAGTGATGCCATTCAGTTGCGGGTGTGTAGGTGGAACTCTTGTGCGAACAAGGAGGTATTCACGCGCGGATGCCAGCAACGTGAATGTGTTCTTCGCTATTGGAATTAGAATATAGCCCCTCCGAGGCCGGGGTGAACGGCCCCCGTCCGTGTATTGGTAGAGGTGCACATGTTATGCACGATCGCTCATCTTATTCATCAGAAAGTATTTCGCGTGGCAGCCAGTCCAGTATCGACACCCCTTGCCATGCCCCGCAAGCAAATGTTATACGGTGCGCATGCGTTGAATTCAGACGTGTTTTTTCTATTGGTCTCTGGCGGTAAATGCGTTACAGGTCACATGCGCGCGCCGACGCCTGCCAACGTCAAACTCGTTAAATTTGTTGTTCCAAAAGAAAACAACCCAAACCAACACACAACACAAAAACCAAAAACATAACAGGTGTTCGCCAGCGTGGACCCTTAACAGCGAGTGGTTGCACGGTGGAGGTGAAAGATATGGTGTGTAAGACACGTGTTGCAAGTTCAGTTGTGCAAGTTTGGGTATGTGAGCAATGTGGTGCAGATTATGCTGTGCAACATATGTGGTGCAAGCTAAGTTGTGTACTCTATGTTGTGAGAGGGATATTTTGTGTTCAATGGTGTGGGAGCAATGTGGCGTGTGTTGTATAGTGTGAGCTGTGCTTTGTAGCTCGTTATGGAGAGTTTCGAGCCGTCAACCACTGCCCGCGCGCACATCCCACCCTCCCACCCGCAACTGGTTCGGCAAAATCCATTCGGCAGCGATTGCCCCCATGGAGTGACACTTGATAGTACGTTTCTACGGCCGGGCTGGCGCGCGCACGCTCACGCGCAGAGCGACCAGCCGGTTTGGTTTGATGCGGCCGCGATGGCGAACGATGTCAATTTCACAGCGCGTCTCGGAGGCCGCGCTGACGCGCGGGCGCTTCAGTGCGGGTCGGTGACCTGGGCGGGCGTGATATCGTGATGACGTCGACAACGGCAGCAACGACGATGCCAATAGCGATGGTGGCGGCGATGGTGACGATGACGACGGGAAAGCCAATGACAGCGCCGATGTTGGTGACGACGATGACGGTGATGATGTCCATGTGCCGGTGATGAAAGTGGTTGTGGTGATGATGATGGCTGCGCTGGCGGCGATGACGATGATGAGAACGGCGGTGATGCGACGGCGCTGATGGGGGTGATGAGGCAGCGTGCGCGCAAATATCGAGAACATTCGCAAACCTGTAATTGAAAAGCATGTGTTGTGACGCATCTGATTGAAAAGCTGCCGCAGGAAAAGGTGTCGTGCACTCATGTTCAACGGGTTTCGACACGCGCGCGGTGAGACGGCTTTCTCCCATGATTTCAGCAATTGCGCGCAGAAAAGGATATTTGAACGTTTTTGGCGACAAAGCTATGGTTTGTTGTTGTGTTGCCGTTGACCTTCTTGCAAAGTTGTTGTGTTTGGTATGATTTCCAAATGTGTGCGTGCTTGCAGGTTTCTCCAAAATAGTGTTTGTCGCTAGGGGATCTAACTTGCGGTCGTGAGAAATTTAGTTCTATACAGTTTGTTTGTGGACCCTCTGGTGGGCAACGCTCGTTACCCCAGCCAAGTCCCCCCCGCACTTTTTGGGTAACGGTAGCGATCGTACGTGGGTGGGGGCATGGACCAGTAAAGGGACCAATCTTGGCGACGTGAGACCAATTCCGGCTCAGTGGGGCCAATCCCAGCGACGTATGGTTGATGTGGGTCCAATCCAGGCCGCTTTTACAAAGAACCTAAACATTGAACAGTTTCCGGAGTCGAATGTCTATTCTTCACGGTGTTCACGTATGCTTTGCAGGTTGGCGCGCCGGGAGTGGTTCCGGCTTGAAACAAATCGGTCTGCATTGTCTCTTGCTTTCAGTAGTCGTAGAAGTAGTAGTAGTAGTAGTAGTAGTAGTACTACTACTTCGAATAATAGTAATAATAGTATTCGTCGTCGTAGTTGCTGTAGTCGTAGTCGAAGTCGTAGTCGTTGTAGTAGTAGCAGTAGTAGTAATAGTAGTAGTACTAGTTGTAGAAGTAATAGTAGTAGCAGCAGCAGTAGTAATAGTAGTAGTCCTCGTCGTCGTCGTCGTCGTACACGTAGTAGTGGTAGTCGTAGTGGTAGAAGAAGTCGTAGTAGTAGTGGTAGTAGTAGTCGTAGGAGTAGTCGTAGTAGTAGTCGTCGTAGTAGTAGTGGTGGTGATATTCGTCGTAGTCGTAATCGTAGTCGTAGTATTTGTAGTAGTATAGTAGAAGTAGTAGCAGTAAAGCTAGTCGTATGGTTAATACTTTAGTAGTAGTACTACTACTACCACTACTACTACTACTAGTCGGAGTAGAAGTTGGACTAGTAGTGGTAGTAGTTGTAGTAGCACATGGAAGTAAACGTAGCCCTAGTAGCTGTAGGAGTATACGTAGTAGCGATAGCGTTAGTGGTACTAGAAGTTGTAGGTTGTAGTCGTAGTAGTGGTACGGGCATGTGTTGTCGTAGTAGTCTCAGTAGTCGTAGAAGGATGCGTACCAGAAGTAGTAGTAGTCGTAGTAGTCGTCATGGTAGCGTTCGTAGTAATAGCAGTACTACAACTAGGCCTAGTGCGACTAGTGGTAGTGGTGGTAGTAGTACCAGTGGTATTAGGAGTCGTAGTAGCCGTAGTAGCCGTAGCGTTACTCGTAGTAGTGGTGTTAGTCGTATTCGTGGTAGTCGTGGTAGTAGTAGGAGTACTAGTGGGTGTAGTTGCAGGCGCAGTAGTACTTGTTTCTGTAGTCGTAGTAGTAGTCGTAGTCGTAGTCGTAGTCGCAAGTGCAGTCGCAGTCGTAGCCGTATGAGTAGTCCCCGTAGTTGTTTGTAGAAGTAGTGCCACATGTAGTCGTAGTCGTTGTCGTAGCGAGCGTTATAGTAGTAGTAGTAGTAGTAGTAGTAGTAGTAGTAGTAGTAGTTGTTGTATTATTCATAGTGCTGGCAGCAGTAGCATGAGTGGTTGCAGTAGGAGGTGTAGTCGTAGTAGCACTACTACTAGGAGCAGGAGCAACAGCAGTTGTAGTAAGCGTAGCCGTGGAAGTGATGAAGTGGGAGTGATGGGAGCCCGAGTAGTCGCAAACGCAGCGTAGTAGTAATAGCAGTCGTTGTAAGAACAGTAGTAGTTGTCGTAGTCGTGGCGGCCAGGGTAATCTTAGGAGCCGGCAGCTGCGCAGTAATAGAAGTAGTAGTAGTAGTAGTAGTCGTAGCAGTAGTAGTAGTAGTAGTAGTAGTAGTAGTAGTAGTAGTACTGGTGATAGTGGTCGTAGTAGTAGTTGTAGTAGTAGATCGTAGTAGTAGAGTCAGTGGTAGTAGTAGTCGTAGTACTATCAGAAGTGGTAGGCGTGGTATGGGAAGTAGCACTAGCATTGGGAGGAGTAAAAGTAGTAGTGGTAGAAGTGGTAGTAGTAGTAGTAGTAGTAGTAGTAGTAGTAGTAGTAGTAGTAGTAGTAGTAGTAGTAGTGATAGTAGTAGTAGTAGTAGTAGTAGTAGTAGCAGTAGTAGTAGTAGTAGTAGCAGTCGTAGTGCCAGGAGAAGAAGAAGTAGTATGAGTTGTAGCCGTAGTCGTAGTTGTAGTAGTCGTGGTAGTCGTCGTAGTAGTAGGAGCAGTCATTGTTTTAGTAGTAGTAGTAGTAGTAGTAGTAGTAGTAGTAGTAGTGGTAGTCGTGGTAGTAATGTTCGTCGTCGTAGTTGTAGTAGTAGGCGTAGTCGTCGTCGTTGTAATAGTAGTACTCGTAGTCGTAGCCGTCACCAGAGTACTAGTGGTAGTCTGCTGCGTCGTTTGAGTACTAGCAGTAGTTATCGTAGTTGTTGTTGATGTTGCAGTTGTAGTAGTAGTCGTAGTTCGGCCCAGTTCAGAAGTCATCTTCGCAATTGCTTTCTGATATTGAAGTTTTCTTCGGTCGAGCACTAGCATCGGCGTTTTGGAGAGTGCCGTGCTGATGCCGCGAGTAATACCAAGAGAGCTCGAAGAGGGCCACCAAGAGGGCCGTACGAGGCAAACATCGTCCCAGCCCCGTGGGTAAGCGCACATGACTAGCATGTTCGCATTATCGGCCCAAAGAGCATCCAAGACCTCCCAAGAGGCCCCCAAGGCGGCCCTAAGATGGCTCAGAAGGGCCCCAATGACGGCCGAACAAGCGCCCGAGAGTACACAACAGAACCCCGTAGATCGCCAGCGAGCTCTGCAGAGGCCCCGGGGAGGCGCCAAGACGGCCCCCCGGAGGCCCAAACGAGCACCCAGTGAGCTTCCCCCCATAAAGGCCCCAGCACGCTTCAAAAGTGCTTCAAAGAGGCTCCACCATGGCCCCCCACGAAATCTCAACAAGCATCCGAGAGGCCTCTGACCCGAACCCTCGGCAGGGAGGCGGGATGGGCCGAAGGCAGTTATATATGAACCTGCACCACCATCAACGTCAAATCCAGCCTGAGCATTACCTGACAATCCTACTTCTTCTCCCCCGCCTGCTCCTCCTCCTCCTTCTCTTCCACATCCCGTCCGTCCCCGCTCCCGCATCAATCCTCCTCCTACTCTCATCACCCTCGTCCTCGTCAAGGTTACTCCTCCTCTTCCCATCATATTCCTCCTCCTCCTCCTCCTCCCGTTCATTTTTTTTTTCCATCATCCTGCTCCTGGTTCTGCTCATCTTTGTCCTTCCCCTCACTGGCTCCATCGGCATGCCCGCCTTCGTACTCGCGTGTGCCAGGGGCGTGACGCTTGTCTTTTTCAATGTTTCCGTTTCACTGCCGCTTGCATGTTTAGGTATAATTGTGATTTTGGTCGAGTTCTGAATTACTTATTTCACGTCCTTGCTTGTCGAAGGGACACTCGGGAGGTGCGTATTTAGCAAGTTCCCCGGCATGCCGGAGGAGGCCAGCTGATGTGACTTTGGAGCGTGGGAAACGTGATGACGATGTCGATGACGATGGCCAAGATGCCGTTGATGACGACGATAAGGGGAGTGGGTGGGGGACAACGATGGGGGACGACAGGGAGGGACAGGCAGAGGGGCAGGCGTCACCGGGAGTCTCGCTGCAGAGGTTGCGCCCGGCTTGGGCTTCATCTCCTGCTCTTTGGGCGTTGCGTAATGGAGGGGTCATAAATGGGGGGGTGTCGCGGGTGGTCCGAAAAGGTACCCAAACGGTACCTAAACGAGCCCCCTGGGGCTCCAGAGGGGCTCGAAAGGGGCACGAAAGGGGACCGTTTCTGACCCCCCCATTTATGACCCCCCCATTAAGCAACGCCCAAGCTCTCCTCGCTCCAGGCATTCCGAGCCTTGGCCCCCCCCCCCCCGAAGCAGGAGGGCCACCGCCCAGCCCTGCGCGCGACCTCTCTGTGCGCGCGGCCTCCGCCGCGAGGCATGTCTCCTCCGGGCCCCCGGACGGTGTCGTGACCACACCGCGTGATGAGTCAGTGCGGATTCGGTCGGTTGGGGCGAGGGCAAGGATAGATCCGTTCCCGAGCGTTCCCGAACGCGCTCAGAGCGTTCTGGAACGCTCTGAGAAGGCCGTGGCGCACGAGACATCCTCCAGAGCCGCCGGATCTCAGAGATTCTCGATTTATCCTTGCCCGAGTTTAGTTATCCTCGTCCTGGATTCGACTTACTCGGGGTCACCGCACGGTTCCCGGATTCGGGCCGCTCTCCTGGGATGTCGCGAGTGGCTGGAGTCTCCAGGGTCTCCAGACTGTGCGGTAACGGGCAGTGCGGTGATGTTCTCCGGGACCTCGAGGTGCCCGCGCGGTCTGTCACACCGCGGTTTTTTGGGATGGGCGCAGGGGGTCGTACGAGGATAGGGGGGTTCTCAGTGAAGGCCAGGGTGGGCTATCTTTGTCCGAACCCAGCCTGCAAGTGGCTTGCACATGCAGGGGTGTTGAACACTCCCTCAAGTGGGCGAAGCCTGCTCAGCTCAGACTGCTACCCCCCCCTGAGCATCGCTCGGACGTGTGCATTTCTCCTTCGGCGAGGACCATCGAGGAGCATCCTTGATCATTTGGTGGAACAACCACGCACGAAACCGAACAAAAACACAGGGAATGGACGTCCGAGCGATGGCCAGGCTAGGTTCGGCCAGAACTATCCGTGGGCGAAAAACATGTCCGTATCTGCGCCCCCGCGGGCCGGGCCCTTTGACCGCGACCCCGCGGCTTCGGGGCGTCTTTCGCGGATGCCCCGCGCGGAATTTCCGCGTACAGTGAAGATGCTGAAACAAGGAACAGTTCGGGTTCGGACGGGGCTCGACGTTCCTTAGGCCCTTCCATGGCTGTTCCTCCAGCCCTCCTCGTGAACGAAGGCGGTTCTGGGGCCTAGAAGGGGCTTCGTTCCTTAGTCAGCGTTCCTTATTTCAGCGGCCCAATTTTACTCGCTGGATCCAGCTTTGGAATCCAGCCCGCGAGGGCGCGGATACGGGCATGTTCGCCGCTGTTTCTCGCCGTCGGCCAGGCCTTTACAGCTTCAGGCAGGGCGATCGGGTCTGCGAGGTTGCGATTCCGCGCGCCATGGCTGTACAGCACTATTTGCCGCGGACCCTGTCCGATTTTCGAGGAACCAAAGACTCAAGCAGTGGCGAAGCGTCCAACCTTTTGTGGCTCCCACGAAGCGTTCTCAGAACATTTCTGGCTGGGACTGTTATCACATCGGGTTTATGTTCTAAGATCATACTTTTTGTTATTAAATCATTTCTGGGTTCTTAGAACATTTCGTGGTAGGGTTATAGGAATGCCGGGACGATCGGTCCCTGCTCAAACAACATGTTCGCCGCTGGTGAACTACGGCCGGCAGACCGAAGACCACAAGTTCGGACCCGCCCATGGGGGTCGGGGGGCACCGCCGAGGCAGGCGCGCGACTTCCGGCCGGCCCCAAAACACGGTGTGGGTTCGGAAAGAGCGACAAATTGCCCGTTGCGATTTCGTTCACGACTTAAGTCGGGCTTGTCCCCTTACAGGGGGATTTTGGGCGAAAAATAAACGGTACCCCAAACATATTACAAAATCGACAGAAATAGTCAAAAATAGTCCCCAGACTATTTTTGTTACCATTTTTGAATATTTTGGGGGTCTTTTTTTGTTTCGTCGAAAATCCCCCTGTAGGGGGACACGCCCGACCTGATTCACGACCCGAGCCTCCAGCGGATCAGTTGGGCCCTCTTGAACCCCTTCGAGATGGTGACCTCCGAGGGCCAGACGATCAAGCTCACGGCTGCCTCCCCCGCGCTGCCGAATTACCCCCTCGAGGAGGCCTGGATGGCTGACCCCGAGAAGAGAGTCGCGGCCAAGATAGGACCGGATAGCAATAGGTTAGACGTCACAGCTGTTAAACATATGATTTCGGCGCCCAGCCCGACCCAGCGTGAGAAAAGCAGCTCGATGCCCTGCCAAACCCAGCGCTTGTGGACCACAGCCAGACTGGCAGCAGCAGGATGCGAAACCGACACGCATTGCGCCTGCGAGTACGAGAGAGAAGACATGAGCCACAGTTTCGAGTGACCCCTGATCCCCAACCTCAAAAGTGAGCTTCTGACGCCCCATGACGCAGCTTACTTGGAAGGGTATCCACTAGCAGCCCCCCTGACCCACGGTTTTCAGTTTTACACCCCCCCCCCTTGCATGGTCCACAGGCCCGTCGATTCTGGTTATGCTTGGGAGCTTCGGTCCCGAAACGGAGACCTCATGGCTGCGGCCGCGACGGGGGGGGGGGTGAATTTGCGGACGGGTCCCGCTTTAAACAAGGCCCCAAGCATTGGTACCAGACAGGCCGGGCCGCTGCTATGCTAGACGAGAATGGAGACTGCAAGGCACACCTCTCGGGACAGACGGGAGAGTTGCTCCCTCCGGCCTCGTCTGCTGCCGAGCATGTTGCCACGGCCGCAGCCCATGTGCGCCCAGGCCTCATTGCCACACACTCTGACCTCTTAGGCGCCATACGAGAGCATGGCAGACAGCGCTCGGGTAGGAAGAATATGCATGCTAGGCTGGAGCTGCTAGCAAAGATCAGACATAGCAAAGGAACCCTTCCAAGAGTTTGTAAAGAAAAGTCATAATCTGGGGGCCTGGCTTACACTCAGAGCCCAGGTTTCCCTTTGGTTTTTCTTTGCAGCTTTCAGCGAAGGGCCTCCAGACATGGCCTGCCACCGCACCCCAAGCCTGGCAGCCGAGCTGAGGAAAGACCCAGTTTTAAGCCCGCGCGTCGGCCACTGGTGGGTGCCGCCAACACCGCCCCTCTCCTGCCTCCGTCCTCCGACCCTACTGCGGGCCCTCGGGCCGTGGATGGCGACCCCCCTCGGGGCGACCCGCAACAGCTAGGCGGCCACCAGTGGACCCAGACGAATGAGAGCCTCTGGATGAGCGAGATCTGCAGAGCCAGAGCCCGCTCTGAGGCAGCCCGTCTTTGTACAAACTCCCAGAGTTGCGAGGGCCACTGCAAGGCCCTGTCGAACCTTGCAGCGAGCCGCAATGGTCACGATATCTATGTTCCCAACCGCCTCGACAACGAGAGCTGCCTCTTGATGTGCTGGGCCTGCGGCACTTACAGCGAATACTTCCCCAAGGCTTTCAAGAGCGAATGCCTTGGAGGCCCCCCGAGCAACAACACGATTGCGGCCCTCAATAGCCTCAAGCCCTGCAGCCAGTCCAAGGGAGGTATAAAGAGCAGACCATGATTTGAACCCCCATTCAACCCTGTACAGTCTCATCAGGGAAGCGCAGCTTGCGCAGCAGGGGTTACAGCAATAGACAGACGAGCGCTCCTCAATCAGATGCGCTGGTCCCCTTCCTCCTCCTGCTGCTCCTCCTCATCCTGCTCCTCCTCCTCCTCCTCCTCCTCCTCCTCCCCCTCCTCCTCATCCTCTTCCTCCTCCTCCTCCTCCTCCTCCTCGTCCTCCTCCTCGTCCTTCTCCTCCTCCTCTTCCTCCTCCTCCTCCCCCTCCCCTGTTCTGGCGCTGGCGCCATGGGGGTTCGCACCGTGTGAGCAAGTTTTTGACGCAGTTCGTCGTGAGAGAGAAGGACCTCCCCTGGGTGAGCTCGGCGGGAAGCCTCGGCGCGCGCCTCGAGAGCGAGAGGACTCGGGCTCTGCGGCGCCCGATGTTGTTTGATCTTGGACCGCCTGCCTCCAGGCCCGTATGCCGACGAACCCCTCCCTCTGGTCCTCCTTCACCCCGGATCTCTTCCTCCTCCTCCTCCTCCTGTTCCCCCTCCTTTTCCTCCTTCTCCTCTTCGTTCCCTTCCCCAGAAGGAGGCGGGAGGGAGGGTAATGACTCGCCCTCCTCCGTGCCCCAGCTCCTCCGTGCCCCTGATCCCCGCTCTTTGGCGCTAGGCCAACTTCAGCCACTGAGCTGGAGGGTACCACGGATGAAGCAAGAATGCGTGAAGCCAGCCTGGGCAAAGCGCGAACAAATGTGGCCAGGCCAGCATAGAAGGTTGAACCCTACACGCTCCTCTTCCTCCTCCTCCTTCTCCTCCTCATCCTCCTCCTGCAGATGGCCGCGACCGCCAGGCCTGGCCCAATTGCGCCAACGTGAACTATTATAGCGACGGTGACCAGGCCCCCCCCCCGCCGCTGCATGCGGGCAGGGAGGAGGCAGGAGAACGGGGGGAGCAGGGAGGGAGCAGGGAGGGAGGAGGAGGGACGCTGGAATGATGCTGAACGAGGGGGCGGGGAACGACTGCAGGAAGCAGGCAGCAAGGGGGGAGGAAGGAGGGAGGAGCGAGGTTGCACACTTGGACGGGTCCTACGTGAGG
>CAUYUJ010000459.1:228779-230987 GCA_963575745.1 Prorocentrum cordatum
GACTGCGCGCTCCCTCCGCAGGGCCTTGCAGTCGACAGGGGCGCTGCGGCGACGGGGTGCGACGTCGGTCAGGCCGAACTGGGCAGGGGCCCCCCTCTGTTCCCCAGGGGATTGCCTTCGCCCCCCCTCGCCGACTGCTGGTCCGCAGTGGTGCTACGCGCACGCGGTTCGGACCGCGAGGGCGGGGGGACGGGGCGAAGCCCCCGGCGGTTGAGATGCGGCCTCCGTGCCGGCCCAGCCCAGTCCTGGCGGCCGCTGCCCCCTCCGTCGCGGGCTCTCCTGGCACGGAAGGTGGCCGTGGACCTACCCGCCGGGAGGCGCAGTGCTTGGCGTGGGGAGGATGTTCCGTCGAGGGGGTCTCCTCCTGCCACGTCTGCCTCACGAAAATCACCCGTGCTTGAGGATGCGAGCGCCGCCGTGTGGGCCACCCTGGTCAGCCAACCCTTCCTCCTCCTCCTCCTCCGCCCCCTCCTCCACTCCTCTTCCCCATGTATCATTCCTCCCTGTCGCACCCCGAGGCCATGCGGAAGGGCGGGGCGGGCGTTTCGCTCGAGATTTCTTTGCCACTTATGATCCTGAAGCTGAGAAGCTGTCAGCAGTTTCACAGGGACCGCTTCCAACATGAATGTGGCTCTCGCCGTAGCGCCGCGCACATATCTATGTTCAAACAAATTTCAAGAACTTGACGGATTGAGGGCGGGCCGTTGTCAAAAGTATGTTCTCGCCTTAGCGCCGCGCGCATTTATTGTAAGGATGTGTAAAGCTAAATTGATTGAGGGCGGGCGGTTTTCAACATGTGGTTCTCACCTTGGCGCCGCGCACATTCGAATTAAAGATTAGCGAGAGCCTCCTGGATGAAGTTCCAGGAAGGTGCTTTGGCACGCTGGTGAAGAGGAAGCTCGGAGGGAGGGTCTGTTCCAACATCGTTGATGAGTCTTGGGTTTGCACGGATCCTCCTCCTCCTCCTCCCCCTCCTCCTCTTCTTCCTCATCCCCCCCCGATTGACTGCAGGCGCGCCTGCACAGGACCGCGTGGCCCAGCTGTGGGTCCGCGCGCCTTTGGCCCTGTCTCCCAACCTTTGCATGCGCACCACCCGCCAGGACGTGGCCGCCCTAGTCTCGCGCCTGTGGTCACGTGCCCTCGTTGCGCCCCGCCCCCCCGTCCGGCACCCGAGCCAGCCGGTCCGCCGCTCGCTCGGCAGGAATGCGCGAGTTTTGGATCGCGCTCAAGTCGGACTGCGGCGTTGACGTGGAGAGGAGTCCGTGTTTTTCACCACCCACCAAACCACCCCAACCCAACCCGAAGGCCTCAATTTGCCCTCCATTTCCAGTTGGGGGGGGGTCGGGGAACATCGAAAAAACACGTATGGAACCCTTACCCCCCCCAACCCGAAATTCGGGTCTTCGGGTTGGGTTGGGGTGGTTTGGTAGGTAGTCCGTGTCTTGTTTGCGAGCGCTCTGGGGGGAGGGCTCCCCCTTTCGGAGGAGGGAGAAGGTACCCAGACTTCCTTCATTCTCCCCCTGTTTCGGCCTCCTTGGGGGCCCCCGTCCCCACCGCTGGATTCGCTTCGAAATCCTGCTCAGAACGCACCCAGGATTGCAAGAAAACCCAGGATTGCAACAAAAACGAAGGATTGCAAAAAAGGATTGCAAAAAAACCCAGGATTGCAAAAAACGAATGTTTTTTTTTGCAATCCAGGGTTTTTTTTCTGCAATCCTTCGTTCAAGGGAGAGCACCCGCGGGAGAGGTCCCGGGAGTCGCGGTACCGGTAACTGCTGGATTCCCCAGTTTCTCATTGCGAGCGTTCTGGTTTTCTCGCCTGCTCCTCTTGGTCCTCTCCCTGTACCGCCATTGCCTCCGCTGCTCGTTCCCCGTCTGCCTTCTTCGCCACACGCTGCACATGCGCGTTGAGTGGTATACATATGTGGAGACACGGGGAGACGACGGAGAAGGCAGGATGAAGGAAGAACGAGAAGGGAGAAAACAGGGCAGGGAGGAGGCATGAAGAGAGGGTTGACGAGGACAGTGGCAGGGGAAGAGAAGGAGGAGAAGGAGGAGAAGCATTCGAAGGAGGAGGGAGATGGATAATAATAATAAGAAGAAGAAGAAGACGAAGAAGAAGAAGGAGGAGGAGGAGGAGGAGGAGGAGGAGGAGAGAGGAGGGAGGAGCGAGGAGCGAGGAGCGAGGAGCGAGGAGCGAGGAGCGAG
>CAUYUJ010000459.1:231087-281087 GCA_963575745.1 Prorocentrum cordatum
GGGGACCCTGCTACACCTGGACGAGGGCCAGAGAGACAAGCCAAGGCCAGTGCCGCGTTCCTCCCACGAGGCACATATGTTTGCCGCGGCCTTGCCTCAGCCGCGCAGCCAAGACGCACTGGGGCATGGTGCCTGTCTGCATATATGGCACCTTCGCTGGCCGCCTTGGCCGAGAGTTACTCGGCGGGGCTGTGCTGTAGCATCGTTAGGTAATGAGCTGCCAAGGTGAACCAAGAGTATTAGGCCAGCTCGCCACCTAGGAGACTCAGCCGTGGCGAGTCTGCGAATTGCTGTGTGAGCAAGCCGATCGCTGTAAAGCGAGGCTGCTAAGAAGTGCCGCGTTGGCCCCACTCATGCGGCAAGGTGGAAGGTCGAGCCCCTGATTGGCAACGACTCTTGCACAGGCCCTCCAAGGGGGGCCGGTGAAAAAACAGAGTGACTAGGTGGGCTGCCGAAGTATGTATTGGGCTGGCCCCGCCCCTGTGTGGCGCATTGACGGTTGCATCATGGGCGCCCATCCCATATTACCTGAGATGGTGCCGGCTGGATGCCGCACAGTTGAAGGCCTTACGGGCGCTGAAAGAGTTGCAGCTGCAGCTGAAAGGCCTGTGCGGGCCGTCCGCGACGGGGAGGTGGGTGTGCCTGGGCGCTAGCCGAGACCAGACAACAGAGACCCACCTCCGCGCGGCCCCTCGCAGGCACACAGGGACCAAGGGGACCCTGCTACACCTGGACGGGGGCCAAAGAGATGCGTCGGGGCAGAGGCCGCGTTCCTCTCATGAGGCACTTGTGGCTAGGACTGTCTAGGTAGTGAGCTGCCAGGGCGAACCACGAGTATTAGGCCAGCCCATCCCCTAGAGACTCCGCCGTGACGAGTCTGCGAATTGCTGTGTGAGCCTATCCGATCGCTGTTTAGCGAGGCTGTTAAAATGTGCTGCGCTGGCCGCACTAGTGCAGCAAAGTGAGAAGTCGCGCCCATGAGTGGCGACTACTCCTGGATAGGGCCCTCTAAAAGAGGGGCCGGTGGAGAAAAGAGCGCTAGGTGGGCTGCCGAGGTAAGTATTAGGCGGCTCCGCCGCTGTGTGGCACATTTACGGTAGCGCCATGGGCACCCATCCCATATTGGCCTGAGATGGTGTCGACTGATGCCGCAAGAGCTGCAGTGGGAGTGTGCACCTGAAGGCCTCACTGCAGCGGAATGTATGCCGGCTTGGCCGGCCTTAAATTGGAGACGCGGTGTCTCCTTTATAAGAGTTTGGCTAGCAAAGAAGGCTTGGGCTGAATAGGTGGTGGGCTGCAGGCAAACCAGAATCTGAGCATTGTGCTAACCCACCACCTATGCGTGAGGACTCAGCCGTGGCGAGTCTGCGAATTGATATGTGTGAGCGGCGCTCAGCCGCCTCGCTGTTAGCGGGGCTGCCCAAGGTTGCAGAGCCGCACAATGACGGGAAGGGCTGGATGCTGCTAGACTCGCGTGGCATACAACTCAGCTATGCAGGACGGCTCGACCGACCTTGAGTTGGAGCGGCATGGCTCCAGCTGTTTAGGTGGTGGGCTGCCGAGGTGGAGAGAAGACGCTGAAAGGATGTGGAAAGGAAAGTATTAGGCGAGCCCACCACCTAAGTATGCACGCTGCTAGTGGCGCCGAGGTCGCTTAGGTCGACCTAGAAGGGCGCTGACTGATGCGTCATTAGCGTGGCTCGCTCAGGCACTGAAGGGCGACGGGTTGAGAGTGCGGGCGGCAGCAGAGAGCGCCGAGAGACCTGCCGCTGTCGCCGCCGCACGCGCCTGGGCCTCTTGCGCGACAGCCTGCTGCTGGTTGTAGTGGTTCCTCAGCATGGCCTCCACCTCAGAGATGGTCGCCAGGCCTGGGGTCTCGATCCACTCCCAGTCCCAGGTTTCGACGACCTGGCCGTCGATGACGTCCAGCGACTTGAGCTTCCAGACGAACGGGTATAGCATGCCGTTGGGCATCTTCCATTCGCCCGGATAGGTGGAGGGCCACCACTTTTTGAACTCGCGCGTGGCGGCCGTGTATTGGGAGCCCTGCCAAGCCGAACCAGCATAGGTGTCCCCTGAGAGGCCGAAGAGCTCCCGCGTGTCAGGCGACGCCCTGCTGGCCTCGGCCGCACCCGCCTCCGCCGCAGCCGCAGCGGAGCCATCCGCGGGAGGCATGGGCACCATGGCGGCGTGGGGCGCGCTGAGAGAAGGGGGGGAGTGCCGAGGAAGCAAAAAGAAATAGCCCATAAGCCAACGGCGGCCAGATGTGAGTGAAAAACCTAGCTGGCCTGTGCTAGCATCTGTGTGAGGAGAACCCTCCTGACGGGCCGACTGATGCACGCCTGGCCTGGTGCGGAGTCTATAGGGATGAGGATGTTGCCGCTGCGCATGTTGACCCGCAGCGCCAGACCGGTGCGGTAGGGTATGCCCGTGCCAAATAGGATGGGCCGTGCATCCATCTCCTGAAGGATGGGGAGGTGAAAAATGCGCGGCCTTTCCACAGAGGATGGCAGCCTGGTCTCCTGCCCATGGAGTTGCTCCATTAGGAGTCCTACATTGATGGGCAGTGGGGACCAAAGCGAAATGGGGCCTGTCGTTATCACTACCATCCACTGCACCGCTGTAGGCGGTGGTGGCGCTGCTTCAGTGGGGGCGCAGCGGAAGTCACCGTGCTCGAACTGCGGCAGGTGCTGCGCCTCTTGGGTCGGCATGGCCTGAGGGCTTAGGGTTCGGGGAGGCGGAGGATTCGAGCGAGGTGGGACAACGGGAGGCAGAATGGCCGTACCATGATCATGGCCTGGAAGTCTATAAGGATGGGGCTGCCGGCCGCTGCATCCTGCAAAAGCCTGTGAGGGCTGAGGGAGGCCTGCTCCCAGGCCCCCGATTGAAGTAGGACCAGAAAAGTTGGTTCGGCACGTAAACTGAAACTAGCCCTATGGTGGGTGAGAAACGGGCATCGTAGGGACCATCCCCCGCAGCACATTGGGGGTAGATGTGGGGTAGGTTGGGGGAGTTGGCCTCGCGCCAGCGGCCATGCCAGCGCTCGAGTGTGCGATTGACGGCCGTGGGCAAATCTAAGTGAAGCAGAGGGCCCACGAAGGAGCGCGCGTGTGGCCATGCGGGCGGCCCGCTCTCGAGCTGCCATGTGGCTTGCCACTGGGGTGCCGCATTATGCTGGCACACCGTGGTGGGAGACAGAATGAGTGCGTGGCGCCTTGCGCCGCCGCTGAGAAAGCGGTAGACTTGCTGGTGAGCCAAAAGAAGCCGTTCAGCTAGATGCTTCCATAAGGAAGTCAAGCGAGAGGCTGGATGCGCGATGCTTCGCGGGTCTAATTGTTGCCCGGGGTACACCTCAGCAGCGGGCACGTCCTCGTCTGCATCGGCGTTGTCCAGGATATTGGGCTCGCTCCTCATGGCCTGATGGGGATGAGGCAGGAAGGGGAGCTTATAGAGGAAAGAGGGAGAGGTTAGGCTTAGGCTGGGGGCTAGCTGCCTGGCAAGGGTCTAGCGCCTGGCAGCCTCACCTCCTTCATGAGGTTTGCGCGGCCTCCTGGGCGACAGACGCTGACCGCAATGCGAGAGGCTTTCGCCATCTCGCAACTGCATCCTGAGGCGCTCCCTGTGTATCCTGTCGATACGGAGCTGGTCCTGCCTATGCTCTTCTTTGAGCTGAGCAATTTTATTCTCGTGCTCCTTGAGAAATGCGCTGCGCTGTTCGTCCGCTGCTGCGGCTGACGCAGCTGCAGCTGCGACTGTAGGCGGCAGGCGCGTAGCTACATGACCAGAATGGTGAGACTTACGAGCCTTGTGATGCCTTGTAGGAGGTGAGGCTGGTGACGAGGCCGGGCCGTGGGAATCCTGCGGGCTGCTTTGAGCCTCTACTGGATCTCGGCGCTGTGGCATAGGCTGCTCGTCCGAGGCTGCATCAGACGCTTTGGCAGGCGAACGTGAGCGCTGTGCTGCATGGGCCGCGGTGCGCCTTGGCCTTGCGAGCTCTATGGTGCCTAGGGGGAGGAGAGGCTGGAGGTGTCTGCGTGCCGAGGGACTCCTGCGGGCTGCTATGTGCCTCAGCAGATTCCCTGCGTATTGGCGCAGACTGTTTGAGCGCGCTTTTGCGCGGCTCGTTGCGTAAGCGCGAATTATGGGCCACCTTGGGGGGCTTGGCTGTGAACTCGTCCGCAAATGAGACCTGCTTGCGCTTGCGAGTTGCAGAGGCGCGGGGCGCAACTGACTGTTCCGCCGGCTCTGGAGAGTCGAGCGGAGGAAATGGTGAGGAGGCAGAGGAATATGAGGCGTCGTCCACCTGATCCAGCCTTCTAGGCGATGCTGGGGGACTAGACGGCTTGCTTGGCTGGCTCTTGAATGGCGCAGCTTTGCGGGACTGTTTGCGAGGCTCGCGCAGGGGTGGAGGCGAGGTGCACGCTGAAAGGGGTGGAGAAAAAGGAGAAGCTGCCTGGCCTATCCAGCCTTCCGGAATGGCTGCTTTAGCAGGCACCCTGGGATGCTCTGGGGGCGGCAAGGGAGGCAAGGCTAGCGGAGGTGGCGGAGGACGAAAAGTGGCCCCGTAAATGTGCCTGCCTCGACCCATGGGGGGGCCGCTGAAATCGCCAGGCGGCCGCGGGGGATCTGGGGCAGGTGGGGTGCTGGACAGAGAGCGCTGCACCGCTTTGGCTACCTGGGCGAACTGGGCAGGCGAAAGGAGGGGTGGAGGAGCTGAGGCGGACCGAAATTGGCCCGGTGGGGGATGCTTAGGCCTGGCTTCACGCGGCACCAGCACCCATGGCCGTCTGGACATGGGAGGGACGCCAGCTAAGTGTCGAAGATGTCGGCGTTGAAGTCCTGCGGGGCGGGCGAGGCGGGGTGCCACATGTGAGAGAAGAAAATTCCCGTGAGCGGGACGGGTCGTGCCGCTTGACGGGAACGTTCGGCCCTGATTTGCCTGGCCCGCTCCCTATTGCACTGGATGCGCCTTTTCTGATCCAGAGTTAGGGAAGGCGGGGGTGGCGGCGGAGGGAGGGTGGAGGGAAAAATGGGGGCTGTGCCCAAAAAGTGCATGGCCTCTTGTTCCGCTTCCGAGTCCTGATCTGCGGGATCAGGCTGCTCGTGAGCCTCTGCGGGGAGGTCGCTATGGCGCCGCGGCTCGCGGGGCCCGGAGAGAGCCAAAAGCCTGCGGAAGCGGTCCAGCTCCCCATCTACCTTGGCACGGGTGCGAGGGGCGGAGGAATCAACAAAGTCGGGGCCTAGCCAAAAGTCGCTGGTCATGGAAGCGGAGAAGCGGAGGAGGGGAGCCAGGACCGAGGGGTCCGATTGGGGAAGAGGATCCTGCGGGTCGTCAACCAATGGTAAAATGACGTCCTGATATATAGCCTGGGCGAGACATTCGCAAAGGGCAGAAGGATAGGTCTTTTTGTCAGCAGTGAAAAAGCGGCCATTCTCGTCCTTGCCTAGAAGTGTACGATGTGACCCCCGTGGGTGCGTGCACTTGGTCCCTTGGGGACGGTTCTTTAGGAGCTCTGGGAGCGAGGGAAGACGTAGCGATAGCAAGCGCGTGGGGGCTTTGCCGAATTCGTTAGGAGGTCGGCAAGACGGCTGGAACATGCACTGGTCGATGTCCGTGGTGCGGACAGCCGGAACAGCAGCCAGGGCCATTAAAGGTCTCCAAATCCAGCTAGGCTGCGCCCTGGGTTCCCAGTGGGCTGGGCATGGATGTCCCATCCATGCCGAGGCGCCCATTTCCAAATGAGCGGCAAAAAGTAGAACCAATGAGGCGAGTAGCAAGTTGGCAATCTGCAGTTGGCGGGATTGCTTGGGAGTTGCGTTGGGGATGCCCCAGTAGTGCTCGGCAGTGCGCAGCGGCGGTGGCCCGTTGGGCTTCCATCGGGCCGCGCAAAAGGTTTCGCACGGCGGGCCCCCACCTGAAACAACCACTCTGCCGGCATAAATATGTTGTTGCCATAGCTTAATGGTCTCCGACTTGGTGAGATCGCCCAAGTCGGGGTCGATAGCAATATCGACCGACAGTATATGTACCTCTATGGAGGGGTCAGGCGTAAAAGATTCCAGGTGATGCTGGATATCCCCTTCGCGCCTGCGGCCAGAGAAATGATTGAGGATGAAAATTTCCTTGCGCCTTATACGGGCTGGAATTTCTCTGGTCGCTAGACCAGAATACTCCTCTGGTTGGAATGGCCATTCAGGCAGCGCAGGGAGAGGAGGAGGTAGTGGCGGAGGGACATCGGCGGGAAAAAGTAGAGAGACGGCTGCAGAGTCCAGCGCGTAATCCAATAGCCCTTATAACGGCGACGATGGAACACAGTGCCGGGGAACTGCTTTGAACATCACCAGTCGTTCAAAGCAGTGCCCCGGCACTGCTTTGAACGATGCGGAAATGCGATCAGCAGGAGCCTTCGTCTGTTCCTTCTCCTCTTCTCGTCGCTGTATGCTCTTCCTTGTCCTCCCTCCTCCCCCGTTCCCTCTCTAATTAAGTACCTCGTTCTCCCAGTCTCACGCGCACTCTTCCTCCCCCCTCTCCTCCTCCTCTTCCTGCTTCTCCTCCTCGTCCTCCTCCTCCTCCGCCTCCTCCCCCTCATTTGTTATATTTCTCCGTCCTTGTCCTCCTGTCCCCGTTCTCCTTCTCCCTCTCCTCCTCCTCCTCCTCCTCGTCGTCGTCGTCCTCCTCCTCTTCCTCCTCCTCCTCCTCCTCCTCCTCCTCTTCCTCCTCCTCCTCCTCCTCCTCCTCCTCCTCCTCCCCTTCTTCCTCCTCCTCCTCCTCCCCCTTTTCCTCTCCCTCCTCCTCCTCCTCCTCCTCCTCCCCCTTCCCCCTCATCCTCCTCTGCTATCACTCCTCCATAATTCCTGTCCGCTCCTCCCCTTCACTGATCTTCCTCTTCGTCATCATCATCCCTTTCGTCGCACGCCTCTTAATCCTCAATCGGGTCCCAATCTTCTCGACTTTCTTGTCATCCGCGTCCTTGGCTGTTGGAGGGGCCTCAGGAATTCTCAGGGCTCTTGTGTTGCACGCGAAGGCACACCTCCCAGGAACGCATCATCCTCCTCACATTCACCCTCCTCCTCCTCATCCTCCTCCTCCATGCACGTTCGGCTCAAGCCCGCGCCGACGGTAGGTTTCACGGCGGGTGGGCGGGCTCGCGCCCGCCTCCGCGGCCGGCAGTCGGGGCAGAGATGCGTGCAGGGTGGGATGACAAAGCGGAAGAGGAAACACGGGCCGCAGTTGCGGATTCTTCAAAGAGCAGCGGCGGCGGTTGGGGAAAAAGTGGGGGTTGGGGCGGCCGCAGTGGCGGATACGGCGGCGGAGGTGACCGCAGTGGCGGCTGGGGCGGCGGAGATTCTCTTGGCGGATGGAGAGGAAAAGCGCAGGATGGCGGCGACGGAAGTGACCGCAGTCGCGGATGGGAGGGCGGCGGATGGGGCGGCAACGGGTGCGAGGGTTGGGGAATGGAGGGCGCCCGCTGGTGGGACGACGAGGGTGGCTGGTGGAATGCATGGGAAGGTGGCCGCTCGAGTGCCTCGGCAGGTTCTCCTGCCGCGGAGCCCGCGGCCGCAACAGCGGCGGGCAAAGGAGGCGGTCCCCTGCTTCCCCCAGGGCGCGAAGAACAAGGCGCAGTTGCGCTGTTTCAAATTGTGCGCAATGAGCCGCTGCCAATTTTCAAGTTGGAATTCTTCGAGAACTTCGGGGCGAACTGGAACGGCAATTATAAGCAGCACAACGCGGCCTTGAAGTGGTTCCGAGACGAGTACGAAGACCGAGAAAACCCTTTCGGCAGCCGCGCGCCCGTCTTCGGAGGTACCGCAGTTGCGGAGGAAATTTCGAAGATCCTTAAGTACCGCGCAAAGGGGAAGGCGCAGGACAACAGGGATTGGGACTGGGACCACACTGTCAACGTGCCGTGGTCTTGGCTGGAGATGGTCGCGCAGATGGATGGACCTACAATGCTGCGCGTCGTGTGCGGCCCTGACAATGACCGCAGTCGCGGGTTGGTCCGCTGCGAGTGCCGCCCGTGCCCTAGCAGTCTCGACAACATGAGGCACACGAAAGGGGTGGACAGAGGACAGGCGCAAAGAATCCCTCTGCCCCAGTTGGATTTCGTCCTCATCCGCGACGACGGCTCGGGCATTCGCGTCCACCCATCCTGGTCTAGCCCGAAGTTCAACACGTATGAGGTGGAGCCGCACTCGCATCCCGTGCGGGGCCCGAGGGCAGGTCTCGGCAAGAGCGATGGCCACGGAAAGTTCACGTTCTGGAAGATGCTGCACGCCCATCCGAATCCTGGGCGGTTCGACGCGAGCAAGGGGGCGCAGCTGCAACCGCGGTGGTCCGCGCAGCCTTGACACCGCAGTTGCGGGATTGCGCAGCCATGGAACCGCAGTTGCGGGGACCGATCGCGTGACGCCGCGCACGTTTGACTCACTATGCGCGCTTTCGGCCGCAGTTGCGGCGCTGCCTTCTAGCGACTTCATACAGCTTGGCCGCAGTTGCGGCGCTCCCACGACTGACCGCTGTAATTAGGTGCTTCGGGCGCGCATCACCTCCGTTGAAGCACTCGTGACGTTAATTAGCGCGGCCGCAGTTGCGGAGACAGGTACTTAAACAGATGGATCCGCAGTTGTTAGTCGTCCTCGTCGCCCCTTCCCCGTCGTCCTCGTCGCAGTCTCCTCCCTCCGCCTTTCCTCCTCGTCGCAGTTCCTTCCGTTGGCCGTAGCCCGCCTCCGTTGGCCGAGTCATTTCCCGTCGTCCTCGTCGCAGTCCCCCCCGAGGGCCGCAGTTGCGGACTTTGTTGATTCCTCCTCCTCCGTTTCTGCCCCGTCATCCTCGTCGCAGTCCCCTAGCTCCTTTCACCCTCGTCTGAGCTCTTCGCGCCATCCTCTTCCGTCGCGTCCTCTCCATCCTCCTCTTCGCCTTCCTCGTCCTCATCCCCGCCGTCTCCCTCGGTGTCCTTCCTCTCCCAAGCCGGCCGCAGTTCCCCCGTCGGACGGGGGCCGCGCGCGGCCACGCCATGGACCCAGGTCGCAAAGCCGAGGTCGACAAGCGGTTCGCCGAGCTGAAGCAGCAACTGCGGAAAAGGTTCGGCCTGCAAGGGGCTGCCGCGGATGCCGCAGTCGCGGAGCCGACGGAGGACCGCAGTTGCGGAAGCCCCGAGCGACCGCCGCGCGAGGCCTCCCCGCAGTCGTCTAGCTCCTCGCGGGTATATCGGCCGCCGCCGCCGATAAGCGCTGCGAGTGGGAGCTCTGCTGGTGGGAGGCGCGAAGAGGCGCAGTTGCGCAGGGCGCACTTGACCCCCAAGGCAAAATGGGGGCCTCGGGCGCAGACGCCGACGAAGCAGCAGGACCAACCAGCAGTGGCGGGAGCCGCCACCGAGACCGCAGTTGCGGGGGTGGCCGGCGAGCCAGGTGCCGCGCGCGGCTCATCTGGGAGCAGCGCGCCCTCGGCCGTGCTGCTCGCAGCCGAGTCCAAACGAGGCGCCCAACCCGAAGACGAGGCCGCCTCCCAGGAGAAAGCCGCCGAGACAATCGCCTCGGCCGAATCGCGGCCGAGGAAAAGGCCGCCTCCCACGGAAGGCTCGCCGCTGTCAGAACCGCAGTCGCGGGGTCGCGCGGGGCCTCCGTCGGAACCGCAGTTGCGGGAAGATGCGGGAGCACCGCGGAAGAAGCAGCGGACCAGGTCCCCTCCAGGGATAAACTACGTTTGGGAACGCCCCAAGTGGAACGAAGGATTCCTTCGTACAGCAGACGGCAATCGGGTTCCGTCCACCATCGCTTTGGTGTTCAACGTGGTGGTCATCACGAAGGTGCAACAAAGGAAGATGTCTTCAGGTGCATCTTGCACCAAACTGCGGCGGTCGTCTTCGTCGTATGGGACCCCGAGCTGTTCCGCACGGGGAACGTCGAAGGCGCTTGCAGCTACGCCGTTCCCGTTGGACTCAGGACTGCCGTCGAAGACGCTGTCATTTTGAAAAACAACACCGCGGAGCCTTACTGGACGACGGTTGCCCTGTTCAGAGACACGGGCGTGGTGCTCGTGCGCCCGCACATCATCGCAGAGACCGCAGTTGCGGGTCATGTTGTTGGGGCCACCCACGCCGTCACGTTCCTGCGCTTTCGCCTGAAGGGCTCCGACATGAATCCTGCCGCGGTGATCCGTTTTGCCGTCGTGTCCAGACACGCAGTCACCGAACGTCTCCAACAGAAGATCACGAAAACAGAACAAACAGCGTGGCAGCCAGGTTTCTTCAAGGACGCGGTTGCTTCCATCCATAAAAATGATGTGCGGTTCTTGTGCGGCCTGTTTGACATCCCGCCTGAGCAGCTCGCAGCATTTGGCCGCAGATGCGGAGCCAGCTACACCTGCCCGGTGGGGGTGGTGTTCAGGGCTGGACCCGCCCTGTTCGGAGGCATTGTGGAGGGCACACGCGTCATGCATCCGAATTACGTCCTCCCCATTGGCCCGTGCGACGTGCGCATTGCGGACTACAACCTGGATTTTGCAGGGGGGCCGTCGAAGAACGATCCCCAGTGGCTCCCTGATTGGATGCATCGAACAAGCGACTCCATCATCTCTCGGCGCTGGGTCCCAGCGAAGTACATGCCCAAGTGGGAGGATGACCCTGACCGCAGTAGCGGAGTCAGAGAAAAGCTCGGCTTGGCAGCGCTGCCCCCAATCGGCAAGGTCATTCAGAAGGAGCTCAACGTGAAGACCTTCAGCACGCACTGGTGCGAGGGCATCCACCAAAACATCGTCTTCGTCGGCCACGGACGCGCAAGTCGGGCGAGCAAGCGGAAGCACGAAGAGCCGCGATCTGCCGCAGTTGCGGACGAGCGGTGAGTGCGGCAAGACCGAGGAGCCGCAGTTGCGGAACAGAGCTCGGTACTACTGGGCGCCTGCTGCCTGCGTAGTGCATCCCATTAGCGATGGAGTGCAGGTTGCGGTGTAGGATAGCCCGCAGTTGCGGGGTTGCGGTTGCGAAGCCGCAGTTGCGGTTGCGTATAATAGGAGAGCACGCGGGTGCGAAGCCGCAGTTTGCAATAAGTGTGCGCGCGCTGGGTCATCATCATCGTCGTCGTCCGTCCTCGTCGTCGTCGCTGCCGTCGTCGTCGTCGCGTCTGTCGTCTGTCGTCAGCAGTCGTCGTCGGTCGTCGTCGTCGTCAAGTCTGTCGTCTGTCGTCAGCAGTCGTCGTCGTCGTAGTCCCTCCTCCCTCCTCCCTCCTCCCTCCTCCCTCCTCCCTCCTCCCTCCTCGTCCTCCTCCAGGCCGCATCCCCCCGCCACCTCCGTCCTAGCTCTCCTTCCCCTCCCCCTCCTCGTCCTCCTCCAGCTTGCACCCCCCTCCCTCCTCCAGCCTGCGCCCCCCCAAGCTCTCGCCCGATATTTTGGATTAAAACTGAGCCTTCAGTCGTCCGCAGGCATTCGGCTCAGCAGGTCGTTGGGCTCCTGGCACACACGCCTCCACCCTGAGCGACTGACGTCGTGCCATAGTCCGCCATATCGGAGCTCCGGGCCGCAGTGGCGGACAGCGTCGGCACAGATATGAACGACAGCGTCGGCACAGATAATGCCGCAGTGGCGGACAAGAAAGCCGCAGTGCGGACGAGACAGCCGCAGTTCCAGGCGGAACGCAAGGGATCTTTCAGAGGGCCAACGCCTTGAGGTCTAGATTCAGGACAGGGGACAAGGTGCGCCTCCCTGTGCTCATGCTCGCCCCGCACACGGGCAACCGAGGCGGGCACTACCCTCAGCAGGAAAGGGTTCGGGAACTCGCTGTGAAAATCTTCCTGGCTGGATACACGCAAGCCGAAGCTGACCACGAAGGTGTCTGCGTTCAGATGTACCCAGCACAAGAGCTGGTGCTGAGAAAAAAGGAGGACCCGAAGTTCCAGACGTACACAGAGTACAATCTGGAAAAAGCGACCGGCCACCTCGCTGCGTGCTTCGACCGCAGTTGCGGAACAGACGTTGCGTATGGGACGTGTTCGCACTCCACTTGTGCCTCGTGTTGCGGGCGTGCGCCCTGGGAGCCAAGTGGCCCATCCCCCAAGGCATGGAGTTCACGGAGGACGAGAGCGCGAGGCTGAAGCGCGTGCTCGATAAGGACGGCAATCTCGACATGGCCGCAGTGGCGGAACATGACCCTGTCGCTAAGAAACTCGTGCAGGGGGTATGCTCATGGAAGTGCTTAGCTGGAAAATCATGGACGAGGAACCCACTGGTGCTTCGCTCATCAGCCAGTCCCTCAATAAAGGAGCCGATTTTGCGTTGCGAACGACTGAAATCACCGCGCTTGTTTTTTTTTTTTTTTTCCCGTGTTCTGCGCCAAGAGCTTGTTGAGGCTTATGTATTTCCTTAGTGGCCCCCTGTTCGCACACTTCTCCTTTGCCATCTGTCTTATTGGTTGCTCTTTTCAATCAGTGTTTCTGCTCTCACTTTTTCTTCTTGCTTATTGACGGTTGCTTTTTCTCTACTTTTCTGTTGACGCGGAGCTGCACGCCGCAGTTGCGGATCAGGTTGCCTTTGAAAAGGTCATGCTCTCCGTCATGCACGAACTCGATCGAGTCGTTCAGGACCCAGACTTCATTGAGCTGTTCTCGTTCGTTGTTGGGCTCGGGAGCACGAAAGCGCAGTTCATCCCCTTGCTGCTCCAGTTCTGCGAGGTCTACGTGAACTCCAGGAGAAGGGCCCTTCGGCTCGGCGCCTTCGGGGCAGCCAGCGAGCTTCCCGACGAAGTGCCGTGGGTCAAGGTTGCCGTGGTGATGCGATGCTACAGGAACGCGCCTGCGAGGAAGAGGGGCGTTGACACTCCTGTGTGTGCCCTGACCCAGAACAATCGTGGAAGAAGAAGGAGTTCCGAGACTTCCTCATCGACATGAACTCGGCTCTCCGTTTGTACTTGTTCACGCTGAGCAAGGCCATCGACGGCATGGGCCCTGAGAAGGCGATCGAGTTCAAGGCGAACCTGTGCATACTGACCGCAGACGGCTTCATGCAGTACCTGGAGGACACCCACGTCAAGGAACGAAGTATCCCAGGACATCGTCAGGCGCTCCTCCGCGCTTGCGCGGAGGCCACGGGGAAGGTGGAGCCGAAGTCCAATCGGGACGCCCTTGAGAAGGCCCTCGGCGAAGTGGGAGTCCGAGGCGGGAAGCCCGATTGGTTCGATTTCAACGCGATGCCGCGCCCAGAACCGAATGAGCCCGCAGTGGCGGGGAAGACAAAGGCTTCCGCAGAGGAGCACGAGTTGATGCCGACGGTCATTTCCTTTGACCCCACGACGCAATTACCAACGAACCACCAGCGCAGCAGGGACACGACGGCCATTCCACGCGGATCCTTCCCTTTTCCAATCGCCGAATGGAGGCGTTCAGCGGCAGCGAAGGAGCTGGGGCGGGAGCCTGCTTTGGTCAGCGCAGTGTTGCTGTGCCTTTGGGCGCGCCACATGTCCGCAGTTGCGGAAGCGCAAGTAGAGGTGGTGCAAGACGCTGACACAGAGAAACGCACCGTCAAGGCAACCGCTGCAAACGACGAAAAATGCATCGAGTTGTGGCCGTGCGTCCCAAAGGCATCCAAGGTGCACGCCGCAAGCACGCACCCCGAGAGGGTGGCCGTGCAAGTCTGGGGGAAAGGAGATCCAAATGGGGCCACGCCCACGACCTTCTACTTGCACCCCGAGTTCAAGCCGCCTGCGGACAAGACGCCCGCCGACGTGGCTGACCACGATGTGCGGTTGAGAGCATGGAAGTGGGATGCGCAAGAGACAATGCACGTCTTCTGGGCAGTCAACAGTGTCACGGAACAGGAGATCCAGCAGAGAAACAGCCGTAATGAAAGCGCAGTTGCGCGCATCAACATGGAGCTGGAGACGAAAGAATTGGCGGTGTGCGTGCCTGGGACAGGCGGGGTCGTGCTCGCCGTGAATGTCCCTGTGCTGGTGAATACCACGGCCGTGAAGAAAGGAGAAGAGCTCTTGTGGGAGGCGAGACCCAAAACCGCACCGAAGAAGAAGGCGGCCGAGGAGACGTGGAAGACGGACGCGGCCAAGAGGGCCAAAGGGAAGCCTTCGGGCCAGCCCGCGCCGAAGAAATCGAAGAAAGGGTTCGACGAAAGCGGGAAGAAGTCGCTCTAATTAATTAAGAAGCCGCAGTGGCGGCAGTCAGGGCGGCTTGCTCGCGTGACCGCAGTTGCGGGCAACAGGCCGAAGGGGGGGGCGCACGCGTGACCGCTGTTGCGGAGCGCTCGTGTACTTTGCAGCGTCACTGCTTCTGTTAGCTGATGCCGCAGTAGCGGACCGCTGACGATCGAGCACGGAGGTTCGAAACGGACCTCCTCCCTCCCTTCTCCCTCTCCTCCCTCGCCCTTCCTCCACTTCCTCCCTCTCTCCTCCTCCTTTCTCCCCTTCCTCCCAAGTTGGAAGCCGAAACTACTCATTTCCTCACTCCCTCCCTCCCGCCCTGGAGGCCCTGGAGGGCGTCCGCCCTGGAGGGCCTGGAGGGCCCTGGAGGCCCTGGAGGGCCTCCCTGGAGGCCCTGGAGGGCCTCCCTGGAGGCCCTGGAGGGCCTGGAGGGCCCTGGGCTGAGGGCGGAGGCCCTGGAGGGCCTCCGCCCTCAGAATGCTTCAAAGCAGTGCCGCGGCACTGCTTTGAAGCATCTGATGCTTCAAAGCAGTGCCCCGGCACTGCTTTGAAGCATTCTGAGGGCGGAGGCCCTCCAGGGAGGCGCGAGGATCGCAGGGACCGAGGGAGGCCCTCCAGGGAGGCGTTCGTCTCGCCATCAGGCTCAACCGCGCGCGGCCCCACTGCCCGCACCTCCGCCTTGCCCGCAGTTGCGGCTGTGTCCAGCGCAGTAGCACACATGCCGACTTCGAGCGAATGGAGCCCTGTGTGCGTTGAGAAGGTCTTGTGCATCCGTGGAGGTTGGCTTGCGCAGACCACCCCCATCCCCGACAAGGATGTCAAGGTGCTCCACGCAGGGCCCCTCGGAGAGATAAGCTTCGTGCACGTGAACATGCAAAAGGCTTGGCTGCTCAAGGTGTGCGCCAAAGGTTAACCGACCGCAGGGGCCTTGAAGGCCTCCAAGGCCTGGGACGCGCTGAAGAAAGAACTCGCGAAGCAGGGCGGCGCCGCAGTTGCGGACGAGGAGAGCGACGGCGACGCGGGGGACGAAGCAGATGACCCCATGTCGGCCCTGGTCAGCTCCACGGACGCCACGAAGAAGCAGGCAGCGACCCCGACCAGCGCCAAGAAGCAGAAGACTGGAACGCGTGCGGCGGCTACTGGCCTGCCCGGGGGCGAGGCCGTGGAGTCGGCCATAGCCACTGTGCACTCTGTACAGATGCCCGCAAAGAGCCCCATGAAGTTTCCGCACGACACGGCCGTTCGAAACGTGCGGGTGGCCAGCTTCAAGCGGAGGACGTTGTGGCTGGACGCTGCAGACCTTGGGTGGCTGATCGACATGATCGTGGACGACGCGAGCCTCGGCGGTGTCCCCGACATCGGCGACGGCGACAAGGACGAGGCCGCAGTGGCGGACAGGGACTGGGCAACGGCGGTTGACCCTGCCACCCCGCTGGCGAAGCAAAAGGAGGTCGACTCCCCCGTGGCGCAGGGGAGCGGCTCTGGCTTCACCGTCGTTTGGGACTTCAAGGGCGCATGGGTCGCGACCATCACGCGAGAGTGTGCCAACAAGGGCAAAAGGATCGAGATGGATGTGAAGAAACTTACAAAGAAGAAGTGGCAGTCGGCGCAGTCGGTGAAGGGCTACGACTACGAGTGGGAGGGCATGACGCAGCACCAGCGCAAGCAAGCGGCTCTGGATTACCTCGAGCTCCAAATCCCCAGTCTGTTCGACTGAGGCCCGAAGCCGTATGGGCCGCAGTTGCGGTGGGGCTACTGAGTGCCCGCAGTTGCGGGGTGGCTGGGTGCGCGTGAACACGCGGATGGCGAGGCGGTGTGAGGAGGCAGGCGGAAGGTTTAGGGTGTTCCACGGGTGCACGCCTTAGTGCGCCAACTTGTGTGGGCGAGCGTTTTTCTTAGAGAAGCATGGAGTGAAGCATCGAAACCCTGTGCGCGCGATGATTGGGGCTTCCGCGCGGGCGTTGTTGAAAAAGTACCTCCTTCTTCGCCCCTCCGCATCGTCTTCAGTTGCTCCTCCCTCCTCCCCTCCCTCTTCCTAGTTCTGTAGCCCGCAGCCGAGTGCCCGGCCCGAGTCGTTCGCCACGCGACCGATCATGGATGTTCCCGTGGGGCGGACATGGTATGGCGAGGAGGACGGAACGCATTTCGAGGTGGAGTGGCTCCATTACAACAGCGGCTGCGCACCGAGGAAAACGAAGTATGGCACCACTGGGCTCGCCAACATCTTGAGCCGCAGTAGCGGCGTTCCGTGCCCCAAGAAGATAAAGGTGCACGCATGTGCGGATTTTCCGTGCCTAGCGAAGTGGCCCGCGTCGCAGTACGGCCTTGCTGAGCCGCCTCACTTTCATTTGCGGCCGTCTGCTTGGCGACCGGGCGCGACGCCACCGCCCGCAGTTGCGGCTCCAGGCGGCGCCGCAGTTGCGGCTCCCTCGGCCCCTGCGCACATAGCACCAGCAGCACCAGCAGAACTCGCAGCTCCTGCGCAAGAAGGACACGCAGCTCCAGCACCACAAGCACCCGCAGAACCCAAACCTCCAGCAGCCCCTGTGCCCGAAGCACCCGCAGCAGCAGCCCCTCCAGCTCCTCCAGCTCAAGTGCACGCAACACCAGACCCGCCTGCTGCGCAGGAGACCGCAGTTGCGGTTGAAGCTCCTGAGGGAGTGGAAGCGGACAAAGACACACCACTTCCAGCACGCTTGCCACCAGCGCGGCCGCTGCCAGAGAACTGGTCGAAGACGCAGGTCGCATTCTTCCCGTGCCAGACCCAAAGGCTGCAGCACGAGTTGCGGCGCCTGTTGGCGACGCCTTGCGGCCACGAGTCGCGGCGCCACCCCGGGCGCCAGAGAAAGGTGTTCCTGTGGAAGACGCGCCAAAGATCCAGGCCGCAGTGGCGGCGACGGTGCCTGACGTCGTGATGGCTCTCCTGAGGCAGATTCTGTCCGAGAATTCCTACATAGGGTATTCAGCTTTCATGCTGTTTGCCTTGCGGTTCGGGCGTCGACCTTACGTGTGGGAAGGCGAGAACCGCAAGGACCTCTTTGACTTCTACATGCCTTGGGCAAAGGAGAAGTGCACTGAGCCATGCGCCGTCGACGGCGTGGCGTGCGTACTCGCCGCTGCTGAGGATCTGTTCGGGGAATGGACAACGGTGGAACTCAGGCCCGTGACTCCCGAGAACCCTCTCCATGAGGTGCGCCACTGGGTGGCCGCAGTTGCGGTGGGTGGCGTGTGCTCTGAGGGGGCGGACGCGTTGAACAGGTTCTACGGTCCTATGGGACAATGGGTCCTAGGGACTGTTTGCGATGGAAACTGCGGCATTGACCTTATGGCGATGATGTTGCAGAAACCGCAAAATGCCGAGACGCGCAAATGGCTTCGGGAGGAACTGTACGATTTCGGGGTGCGCCGCTGGGACGAACCGTGGTTGCACGACCTGCTCGTTGTCACGCAGGAACTAACCTTGGAGGAGGTGCGGGCGTACCGCAGTTGCGGGGCCAGCGGCCCTGCTGGACCCATGGTCCTGCACGACTCCGAGGGCGAGGTCGAACCAGCAGAGGCGCCGAGAGAGGCGAGCGCGCCACGCCCCGCTCTCATGGCGGCGTTAGAGTGGCAGACGGGCGTGCAGGACATGGGTATATTGCTTGCCATGGCTGAGGCTATGCCCGAGGCGTTGCAGGATGAGCAGATCAGGGCGCACGCACTGGCCAGCGCACGCCCAAAACCCGAAGTTGCGGAACAGAAGCGGCGCGTGTGCCCGCACATGCTCAGAGACCGCGAACTGGTTTGCAAAGAACTGGAGGCGCACGCACGCAGTTGTGGTTGGCTGGGCGAGGGCGTTCTGCCACGGAATTCAATCGCGTCTTTTTGCGGGCGGTTCACGTGGCCGAAGGGCATGGGGGTCGTCCAGCAGCGCCAGGCCGTCTCCAAGTGGTTTCAAAACTGGCGCACACAAGGTGGACATGGCACGGCGGGCGTGCATGGCTGACGCCGCGCGCGGGGCAACCAAGGGCGCCCGAACAAGGCTCCATGGCTGGAAGCCGCTCTGTACGAGTGGTGGTCCCACATGAGGTACTCCGTGGACTGGAAGGCGGTGGCCAAGCGAACCGCAGTTGCGGAGGAGAGGCCCAAGATGTTGGCCAGGTTCTCCCAATCCCTGCTGGTTACGAAGGCGAAGCAACTCGTCGCGGACTACTGCGTGGATACAATGAAGCGGGGAGGCAAACCGATGGTGCCGCAGTTGCGGCCTCGGTGGTGGGTGAAGTGGCGGCGCTCCTACGGCCTGAGCATGAAGAAGCCGAACCGCAAGTACAAGGTGCCAAAATGGGTGCTCCAATCTCGTTTTGAGACTATGATCTTGAACGTGGCCAGGGTCCGCGCAGCTGCAGAGGAGCTTCTGGGGTACGACCCGCACATCCTGAACTGGGACCAGTCGCCCTTTCACCACAACGAGTCGTCGTCGGCCTCGAAGCCGACCTTGGCTGTGAAGGGTGGCATTGTCCCGCTTGTCGAGGCGCATGACGACAGCAGGGCTCGGTGGACAGCAAACCTGACGGTGTCGAGCGACGCGGAGGACATCCGCAGTTGCGGACCACCGCCGGCGGAGCTAATGTTCAAGGGGGGATCTGTCATCGCTGAGGGCTTGGCCGCACATGCCCGCAGTCGCGGCTATCCGTCTTGGGTGAGCACGGCGACGTCCGAGAAGGGGTCCTACCGCGCAGACGACGTTGTATCATTCTTGCAGCGGCACTTGCGGGCCTCGCCCGACGACCCGCAGTTGCGGGGAAAGTGGCGCATCCTCATGGCCGACGACCATTCCCCGCACAAAGCAGACGCTGTGCGGAGACTCGCCTGGCAGCGCGGCTACGTGCTGATCATTCACGGCGGGGGGACGACCGCAGTTGCGCAGCCCGTGGGCACGGACTTGAACCAGCACGTGAAGCGCCGGTACATTGCCCTCGAGACCAAAGCGCTGGTGCAGCAAATGGCGTTGGGGAAGCACGTGCCGCAGTTGCGGCGTTCCGATTGCGCCGACTTGATGCTGTCAGTGTTGGAGAATGTGCAGTTGCACTTGGACGCCGCGAAAGGTTTCCTGAAAGTGGAATTCGAGCGCCCTTCGACAAGTCAGGAGATCTCGAGATTTGCCGAGAGGCGGCGGAACTCTGGGAAGCAGGGGGGCTGCGAGCAAAAGTGGACACCGCAGTTGCGGAGGTGAGGGAAGAATGCGAGCAGAAACGTTTGAAATGGTCCTACAATGACGTGCTGCGTCTCATACACGAATACGAGAAACACGACGCCACAGATTCCGTGTTGGAGAAGCTCGGCGACGAAGCGCTAGGCAGGAGCCAGGCCACGAGGAGGGCGATGAGGAGGGCGGGGAGGAGGAGGAGGAGGAGGTGCACGAGGAGCACGAGGAGGACGAAGAGCAAGAGGAGGCCTCGTGGGCCGAGGCTCTTGCGGAACAGTGCGATGCCGCAGTTGCGGCACCTGGGCCTCAAGGATCCTAGGTATCCATGGACTGCGTGGTCGACGCAGAGGCGGCCGAGCAGGTGGCAGTGGCGACGTCCTTGGCAGAAACGCTCCGCGAGGCGGAAGATATGCTGCGCCAAGTGGGCATGGAGAAACTAGCGCAGGATTGCCTACAGCAACGACACAAACAAAAGAAGCGGTTGAGAGAGCTGGCGCGGGAGGACAACGAGGTCCTACGAGCGTTGACTGCCCAGCGAGACCACGAAGCCGCAGTGGTGGCGAAAAAGCGGCGCCTGGCTCTGGAAGCGAACGACAGGAAGAAGGCGTTGCACGATCTCAAGAAGCAGATTCGAGAGGCCGAGGCCGCCTTGAGGGCAAAGAAGGAGGCCGCAGTTGCGGTGGAAACGGCTTTGGCTAACAAACACGCCCTAGCGCAGTGGATTCCCGAGGAGTTCAAGATCAAGAAAAACAGGATGGCAGCTCTGGATCGCCTGGCTCGCGGAAAAGGCGTCCTCTCAGACGAGCAGAGGGGGGAGTGGGCATGGGTCAAGACGCATTGGGACGAGGAGATGTGCAAGCAGCACAAGGAGCAATGGCCGCTCACGTTTGCTGGGTGGCTGCAAAAAGTCGCGAACGACGCGGCGTCTGGGAACCGTTCGGCGCTGTCGCAGTTCGTGCATTCGGAAACAGTGAGAACCCTGGGAGGGCAAATGGCGCTGGTAATCCCAGCCCTAGCGTGATGCAGGCCGCAGTTGCGGACCCACAGTAAGTCCAGAGGGAAGTTGTTTTTCCAAGCGGCTCCCGCGCGGGCAGGAGATGAGGCAAAACCGCAGTTGCGGTCTTCCTGCTGCTGTGAAAATAATCCTTTCACAGTCCCTTGCAATCGTCGCCCTCCTTCTGCTTCTCCGCAGTCCATTTGTTGTTCTTTCGGTTCCTTTGAGTCCTCGCCCTCCTTCTGCCACTCCTCGAATCCTCTTTGTCTCCTCCCTCCATCCGACCCCATGCCCATTCACGAGCCATTTCCGTAGCCACCGTGGCTCGAGGTGGCGCACGCGAAGACGCAAGCATGTGGCCGCCCGCGCGCCCGAGCGCATCCTCAGGGAGTATGGACCGTGGACCTCGATTCGCCAGAACGGTGTTCATCCACAACGCTGAGGAGGAGGGAGGCAAAGACGAGGAAGCCGCAGTTGCGGATGATGACGACGACCAGCGGACGCAAGATGGCGACAGCACCGTCGCGTCCTCGGCTGCCTCCGCTGACGAGGCTGAGTCCCGGGGAGGTGCGGGAGCCGCAGTTGCGGCTGCACATGACTCCTACATGCCGAGAGTGTTGTCGTCGCGGAGACCCTGGAAACGGGTGCCCATCATCGAGACAAGCAATCTGTCGGAAAAAACAAAGAGCTCTTGTCGACGCATGGGAGGAGAAAACGGAGTTCGAAGCGGGACGGGTCGGCTTCTACGTGGCCAACTTCGGAGGGACTGCAGCTTGACCCACGCAACGCGCGGACGAGTGGGCGCAGCTCCGCGCGAACCCTGCCCAGATCATCGCCCTCTGCGAGTGCGACGACGAGACCTGCGCGGTACTCAGTGGGGAGCACGACGCGAGGGACAGTGCAGCCGCAGTTGAGGACGATAGGTTTCGGAGTCGGACTCAATACAACTACCTGTGCGTTAAGGGCGGCGAGCCATCAGGGACCCTCCTTGTTGGCATGAGGGACCGCAGTGGCGGCCACATTGAACACGTAGACTTTGCGAGACTCTTCCACAAGCAGGAGAAGTCCAAAACGAAGAAGAAGAAGAAACAATCCGCAGTTGCGGAGGCTCCTGCGCCAAAGCTGCACAACAAGTACTCCAGGGTGATGGTGGTGCGCGTCCACCTGGACCAGGCCGTGACCCATTTGGGGGGCTCCTTCAACGTCATGGCGGTGCACGTCCACCACAGCTTGGCCAACCAAGACTGGGGCGTCACGAATCTCCATGAGTTCTACAACTGGTTCGTCGCCTACGTCAGGGAATGGGACGTGAAGGTCTGCATGGGGGACTTCAACATGTGCATGTTCCAGCTTGTGTCCTGGTGCCGCAATTTCGGCCTGACTGTGGACGTCGCCGCGTGGACCCCCTGGAAGACAGCAGGCGGCCAGCCCAGGGCAGACAGCATGGCGATTTTGTTCATAAACTGTCCTGGGCAGTACAAGCTTCACCATGGCCTGAGTGTTCTGCACGACCGTGAGGGCGGATTCTTGACGACCCAGCATGATCCGTCTATCCCTGTCTTCGACTACACGAATGGCCCTGGGAAGATGCTTCAGACTTACGTGCCCAAGGCTGAGCCCGTTGAAAACAAGATGCGCGCCTTCCTGACGCCATCTGGCGAATCATTGACCGCAGTTGCGGAGTTCGAGCAAAGGATGGCGCGCAGGGAACGCGACGATTGGGTGCGCCATCCCTTCAGAGTGAAGCAGGGCAACCTCGACGACAAGATATGGCATGGCGCCTTCGGCAGGGCGAGGCACGGAGCGCACTTCCCTCTGGTGGCTTTCACGCACAATCCGTGCCGCAGGTCACCTGAAAGACTCGCCGCGAGGTTGGAACGCAGGAAGGGCGGCAGGAAGGGCGGCAAGAAGGGCGGCAAGAAGGGCAGCTACGCGGACACCGCAGTTGCGGGGAAGGGCGTCCGACCCCAGATGGGAACCGCAGTTGCGGGGAGAGACGCTGGGCTGAGCGAGCTGGGAACACGCCACCGCCGCAAGCTGCCAACGGCGACGATGCGACCCCTTCTTGTGCCGCAGTGGCGGCTGGGTCCTGGGACGCCAGCGGCAGCGGCGCATGGGAGGCGCGCAGTCCCGCCACGAGATGGCAGGGCTGGTCCTGGTGGGACTGGAGCTCGAGCGAATGGGGCGCTGATGGCGCGCACTGGTGGCCCTCTGATCATGCCGCAGTTGCGGACAATGCCCCTGAGGGCTCGCCTCCTCAGCGTGAAGTCGAGTGGGGCTCGAGCGGGCGACCTGCCGAGCGCCCTCCGTGGAGCTTCGAGGGGCAGCGTTGGTGATGGCCGCAGTTGCGGGCAAGTGGAGCATGATGTTGATTGCCGCAGTTGCGGACAGTGTACGCTGGAAAAAATCATCATCATCATCAATCATAATCATCATCATATCATCATATCATACGTTCAAAGCAGTGCCGGGGCACTGCTTTGAACGCGTTCAAAGCAGTGCCGGGGCACTGCTTTCGATCGTCGCCTCGTCGCCGTTATAAGGGCTTTCGGATTAATCTGTAGCCGCCATTCTGGCGCGCGCATCCGCTTGAGACAAGTGTTTGGCAAAGTCACGAAAGTGTTGTGTGGTAGCGCGCTTGGCACGATGTGCCGGTATTGCCACACGCCATCGACCTACGCCTGACTTTACTTGAAGCTTGGCATTTTCGCAGCGTTGCATAGCAAGCGCTGTGATTTGCTCTTGAGGAAGGCGTTGGGAATGGCAGAGGAGGTAGAGAGCACATATGAAGGAGTCGAAACAGAGGTGCTGCATAAGACTGGCGCGTGAGCCAAAGGGGAGGCTACAGGCCGGGCACACCTGGGTGTCCGGTACTAGGCCCTTGACCCTGTGGGACAAGGTCCAATGCGCCTGGGCAACGTGTTGCTTTAGCCCTCGAAATTTTAAAAATGTGCGCGCGCATCATGGACAGGTGAGCACCGTTGGGTAGTGCGCTGCCATGCGTTGCTGCTCGATCGGGTGCTGTACATGGTCCGTCGGCAGGGGGATCCCACATGGGACAGAAATGGTAAAAAAGTGCTTGGCAGCTGCCTCGGCGAGTGCTGCTCGAGCGAAATGCTGTGCTCCCGCTGTAAGGGCGTTGCGAATTCTGCGCTTCCATCCTGTGTGGGATTGAAGAGCTAGGGCCTCCCACTGGTCCAGATGCGACACTGGCGAGGGCATTTGTTCAAGATTGGCAGAAAATTCGCCCAGCCACTGCAGGTCCTTCTGCACCAGGGCAAGCCGCGAATCCGGGACGTCTGCGGCTAGTTTGGCCAGCAGGGAGGTGAGGTGCGGAGGTCCCGTGCGGAGGAGTCTGCCAAAGAGGCGCAGACGCATTGCACTGAAGATATGCGGTAGAGGGGGTCTGCAGACCTTGGCCAGGATAAATGAGTCTCGCTCTGCCGTGCTGTCGCACCTTGGGAGGTGGAGCAAGCGCCTGTACATTCTCATGAGTTCTCCTTGTAAGGAGACTATTTGCGGCCCAGTGAGCAATGGCCAAACAGCTGCATTAAAAAGGCGGGAAGAGAGGATGAGGGAGTCCAGTAAATTCAAGTGCTCATGAAGCCAGGTACTGGAAGAGTGGCGCAAAAATTGCCTGGCTAGATTACGCCAGCTGGGGGCCGCCTCCGATCGCCTGTGGGCGAGTTCGGGGCCTATACTGCCCTTTTCGTCCAGGTGTGTGCCTAGATATGTGTATATTCTGGCGAAGTGGAGGGAGAAAGGCAAGTGCCCTAGAGCAGGTGAGACTAGCATGTGCCCATTGAGCCCTTGGGGGTCCCAGAGCTTGCGGCGAAGGGATATGGAAGCTTCCCCTCTAAACTGAAAAAGGCACATGGTTTTGTTGACTTGAAAATTTAGCTTGATGCCTGAGAGCGCGTAGGCTTCAACAATGGTGGCCATTAGTGTGGGCATGGCGTCAAATAGCTCCTTAGTGGGACCAAGGAAGGCATATGCACCATCATCGAAAAAGCATGAGTCAAGATATTGGTGCACTTCTGTCTCTGCGGAGGCAATATTGTCCTTGTGATGAGCGAAAAAAGAGCGCGGGGCATCCTTGTTCACCTGGACATTGAGAATCAGGTGTGCAAGCGGTGATTCGGTGAGCTGCTTGACAGCTTCGTTGTTGGCTCGGGCCATGAGGAAGTTGAAAAGAACATCTCCGAGCTGCTGTCCTGGGATGGTGCCACGTAATGTGAGTGCAACCCCTGAGGCTCCCGGGTAAAAGGCCCAAGTATGCTCGTATGCAGCCGAGAGTTGAGCATGGAGATGCGGGGGGAGACCAGCCTCCTGCAGAATAGGAGGGGCAGAGAGCAAATGTCTTATTAGTTCTTCACCTGTCTCCTGAGGGAGATCAAGGGAAGCAACTAAGTAGTAGAGGTCTGCTTGTTGCGAGTCGCAGTAAAATATGAGCTGTCGGAGGGCCCTGTAAAAGGCTGAGACAGCGTCTATCAATATGTACGCTGAAGAAATGCGCAGGCTATTTGCGTAGGCTTGGTGCGCTAAGACCGCGAGCGTAGCGAAATCTGTGCCCCGTCCGGCAATGCCGCCTGACTGTGAGGCGCCTGCCATGGGAGGAAGATATTCCACCAGTTCTTTACGCAATAGGGCACGATGTCGCTTGGAGAAGTGGGGGGAGGCCATTACCGAGCGGGAGTTGGCCATTATGGCCGGATTGCCTTTACCCTTAAAAATGTCGAAGTTGTATCCTCCCCGCCAAGCCAGCGGTTCCTCAAGGCGCACCTGCGCCTTGAGGTGGACCGGGTAGTACTGCTTCGCGAGTAGACGGTGAAACGACTTGACAAAGGCTCCTTTGAAGCCATCCACACTGGCTGCCGAGTCTGGGGTTCTGGCATAGGCGCGCTCGATTTGCGCTAGGGAGAAGAGGGAGTATGGAGGGGGAATATCCACCGTAAGGTCAACGGGCAAAAACGATGCACTAGCGTCGTAGGCCTTGGCATGTTTGAGCGGAATAACTGCGCCATGCTCCTGTCGAGCAAAATGGGACAGCCACGTGTCGGCCGCTTGGGTGGCGTCCACCACGAAGGTGCCCGCTGCCGTGGAGAGGATAGGTAGGGGAGAGGAGCGTAGCTTCTTTTTGGAACCCACGCCCAACGTACGTAAGCGCGCAAAGGCAGTGCGTTGTTGTGAGGTCTGCCATGCCTCGTGAACTTCGGCAGCAATGCCTTGTAGGTGAAAGGCGGCATCCAGGTCGACGGAGCAACGTACTGCCTGTGTGAATTGAGCAAGGACGATGGCCCTGATGGCGCTTGCGCGTGCGCGTAACTGGATGGCAGCCGCGTGTGCGGTACCTATGGTAGGCGCAGAGCAAGCATGAGGGAAACGGGTTTTAGCAACGCGAGTAGGCGAGGATGCTAGAAACTGATACAAGCAGGCCATGCGAATTCTGGGCTTCCATTTAATGGAGGCATTAGGGTCAGCCATGCTGGCACGCATGCCGCGGAGAGCAGCGCCGAGCTCCGCAAGTTTGGCAAAAGCATTATTAATTGCGGGCATCAGCGAGAGCTCTTCGTGATGTCGCAATGCCGCTTTAGGACGTGTAAATGCTTGCCTGGATCGCACATATCGCTTCCATGCCGCGATAGCTGCCAGCAGGAAAAGGTTGCGTGCTTCCTGTTGAAGCGTGTCGGCTTGGCTGACAATTAAAGCTCTGGCATCCATGAGCCTAAGGGTGGCCATGGAGACGCGGGAGTTGGAAGGTGCGCGACCTGTAGACGTGCGGGGTTGGGGAAATGCCTGTAGCATGGCGTTGCGCGCCTCCCTGTCTAATATGAGCGCGTGGTCTGAGGCGTGCAGGTCGAAAGTTAAAGCTTCAGGGGGAGGCGAGAAAGTGTCTTCAAAAAGCTGTCTGGCCGACGGGTCGAGGTATGCATTGGGGTCGTGCGGAATACGCATGACCTGGCGTCCCTGGTCTTCGTTAGGTCGGAGCTGCAGCTTGAATCGGCATAATAAGCACGGAACAGCGTGGTCTAGCACTGCGAGTGCTAAAGAAAGAGAATACTTGACTTCGCATTCGTTGGCAGAGGCGCCTAAGGGTATAGCTATATAGTCCCTGCGCTTCCAGTGCTGTTTGAAAGCGGGGTCACGTGCAGGCGCGATCCACGTGCCCGCCCCCATAGGGTGTGGCACAAAGGTGGCCGGCAGCCAAAGCTTAGATGCAAGTAAGAATCGATGGAAACAGGAGCCAGCCGTGTTAACTTGCTCCGCGTGTTGTGGGCCAGTGGCCGCTGATGTTTGCGTGCCCACTGCAGCATTGGAGTCCATTAGGACAAGAGTAGGAGTAGGCTGTGGTAAAATATGGTCGTGCACATGTCTAAGGTGCTGCCACCAGACGACCTGTTCGTGGAGAGGACGCCCTGAATGATGAGCATGTGCCACGAGGATGCTGAAACGTAGGCCGTTCTGACTGATGACGGCCGCGATAATGCGCGGGTCTTGGTGTACAATACGCACGCTGTGAGACTTAATAGGGAAAGTGGGAATGCCTTTGGCATTGGGAAAAACGGGCGTGGTAAGGTTGACCCATAGCGCGCAGCCGCAGGCATGAGTTCCAGCTTGAGACTTTGACAAAAAGACTACGTACGGGGGGACCTGGCGTTTGCCAGAGCCCGTGTCTGTGACTCGCGTCTCTTGCATACCGATAACGTCGAGCCCGTTGCGTTGAAAAGCGGCGGCCAGTTGGTGGAGGCGTCCTTTGACGGCCACGCCTGTAAGCCTGGCTCTTTGGGAGATGCGCGAGGCAGGAGTGAGAGAGAGAATGTTGGCTGAGGCTAGCCTGAGACAGCATGACGCCGTGGCGTCTGCGATCGGGGCTGCCTCTTTGAAGAGACCCGGAAAAACATCAGCAAGCGAGGTGCGCGGGGGGAGAGGAGGATTGAGACTAACTTGATGGTTCGGCGGGTAAAGCGCACGCTGTTGCTGAGGCAGGCACTCAAGCCAGAGCCATTCCAAAATGTGCGCATTGTCTTGGAGAAAGCTCATGAGGGGCGGGAGCACTGGCGGAGGTAGGAGTGCGAAGGAGTAAAGTCTGGCGACCGTGTCAACCATTTCGTTGAGCGGGTCAGCTTGGTGACCGCGCACGTGCTGCCATGTAAAGCGGCGTTTCAGGGCAAGTACCTTGCACAGACTGTCGAGGCGGCTTCTATGCTCCATTAGTGGCTCAGCCACTGTACCGCCTTTGGCGGTGGCGACAACATCCACGTTGTCTGAGTGAAAGGTGATAGGAACGGCGGGAGGGAGGGGGGACTGTAGAGCCCATAGCGCCGCCCAAGTGGCGGCATCGAATTCCGCTTTAGCGGAGACTCTATCTGCTCCCATTGTCTCCGGGGTGGGACACCCTAGGAAGCCTAGAAAGTGTCGAGTGCCGTCAAGCCATGCAAAGACCAGAAAAGCCCACGCTGGTGGGCCAGCGAGATCTCCTTTGGAGCCCCTCCGCTGGCGTCGGTATATATATCCGCGGAGTCAAAAGCCGCGTAGGGAGTATCAAAGACAAAGCTGTGCCAGGTGGGGATGGAGGAGGAGTGGAGAGCTGGAAAAATGACATCGAAGTCCCTGACCAACTGTATGGAGGTAGCCGTAAGCACCGGTAGCATCCACCTCATGGGCGGAAGTGGGCTGCGGCGTATGCCTTGCCGCCCCCCCAGGTTCACCCGTGGGCAGTGTCCGGGGGAGCGACCTGAAAAACCGTGCCGTCGCGCGTTGCCTGGGCTAAATCGTCCTGAACAGCTTGTGCCGCGTGGGCCTCGGCTTCAGCGCGGAGATCCGCAGCCTCTGCTTCTGCCATTGCATCTGCAGGGCTGCGTGGGGTAGACGAGGCGGATGCCCCTGCACGTGCCTTCGGCTCAGCCTCGGCTGTCTCGGGCCTGGGGCGACGTGAGCCACGAGGGCTCTTGCTGCGCGCTGCCTGCCTAGCTACAAAATCTTCCTCGCTGATGCCTGAAAGCGCGCGCTGCTCGGCCTGACCCGCACGCGCGGATCTGCCCCTGGCCTGCGCGCTTGCGCTGCGGCGGGAGGATGCCATGGAGACTGGCTCGCCTTTTTCATCTGAGAGGTCCCACCCAAGCTGGCTGGCAGAGCGGGTAGGCGGGGGCATGCCGCTGGGATCCTCTACGGGAGCTGCTGCCGGGCTTTGCTGGTTGATAGCTTCCTCCCTAACTGAGCTATCTTGAAACGAGGGCGCAGTGGTGATCGCCTCCCCTGTCGGCGACTTGGGCACTGGCGCTGGCCCGGGTTTGGGCGCGAAACCTAGGCGGAATAGCGGGCCTGCTTTGGGGGAAGCGCGGGCCTGTTCACATCCTAACGGCGCTGTGGCCCCCCCCCGGACCGTAGCGCCGTGGCTAGAGGCGGCGGCTGGCACTAGTTGCCCGGCCTTGATCTGTGAGACTAGGGTGTCTACTGAGTTGCGCATGGCTTGGGCCTGGGAGTCAAAATTTGCCTTGATGGTGGCAACTTCCCTGGCCATGGCCTCGGCGTTGCTTTGCATGGCCGCAGAGAGTGATGTGATGTAAGGCTGTTCCAACCCTTGGATGCCTGGGAGGGGCGCTGGGCAGTGGAGGAGTGGGGGAGAGGTCGGCGCTGCCGTGAGGGGCGTGGCCGTTCCCAGGTCATGTGGGTCGGCTTGCTCCTCACCTGTATGCGTTGCAGAGAGTGCCGCAGTGCGCTGTACTGCACCTGTCTCCTCCGCCGCGTCCCCCATCATGAGCGAGTCGGTGATGGCGGCGACTGGCGGTGCTTGCGACTTGAAATAAGCTAGTAGCATGGCAGCCTGGCTGAGGTCCGCTTGTGCGGTCTGAAGGGCCAGGGCAATGTTGCGCACGTGCTCCTCCGCCTGCGTTTGTTTGGCTGCCAATTGCTCACAATTGGCCTGCAGGGAGGCCACCACGTGCTCTTGCTCGCTAATCTTGGCCAGCGGATCCCTCGCGTTGGCCAATTGAAAATTAACTAGTGAAATCTCCTTACGGATCTCGGTGATACGCATATCGGAGTGTCCTAGGAGAGTTGAGGCCCTAAGCTGCAGGATTAGTGCCTCCTTGCTCATTGCAAGGGCCTTGCGGTGCTCCAGCAGGCGGTCGGGCTCAAGCGGGGGGTAAAGCCAGGCTGAGTGAGAGTGCGCCTCGTCTGGGGTAAGGGTAGGGCACTGCGCTGTGAGTTCCGCCTCCGAGAGTTCAGTGGCGGGATCCAGCGCTCCAAGCGAGGCGGAGGCCTGTTCGGCCGCGAGGAAAGGAGACTGCTGTACAGAGGTTGGGCCGAAGAGTGTAGGGGGAGTGGCCACGCCGTCTTGAGGAGGCGCAAAAGGGGAAGGCAGTGACTGGGGAGACTGCCCTATGATGCCTGTGTCCTTGGCCCCGTGTGGGGTGCCAGGAGCCTTCAATGGAAGCTGCTCCCCGTCTCTGCGCTGGTACTCGCGAGCTCTACGAGCGTCTTCCTTCTCTCGCTTCTTGCGCTCCTTGCTGGAGCTCCCAGCTTCTTGGACCGCATGATCTCCTGGGGGCGCAGGGAGCAGGCCGTATTCCGCTGCCCATGCAGCCACCTGGTCGAAGGACGGCGCACCTGTCGGTGCGTGGCCCTTGCCCTGGTGCATCCCCCCCGTGCTGCCTGAAAAGGAGCGAGGGCCCTTGTGGCCCGGCCCCGCGCCCCCATCATGCAGGGGCCTGTGCTGCCCCTGACCTTTGGCTGGGCCGACCTTCGCTTGTTGGTGACCTGCTGCCCGAATCGGAAAACAGTTGGGACATGAGGCATCCAAGGTGGTATTGGCCCGGCCACATTGCAGGCAATACCAGAATTCGGGCGGGGCGCTGCCTTTCTGGTGCACTGGCTGCTGGGGTGGAGGAAAAAAGTCCATGGGAAGGCGCGTGGCATAAAGAGACGGTGAGGGAGGAGCAGCCAAGCGCTGGGTGGGAGAAGTAGCCATACCGTGCTGCTGCAGCCCAGATAGTGGCGCATGCTGAGGGGGTAAGGTAGGAGGAACAGCGCCTTGCTGGGGGATGCCCTGAAAGGAGTGGTGCTGTGAAAGCATCATCGCAGCCTTGTGCACCCTTAAAAGCGTGCGGGCGTTAGCGCGCTGCTTGCGCGCTCTGCGATGAGGAGCGGGCTCGTCGCGAGGCCGCTGGGGATAGGAAGGAGGAGAGTAGGCAGGCGTCGCGCCTGTCAGATGGCGGCCCGATAGGGCGTCGCGTCGGGGATCGGCGCGGAACCGGTTATCCAACCGCTCGAGCCAAACCTGGAGGAGGGAGGAGGGAGGAGGGAGGAGGAATGAGGGGAGGAGGGAGGAGGGAGGATGAAGGAGGGAGGAGGGAAGGAGGGACGGAGGAGGGAGGAGGAGGAGGGAGGAGGTGGGAGCAGGGAGGAGGGAGGGAGGAAGGGAGCAGAGGAGGAGGAGAGGAGGAGGAGGGAGAGAGGAGAGGAGGAGAGAGGAGGAAAGGGGAGGAGGAGGAGGAGGAGGAGGAGGAGGAGGAGGAGGAGGGCGGAGGAGGAGGAGGATGGGAGGAGGAGGGCGGAGGAGGAGGAGGAGGAGGAAGAGGAGAAGGAGGAGGCGGAGTTGATCGACGGGGTGGCAAACCTCAGCGATAGTGCCGGACGGAGACGGCCGAGGAGGAGGAAGAAGAGACGGAGGAGAAAGAGGAGGAGGAGGCGGAGGAGGAGGAGGAGGAGGATGAGGAGGGAGAAGGAGGGAGGAGGAGGAGTTGGAGGAGGAGGAGGAGGAGGAGGAGGAGGAGGAGGAGGAGACGGCATTGGGGGATCCAGAGGATGACGACGAGCAGCGGCAGGAGGGTGGGAGGAGCAGACCGCTGCGGCTCCGCAGTACCGCTCCCGACGTGCGGAAGGGGATCGCGGAGTGCGACGTGAGGGACGGGGATTTCGTGACGATGGAGGCTGCCCCTGTCGAAGCGACCATCAAACGACACAAACACAAAGTTGTGGTGATCTGCGCAGATTTCTTGGATCTGCGCTGGAGCCCCCTGGCGTCGCCTCCAGCGCCGCCTCTGGCGCGCTGCGCGCGCTAGGGAGGGGGGTGCAACTCAGATCCAAGACATCCGCGCAGACCTCTACAAGTGTATCGGAGGTTGATAGACCTCCTACCCTGACACGTCGATTATGGAATTGGCCGTTTTCGGTTTTCGAGAGGGCGTTGCGGCCGTCGTTTTTGCGGGTCCAGGTCCGTCGGTTTCGGCCCCAGGCCTCTTTCACTGAGGGGAGGTTTACTAAACGGAGGTTTGTCCACCGCCGAGTGTATGTGGATGTGAATGCCGTTATTTTTGGCCTGTGCTCCCGGCTCCTCGCGTGCCCCTGCCCTCCTCCAAATCGTGTTGCGGTCTCAAGCGCCCGCCTTTTCGGCAAGCGGTGCCGACGCGTCGGTCACCGCTTCTTGTCATTGGTTCGATGTCTTGTCGGTTGAACTTCTTGTCCGTTGGTTGATTGGCAGCCCGGTTGGTTGTTTTTTGTCTGAGTTAAGGATTCAAGACGTTTCGCGTAACCCTACCAGCCCCTTCAGACTCCCTGGGCAGCAGCACCCTTGCACCCGCCGCTCGGCGCCGGCCGCGGTTCTCGCGCGCCTCCGGCCAATTTGTAGCGGCCGCAGCCCGACCGTTACCCGCCGCCGCTGGCGCTTCCGCCTGCGGCTGTAACAAAAACAAGTAACCCTACCAGCCCATCCAGAAACAATGCCCAGGCGAGTTGCCCTGATCAGGGATGTTGAGGAGCATGCAGTGGGGGGAGCATGCAGTGGAACAAAGGGTTGGGGAAGCCGTCATACCCCAAGTGGGGGAGGACGGGGAAGGAATCGGAAGAGGAGGAGGAGGAGGAGGAAACCGAGGGGGAGGGGGAGGAGGGAGGAGGGAGGAGGGGCATTAGGCGGATGAGCAGGAGGAGGAGGAGGAGGAGGAGGAGGAGGAGCAGGAGGAGGAGGAGGAGGAGGGGGGGCGAGCAGAAGGCCAGAGGCCTCTTGGATGCCTTTCGGAGTCTTTTCGGATGTCTCTTGAAAGTTTAATGGAGTCCTTTGGGGGCGTCTTGGAGGCCTCTTGGCGGTCCCAGGGCAGGGGCCTGGGGCCCATCTTGGAGGGGATCGATCAAAGAAGGGGGGGGTCCTCAATCAGGGCCGCCCCTCGCGCTCTTGGAGCGCTCTTGGGGCGGTCTTGGGACCCTCTTTGGCTCCTCTTGGGGCTCTCCTTGAGCCATCCTGAAGCCATCTTGAGGCCTCGGAGGGCCATCGAAAGCGAAAAGGCGAGAAGGCAAAACACATTGGTCTTCTGTAGGTGGTTGAAGGATGTTGGCCTTCTAGCGGCTTCCTTGAGAAGCTCCGTGGCCACTTGGAGCCGTCCTGGGGAGGTCTTGGCACTTCGTTGGGTCGGTTGCGCTAGAGCTTGACCAATTTATCGGACCATGTGTTACCCCAGCCGTCGTTGAAACCCTTCGGGGAACACGTGAGGAAGATGAGAATGAAGAGAAGAAGGAAAGGACGCAGGAGGAGGAGGAGGCGGAGGAAGAGGAGGAGGAGGAAACGGAGGAGGAGGAGGAGGAGGAGGAGGAGGAGGAGGAGACCTCCGGGGAGCCACTTGAGGCACTCTTGGGGTCTTCTGTGAGCTTCCCGGGAGCCTCTTGGAGGCTTCTTGGGGGTCTCCTTCGGCCTTTTGGGGGCCTTTGGGTGCTTGTTCGGGACCTCTTTGGCCGTCTTAGTGCGTTCCTGCGCCGTCTGACGCCGTCGGGAGCCGTCTTGGGGGCCTCTCTGGACTGTCTTGGGGTCCTCTTGGGGTGCTTCAGGGCCGTCTTGGAGGCCATCTTGGCCGTCATGGAGGCCTCTTGGGTCTTCTTGGGCCACCCTCTGGGCCGTCTTGGGGTCTTCCTGGGCCGTCCTGGGGCCATCTTGGAGGCCTCTGGGGAGCTCTGGAGACGATCTTGGGCCGTCTTGGGCCGTCGGAAGGCCGAACAGAAGCAAATGCCCAAATCCTTCAAACACCTAGGGAAAATCAATGCTTTTGGCATCCTCGTGCCCTCCTGGTGGATCTCTTGGAGGCCTCTTGGGGACCTCCTGGAGGCCTCTTGGGAGCCTCTTGGGCAGTATTGAGCCGTCTTGGAGGCTTCGTGGGCAGACTTGGAGGCATCTTGGACCCTCTGGGGCCATCTAGGAGGCCATCTTGGACCATCTTGGGGGAATCTGGAGGCCGTCTTGGCCGTCTTGGAGGCCAGCTTGGCCGTCTTGGAGGCGATTTGGGCAACCACGGCAGCCTTCCCAGTGGCTGGCGGGATCGGCCGAAGCCCCAGGGGAGTTCTTCTGGAAAAGAACAAAACCAGGGTCCGTTTTCGGTTCTCGAGAGGGCGCCGCGGCCGTCATTTTCCAGGCTTGCGCCCGCCAGGTTTGGGTCCGAGGTCGTTTTCACGAATCCACGTTATACTAAAGGGAGGTCTGTCCATCCCCGATGGTAGCAGACCGATCTCAGACGTCTCGATACTGTAGCCGTGTGTTCTTGATCATTTCCTGTTGAACGGTGTGCTGCCCAGCTCCGTAGTTTGCCTACAGCTCGAATTAAGGAGAATACCAACATTGCCTCTCCAAGGAATTGAAGAGTGAAAATATTTTGTTGGTCGCAGCTCTGGTAGCATACCGATCTCAGGCGTCTAGATACGTTAGACTAGCGCTTCTGATCATTTCCTGTCGGTTGGTGTGCATCTCAGCTCCGTAGCTCGCCTAGCGATCGAATTAAGTAGAGAAAAGCAAACACCATCTCTCAAACATAATTGCAGAGTGCGAATCGAGTTTGTTTGGTCGCAGCTCTGGTAGCAGACCCATCTCAGACGTATCGACATTGTAGGCTAGTGTTGCTGATCATTTCTTCTCGAAGGTGTGCATATCAGCACCGTAGCTCGACTACAGCCCTAGGGAAGTAGAGAAAACCAACATTGAAAGTTGAAGAGTGCACATAGCTTTTTGGTTGCAGCTCTGGTAGCAGACCGATCCCAGGCGTTTAGATACTTTAGAGTAGCGCTACTGACCATTTCCTGTTGAACGGTGTGCTGCCCAGCTCTGTAGCTTGCCTACAGCGCGAATTAAGTAGAGACAACAAGCACCACCTCTCAAGAACAGTTGCAGAGTGCAAATCGAGTTTTTGTTGGTTGCAGCTCTGGTAGCAGACCGATCTCAGACCTCTCGATACTGTAGACTCATGTCCTGTCGGAAGGTGTGCATCTCAGCACAGTAGCTCGCTATACAGCTCTAGTTGCAGAGCACCAACGTTGTCTCTCAAAAGTTGCAGAGTGCGAGTAATTATTTGGTCGCAGCTCTGGTAGCAGACTGATGTCAGGCGTCTCCATACTCCAGACTGGAGTTCCTGATCATATTCTGTCGATTGGTGTGCCTGTCAGCTCCGCAGCTTGTCTAAAGCTCGATATAAGTAGAGAAAGCTGGCATCGTTTCGGCAACAGTTACAGAGTGTGAATAGTTGTTTGGTCTCAGCTCTCGTAGCAGCCATATTTCAGGCATCTCGATACTTGAAACTGGAACTACTGATCATGTCCTCTCGGATGGTGTGCATTTCGCCTCTCAGGGTGGCCTGTAGCGCGAGCTATCTCCCAAATGCCACTAGAACCCCACATGAGTTCCCGTCGAATGGTGTGCATTTCGCCTCTGAAAGTGGCCTGTAGCTCGAGCTATCCCCCAAAAAAACATCCGGAGGACCCAAAAACAGCAAAGATAGCAAATCCCGCCTCGTTGGTTTTTTGTGATACTATCCACCCGATTGACCTGAGATTAAGATGGCGAGCGGGAGTAAAATCCAATTTGTGGGCAACAAATACTAGATCTCAAAGGAATGGTTGAATTTCGAGAGCATAATTTTCAACCGAGACCTCTTCGTCAAAATTTCCGTCGAGATTGTTCGATCCAGCTAGCCCGCTGTGGAATTGCTCTAGAGCTTAGCCGCTTCGCTCATGGGGAAGCTCTACGAGTCACTAGGCCTCAACCCGCCAGGGGCACGGTGGCGGATGACCAGAATTTTGATAGCAGAACCGTTGCAATGATGGAGGGCTTTTTTTTCAAAACGACGTTGTAGGTGGAGGTCTTTTCAGAGAGGGTACCCTAGTGTTCGTCATGTGTGTTGGATGTTCTTGTGCATCCTGGGGAGCGTACCCTTGGATCCTCTCTGTGTCTCGGCCGACGGAGGGTCTCATGTTATTGAAGGATGTTTTTTCTGGCCTGTGTCCCACTGTACCGTTGATGCAGTTCAGCGCGTCCTGGCCATCTTGCTCATCATAATCGTCATCATCGTCAGAAGCATCATCGACAACATCAACATCGTCAGTATCATCCTTGCCGTCATCCTCCTCATCGTCCTCCATCGGCTTGCGAGCCGTTGCGTGGCAGAAGACGGACCGAGAATGGCCGGGGTCCAGGATTACAGATCCAGCATTTGGCAGCATACAGTCGGCCCAGATTAGTAAGTCGACCCTGCCAGCTCAAGGGTACCCTTGTGTCCTGTGCCCCACGACACGTGCCTTCTTACCTATCCAATGGCGATGTGGCTTCCGGAAGGGTCTTGTGCCCTCTCGCGCGTCCTCCCCAATGAAGTCTGACTGCAGTGAAAAACAGACCCCGACTCGTTGGAACAGGGCGCCTGCGCGCGAGCCGAATCCAGCAGCACGTGCGAGGAACGAGCAAGCGAGCCGGGCCGAGCCCGGCGACCCGCAGCAGCTCCCCTCACGGGTGCACGGCCCCCTTGATCCCTCTCCTCCCCCTGCTGCCCACAGCGTCGCAGCGGGCCCCTCTCCTCCCTATCGTCCTCAATCTCGTGATCCTCCCCGTCCTCCTCCCTCTCCTCCCTGCAGGCGGAGCGCTTTTCGGTCGAAGCTCGTGCGCGGCTTGCAGAGATGCGACGGTGTGGCGAGGCGGACTCGAGGCGGCCGCAGTGCTTCCGCATCGTATCGCAGCGTATCCGTCTCCCGCCCCCCTGCTCCTCGCAGCGGGCCCCGCGCCCCCCTCCACCCCTCGCCGCCAGGCGGCGGCGAGCCCAGGGGGAAAAGTGAGAGGGGGCGGGCATTCTCAGAAGGCCCGGAGGTCCCCGGCCTCCCGAGGAGTTTCCCACGCCTTCCCCGGAGACGTCGAACACCTCTCCGAAGGCGCGAGGGCTTCCGAGCAGCCCCGCCGCCGTCTGGGAAGGCCTCCTCCTCCTCCTCTTCCCCCTCCTCCTCCTCCCTCCTCCTCCTCCGCCTCCTCCTCCTCCTCCTCCTCCTCCTCCTCCTCCTCCTCCTCCTCCTCCTCCTCCTCCTCCTCCTCCTCCTCCTCCCCCTCCTGCGACACCCGTGCTCCTTCAGCCGCCTCCCGCTCCCGCCTCCGCCCCCCCCCCGCGCGCCCGCTGCCGAGCGAGGGGTTCATGCAGAAGCACACCATGCACTGCGTCCCCAGGGCGTGCCCCTCCGACGCCCGCAGGAACGATCCGAGGACCCGCCTCGCCCCCTCCTGCGCCTCCTCTCGCCCTGCAGAACCCTCCTCCTCCTCCTCCTCCTCCTCCTCCTCCTCCTCCTCCTCCTCTCCTCCTCCTCCTCCTCCTCCTCCTCCTCCTCCTCCTCCTCCTCCATCTCCTCCTCCACCTCCCCCTCCTCCTCCCCTCCTCGTCCTCCCCCTCCTCCTGCTTCTCCTCCTCTTCCCTGTCCTCCTCCACCTCGTCCTCCTCCTCCCTCTCCCTCTCCTCCTCCCCCTCCTTCTCCTTCTCCTCCTCGTCCCTCTCCCCCTCCTCCTCCCCCTCCTCCTCCTCCTCCTCCCTCCTGGCGCGCCGTGCGGGGCCTCCGGTGGAAGCTCCTGGAGGCCCCGCACGGCGCGCCAGGCGGGCATGCTCCTCGGTCCCTTGCTGGCAGGCAGCCAGCAGGAGTCGTCGAGGATACGGCCAGACCGAGGCATAAGATCGAGGTCGGTTCGGGGAGGGTCGGGGGCGGAAAAGAGGGGGGGTGATGACCAGGGGGGGGGGTATCATGGCGGGGGGGCAGCAGGACATTTCCCCAGATTTCATGGCGCCTCTTCTTATTTTATTACGCCCCTGGCCCCCCCGCCCGCTGGGCCGCGCACATGCCGCCGGCCATGATTTGCAACCCCCTCCTTCTTGGACACCCCCCTCTTGGCCGCTCCCGAGGAGGGTACCTTGATGCACTTCGTGCTCACTGCATGCTCTTGTACAGCCAGCAGGAGTCATCGAGAATACGGCCAGACCGAGGTATAAGATCGAGGCCGCTCCCGAGAGGGCACCTTGCTGCACTTCGTGCTCACTGCATGCTCCTGTGCACCCTGGGGGGAGGGGCACTCTCGAGTGCTCCTCCGTTTGGCCCACGGAGGGTCTTCGTGTTCTTGCAGGCGGTTCTTCTGTCCCAGGCTCGGCCGTGGAAGAACCCCTAACCTTATGATGCTCCAACCTACTTTAGCCTTGATCACCAGACCGAATTTCGAGCACCAGAAGAAAAGCACCCAAAAACTCGAAAGTTTTCACGTGTCGGGCCCTGGGAGGCACTCGCCCGACACTGTTTCGACACTCTTTCGACACTTTTCCGGGTGCTCGATATTATTTCTGGGATGCGGTCCTTAAGTAGGATGGGAACAACATAACCCTAACCCGAATGTGACAGTGAAGACGTGGTCCCTCACTGAGGTTTCCGTCTCTGCACCAGGGATAGTAGTTCTGGGCGGTTTGGTGGTTTGAGGTATCTGCAGAGAAGACCCCTTGTCCCTAATGTGTTTGGCCTCCTAGCTTAGGTGCCCTCCCAGATGGTCAGGGGCCCTTTTATAATCGAGGAGGAGGGTTAGATCGTAGTTCACACAGAAGTTTCCGCTCGTCTTGGATGAAAACGTTTGTCTACGAGTTACGCTCAGCAGCACGCCGTAGGACCCCGCAGCGCCGAAGAGGCATTCGGATAGCGCCCAAGCAGCGACGAAAAGTGCCCCATAGCGCTATATGAGGGAGATGCATTATTCGGCGGCGAGCGAGGGGCGGAAGTCAAGAGGAGAAGGCCTTCTGAGAAGGCCGCAGGGCTTCTCAGAAAGCCTCGCGCTTTCTGAGAAGTTTTTTGCGTCTTCGGGGAAGGCTTACAAAACTTCTCAGAAGGCCGGGGGACTTCCGAGCCTTCTGAGAAGGCCCGCCCCCTCTCATTTCCCCCTTCGCTCGCCGCCGAATTGTATCCGCTTTGCGCTTGATTGGGCGAGCTATCGGACGCCATGCGACGGCCAAGCGTTTCCGGGAGTTTGTCTAAGGGGGGAGGGCGGGTGGTACATGATTGTTTCGCCGGCGTCGAGGCAGAGGCAGTCTGCACCAGCGTGTGGCTAATCGGGGCAACCGAAGTGCAAATTGTCCGGCGTGCAAGAGGCCGCCCTCGCGCGGCGCCCTCGTCTTCGTCGAAGACGAAGGCGGCCGCGCGAGGGGAGGAGGGGGAGGGCGCTCAGACGTGGAAGAGTTCCGCGATGAGCGGGTCGGAGCGGCCAGCCGGGCCAGCGGGGACCGCGGCAGCAGCCGGGGCCTGGGCCAGGGCGCGCACCCGCGGGCGCTGCCAGGGCGCAGTGACGGGGGGGGGGGCTGCGATACGCAGGACGGGGCCTCCTCCTCCTCCTCCTCCTCCTCCTCCTCCTCCTCCTCCTCCTCCTCCTCCTCCTCCTCCTCCTCCTCCTCCCTCTCCTACCTGTGAAAGCGGTGGCGGAAAAAGGGGCCCGCCAGGGGCGGCCCGCGGGGGGCGCGTGCAGAGAGCCGCGCCGCTCGTGCACCGTCGGGGCCCCGAGAGGGGGCCCACGGGGTGCACGTCGCCGCGCCCCCCGCGGGGCAGCGCCCCCCTTCCGTGGAGCAGCGCCCCGCGCGGGGCGACCGGGCGGCAGGGAGGGGGAGAGGCAGGGCTCCACGAGCTGTTCTTAGAACATTTCTGGCTGGGACTGTCTTGTTTTGTCGCATCGGGTTTGCGTTCTAAGAACACTGTTTTTGTTCTTAGAACATTTGTTGGGTTCTAAGAGCATTTCGTGGTAGGACTATAGGAATGCCGGGACGGTCGGTCCCTGCTCAAAGGGAGGAACCAGCGGAGGGAGGCGGGCGGAGGGGGCAGAGGAGGACATAATTCCCTCGCCCTTTGGGGGGGTCCTGGTTCAGGCGATCGATCGCAAACATGGATCAAGGGGGCGTGGATCAGCGACGGGCCCCCTTTCCACGGGAAGTCGCGGATTTCCGCCGCCGAACGAGGCGGCAAGGGCTGCATTTTGGGGATGACACCTCACCATCGATCCACGAATTTGGCGACCGCGCGCCAAACCCATTCATCGCTAATCCATGTTTGCGCGCCCCCGACTTCTTGTCTTTCGTGGTCCCCTCGTACGTCGAGGCCTAAGTTTAAGTCCGGCACGTCCCTCTACAGCAGGAGTATTCCCAAATCGTAAAGCATAGCTTCCGATTATTTCTTGACCATCTGTGGGCCAGTTTTGTTTTTTCCTCCAAAATCCGCTTGCAGAGGAGGACACGCCCGACCTGAGCCTAAGTTTGATCGCGCCCCCCCGGGGCGAGATCGCCCCCAGGGGGGGGCGGCTGCGTTCGGCCGACACACCGACGTCGACAGCCCGAGCCCGAGGAGGAGGAGGAGGAGGAGGACCAGGAGGACGAGGGGGATGAGGAGAAGGAGAAGGAGAAGGAGGAGGAGGAGGACGAGGAGGACGAGGAGGACGAGGAGGACGAGGAGGACGAGGAGGACGAGGAGGACGAGGAGGACGAGGAGGAGGAGGAGGAGGAGGAGGACGACGACGACAACGAGGGAGGGGGGAGGAGCTGGCGAGGGCAGGAGGAGGGAGGGAGGGAGGTGGAGGGCTTCCGCCGCCGCCTTGGCCTCCCCCTCCGCCTCTCCCTCATCAGCCTGCCCGCTGCTTCGACGCCAGCCTGCGCACGGTGCCAGGCATAATGATCACCGAAGTGTCACTATTCGATCGTCTTTCCCATCGTCCTCTCGCAGGTATGGTTCCTCCTCCTCCATTCCTTTTCCTGATGCGCAACTCCTCCCTATCGCACATCGAGGCCTGGCGGAAGGGCAGGCCGGACGTTTTGCCTGATACTTCCTCACCATGTATGCCCAGATCCTTATCCTTTTACGCCCCCGACCTCCGGGCGACCCTACAAGACCCCGGAGCCCTTGGGGCCAAGAGCGGCCGAGGACGTCCGAATATTCTCCCCTCGGGGGTCGAGGGCAAAGCTTACTTGCGAACTTCACGCCATACCTGCCTTCACGTATCCCACCCGTCTGCTCCAGATCGCCCAAGGGGGGATCAGAGTAGATGAGGTCGGAGCATCGCGCCGCATCGCCGATGTCCAGAGCACGCACTTGTCATCCCGACGTCGCCGATGCACGGAAGACGCAGTGCCATCCTCCAACCCCATCTACTCTGGCCTCATAGGGAGGCCTGGACGGCGATCTATGGAGGTCCCAGGTGCTCCCTGGTCCCAGGTCCTCCCTGGAGGCCTCTGGACGTGTCCAGTGGTGGCTGGAGGCTTCTGGAAGGCCAGAAAGAACAAGAACACCGATCTTCGATAATCATCGGTGATCGCTCCAGCATCTTCTGGGCAGCCTCCATTTGCCCTACCTATGACCCTCTCGCTTCCTCTTCCCGTCCATGCTCGTTTTCGTATTGATTTGATTCTAGAGTCTTACGCCATTCCGCGCCCCCCCAGGAGAGGATACGTGCGGCTTCCGATGTCATATGCGTTATTTGCCGCTTCCCGTTTTGCTCCTGCGTGTAGTTGTTGCTGATACGTCCTCATCCTCCGCGTCTGTTGCTGGGCTTCTTGGGGGCCCTCTTGGAGGAGCCTTTTCAGAGCTCCTAGATGCTTTGGAGAGCGTTTCTTTCTGTTCGGCGATGACGGGCGTCATGGGGGGGGGGGAGCGGGGGGGGTATGACGTAACGCCCCCCCCCCCCCCCCCGCCGCGTGGTTCTGGCACCACAGCCGCGCACGACACGACGAGCGACGAGCAGCGACGACGACGACGACGGCGAGGACGACGCGAGCAAAATGTAGGTGGCGATATACCCCACTGCGCCTGTGTACACATCGCTCGCGTGCACCAGAACGCGCGCGAACACCACAACACCTGCGCACACCGCAAGAACTGTGTGCAACGCAGCGCCTGTGTACACCACAGTGCTTGCGTACACTACAGCGCCGGTGTACATGTGTACACCGCAGCAACCATGTACAACAGAGCGCCTGTGTACACCACAATGCTTGCGTGCACCGCAGCGCCTGTGCACGCCATAGCGCCTGTCTACACCACAGCATCCGCGTGCAACGCAGCGCGACTGTACACCAGTGCCTGCGTGCAGGACAGTGCTGATAATCGAATGCGTGACGTTCTTCCCTCTTCCCTCCTCCTCCACCTCCACCTCCTCCTCCTCCTTCTCCTCCTCCTCCTCCTCCTTCTCCTCCTCCTCCTCCTCCTCTTCGTCCTCCTCCTCCTCCTCCTCCTCCTCCTCCTCCTCCTCCTCTTCCTCCTCCTTACCCCCTGTCGTGCGGGGTGGCGCTACAGCGCACGTGCGCATTGCAGCGCACAGTGCACCGCATAATGGTCTACTGAATCGGTCCACTTGGTTCTCGCACGGCCAATTTAGCTGGAGCCTCCTGGACGCAGATGGGAAAAGTTAGGGTGATGCGGGCGGACTCGGGAGAACTCGTAGATTCCAGCGGCGCTCCGTTGTCCATAAGGATTATTGTGTATCGTTTTCTGTTGAATCCACAAGCGCTCCATTTTGTCATACGGATTCCTTCCTACATTCGATATGCAAGTGTGGCGCTGTGTTGCACACGGTTGCTGTGGTGCACACGCGCCGTGGTGTACACAGGCACTGCAATGCACGCAGGCATTATGGTGTACACTGGTGCTGTGTAGTACACGGCTGATGTGGTGTACGCAGGCGCTGCGGTGTACACAACAGCTGTTGTGCCCGCGAGCACGGTGGCACAAATTGACGCTGTGTTGCACGCGGCTGCCGTGGTGTGCACAGGCGGTGTGGTGTACACAGGCGCTGTGGTGTAAGCAGGCACTGTGGTGTACACAGGCGTTGTGGTGCAGATCGCCACCAACATGCTGGTGCTACCCGTCCTCCGCCACCGCTAGGCATTCCCAGACGCCGCTGGCGCGAAACAACATGTCATCGACCCCCTCCACACCCCCTCAGATGATTGCCATGATCGGCACGGAACAAATAGCAGGCTTCAGCCGCGTCCGTGCGCACGACGACGATGAGCGACGAGCCACGAGCGATGACGACGACGACGACGACGACAACGACCAGACTCCTATTCGGATTCTTGCGCGGACACCTACGCGGATCCCAGCGCGCGCGGCGGCAGTGCCCGGAGCGCATTGAGGGGGGAGCGTTACGTCATAGGGGGGAGAGGCGGGGGCCATGACGCCTGTCATGCCCCAAACGATAAAGAAATGGTTTCGTGGGGGTCCCCTATGAGGCCTTCTCGGGGGCCTCTTTGGGGGTTCTCGGTAACTTCTTGGGGGCACGTATGGGACTCGGGGGCCATATTGTGGGGCGAGTTGCCCCTCTTGGTCATCTCTTTGAGTCCCCGCGAAGGCACGCTTAGGATGAGGAGGATGAGGAGGAGGAGGAGGAGGAGGAAGAGGAGGCGTTTGAGGGGCCTCTTGCACAATCTCGGTGCCTTCTTGGGCTATGTCAGGGCCGTTTGGGGGGGTCCTCTTGGGCAGTTTTTTGCCAGTCAGGGGGGGCGTCTCGGGCCGCCTTGGATTTTGACAAGCCCGAAATAGCACGACCGCGCCAAACCACACGGAACTCTGTATGATGCTTGTTTCTTGAAGCCTTCTTAGAGGTCATTTTGGGTGGGGCGTCTCAGGGGCGTATTGGGCTCGTCTTCTGGCAATATCGAGTGTTTTTGAGGTTTCCTGTGTGTTGGAGTCCTTTTGGAGCCATGTCAAAAGGCATCTTGGGAGGGCCCCAGAGGCGCGTTGACGAGCTCGTCCCCCAGACCCCCATTGAATTGCATCTTAGACCCAAGGAGAGGAGAAATGGGGGAGGCAGCCGGATGTCTCACACGCCTTAGGTATTTTCCCCCGTGGAGGGCGTGACGTTCCGTTTTGTTGTTCGCCTCTTCAAGCAGTTAAGCAGCCACCGAGCACAGGTGTATCCACGTGGATTTCGCGCTGGCCCTTGCACGCGCCACAGCTTAGCTGCCCTGATACGCACGTATTGAAACGAAACACGCGCCGTGTTCAAAACGTCCGTGTTAACACGCCGCGTGTTGGCTCAACGTGTTGGCGCACGTTTTGGCGAAAGTGCCGCGCCAAACGTACGTTTTCAATCTACGTGTTGAATTCCGTGTCGGCACGCTACGGGTTGCGTGTTGCGTATCGGGGCGGCTGAGCACCGCAGGATCAACGTCACGTTCCGCTGGATGCGGGTGCACAAGCAGGAGTGCCCCTACGCGAAGGTTGCGCAGACCTGGCTCATGCTCGCCGGGTGGCCAGGGGCCGCGAGGAGGAGGCGAGAAAGGCGGAGGGGCAATCCTGGCAACAGGCATGTTGCGACTTGCTCATGTGGGGGGCTGGACGTAATGCGGGCGATCCAGTCCAACCAACCAAAAGGGACACGAGAAGGATGCGCTACGGGGAATGATGCCGATGGGGCTCAGAGGAGTGAGGCTAGGAATGAGGTGGGAGATGGTGGATGCACAAACAGAGTGAAGAGCACAGCAGCAGCAGCAGCACTAACTCTGACATACCCTCTAATGGGCGACAGGGATGGGGAGCAGGATTGGACAGCAGACGCGCAGCCTCGACTCCCGAAGTCCGGCCTGCCCGGGGAGGTCTTCTTCAGCCGAAGCCGAGAGCGCGCTGACCGAAGGCTGCGAACCCCCGTGGCCTCTGCTGCGCGCGCTCGGCTTGCGCCTGTTTTATGGACGTTCTTTGGTTGATGTCTTGACGCCTCGCCGAATCGCGTATCCCGACCAACGCAACTCTAGGCCTCCTAGATGGGGTCGGAGTAGACGGGATCAGAGGATCACGCCGGATCGCCGATGCATCGACGATGTAGCTCGATGCAGAGCCCGATTTTCTCTACGCCGACGTCGCCGATGCGTCGTCGACGTCGACGCTGTATCTCCAGTACATCACCGATGCATCGCCGATGCATCGCCAATGCATCGCCTATGTATCGGCGATGCGGCGCGATCCTCCGACCCCACCTATTCCGACCCCATCTAGGAGGCCTCTACCAACCAGAAATTATTCCCAGGCGAGTGGGCAAGAGAAGAGCACTGGAGGGTCATCAGTGGAAGAGAGGGAGGGGAGACCAGTCCAAGCAAAACATGCGTCGGTCCTTCCAATCTCCATCAAAGACAAACTTCGTGACCTCTTGAGCCTCTTGCAGGCCCTTGGCAGCCGTTTTGGGGCTCTTTGGGTACTCGTTTCGGAGCCGTCAGGTCCTGCGTGGAGTTCTCCCTGGGGCTCTTTTGCGCGTCTTCGGGGCCCGCTTTGGGACATCACGGATGCCATCGGCAGAAATTGGGGCCCTCGGTTCAGGCCCGGCCTTATTGGGGCTATCTTGGGGTGGGTGGTTCCTGCGACCCTCTCGGGCCCTCTTCGAGCCGATTTGGAGCACAGTGTATGAACATCCCCGTTGACTTGGGCCTCGGAGCCTCGCTGGGCCCTGTTGTGTCTCTCTTGGGATGCTCTTGGGGACAGTTGGAACCCCCTTGGAGCCTCTGAAGGACCGGTCTCGGGGGCTCGCATGGGCCACCTCGAGGCCATCCTGGGGCTTCAGCGGACACTGGGAAGCGAAAATGCGGGAAGGCAAACCACGTCAACACACAATCCACTGTTTTGCTGATTCGGACCTGCTGGGCGTCTCCGTGGGAGCCCTTGTGACCCCTTGAGTTAGATCGTCGGGGGAGTCTTGATAACATGTCCGAATCGATTCTGGCCAATAATCTTGCGAAAATCTTCCCCTGAATCTCCGGCCGCAGTCCTGGGGCCCCCTCCGGGGAATTTCCAGGAATCCCCCTTCTGGTGGAAATCTCCGGCGGAACCCCCTGCTTTGAACCAACCAAATCGAGCGGTGTGAAAGTCAATATGGATTTATCTGGTGCATTTGGTGCCACTTTGGAGCCACATCCGAGCAGATAATCAAGGCACTCACTACTCCCCCTCCTCTGAAGCTGGCCTGGCGTCTCTTCATGAACTTGCCAGAACGCTTGCACAGCTTCGGAACCTTTGCAGCCTTGCAGATTTGCTTGTTGTGCTGATTCGATGTCCTCGACTGCAGGGGGAGGAGCAGATACCGTAACCATCAGGGGCAGGAAAGAGACTCGGACGGGCTAGGACGAGGATCAATCCGTTCCAGAGCGTTCCAGAATGCTCTCAGAGCGTTCCAGAACGGTCTGAGAAGGCCGCAGCGCCCGAGATGCCCCCCAGAGCCGCCGGATCTCAGAGGTTCTCGATCTACCCTGCCCCGACGTTATCCTCGTCCTGGCTTCGTCTTAGATTCTTAGATACGGGAGCGAAACATTGCATAAACATACAAACTCGGAGGTCGGCGCGGATTTCTTGGATCCGCGCTGGACCCCCCTCCCTGGCATGCGAAGCGCGTCCGCGCGGACCTCCGATTTTTTTCGAGCGGGGAACCTTTTGGGGCCCCAGGAGGGCCTCAAATGCCCCCGAGAGCACCCCAAGAGTGCCACAAGATGGCCTCAAGATGCCCCCCCAGACGCTCAGTACGAGGCCCAGCCCGGTGGGGAGTTCCAACCATGCCCCAAAGTGGCCTGAAGAGGGCCACCGCAGATGCCACAAATAGCCCCAAGATGGCCCCGAGAGGTCTCCAGTGGCCCCGTAACCATGAACAAAAATCCTCCACCCAGCATGGATTTTCATCCGTACGGTCGAACCGAGGTAGAAGATCGAGGTCGGTTCGGGGAGGGTGCCGTATAATGTTGTTCGTGTTTATTGGATGCTCTCGTGCATCCCGGGGGAGGGTACCCCCGAGTGTTCTTCCATTGGGCCGACGGAGGGTCCCGTGGTCCCATGGTCTTGAAGGATGTTGTTCCGTCCTGGGTCCGACTGGACTTCGGTACCTCGTCCTTCATTTCTTTCTCCGCGAATGACCGTGCAGGACTGCCGGCCACCTCCTGTCCACAGGCACGGGAGGGGCAGAACCTTGGAGCTTGTTATCAAGGGGGGCAAGGTTTCGAAGGAGCGCTAGCGGCAGACCCCCGACGAGGAAAGGGATGTGTGTGTGTGTGTTTGTGTGCTAGTGGATTCCCTTCGGGGATCATCCGCTAAAATTGGAACGATACAGAGAAGATTAGCATGGCCCCTGCGCAAGGATGACACGCGCAAATCGAGAAGTGCATACACTTTTTTGTTGTGTTTGTGTGCTAGTGCCCCCTCCTGCCCCCCTGCAAAGAGGATCTGTGTTTGCCCCCTCCCCCCCTCACCCCCCCTTCGCGCCAGGAAGGGGGGGGGGGGTGAACCCCCCTTCCCCCCCTTTTGAAAGATGGGTTCAACCTCATCCCACCTCGTGGACGGAAGTGCAGGGGATGCGCTCCGGCGGACGGTGGTGCTAGGGATAGGGCGTTAGAGACAGGGTGCTAGGATTAGGGTGTTCGGTTCAGGGGGTGAGGCTTAGGGTGCGTTCAGGCGTCAGGGTTTCGGCCAGGGTGTTAGGGTTAGGGTACTTCGGATTCGGGCGTAAGGGCGTCGGCTTCAAGGTTCTGGTGTTAGGATTCGGGTGGTAGGTCTAGGGCGTTAGGGTTGGGGGGATGGTGTTAAGGTTAGATTACTTAGCGTTCTAGTGATAGGGTCGGGGTGACAGGGTCAGGGTTTGGATGTAAGGTTTAGTGCTTAGGATTCGAGTGTTCGGGTTCGGTGGTAAGTGTCGGGGTGTTAGGGTTTGGGGTGTGTGAGCGTCAGGGCGGCAGGGTAGGGTTGACGCGTTGGGGTTCGGACATGCGGCGCAGGGTTAGAGCGTAGGGTCGGGTTGTTAGGGTTCGGGTACTAGGGCTAGGATTACGATAGTACTGTAAGGGTACAGGTTAGGGTGTCAGTTAGGGTTGTTAACGAAGGTTAGGATGGTATTGTCAGGGTCAGGGTGTTAGCATTGTGTATTTGGGCTACGTTTAGGATGTCAAGGCATGGGTGGTGGGGTTACGGTTTGGGTGTTCGGTTTAGGGTGTTAGGGTTGGAGTTGGGGTGGTCGTGGCAATGTTAGCGTTTTAAGGTAGGGTGTTAGGGTTAGCGTATGAAGGTCAAGTTGATAAGGTTTAGATGTGTATGGTCAGGGTTATGGTGCTAGGGTCAATGGGGTTAGGGGGGTAGGGCTAGGGTGATGCGGCAAGGATTGTAGGATTAGGGTGTCAGGGCTCTGGTCTGGGGTGTTCAGGGTAGGGTACGTGATCGGGGCCAGGGTGTTAGGGATTGGGTGCGAGGCTATGATGTCAGGGCTGGGGTGCCCGGGTTTGGGTTGGGATGTGAGGGTTAGGGTCAGGGTAAGGATGTTAGGGTTAGGGTGCTCGGGTTAGGGTAAGGATGTTAGGGTTCGGGTTAGTGCTGAGTGTCAGGCTGTTCGGGCTCGTGGATGCGAGGGTGTTACGATTTGGGTGTTAGGGTGAGGGTGCTAGGAACAGGGCTCGAAGGGTGGTGGGGTTGGGGGTTGGTAGCGTGTCACTGCCTGGGCTGGTGCTCATTGTTAGGGAGTCAGTCTTGGGGTCAGAAGACCAGGGTGAGTGTGTTAAGGTTACGTGAGGTGATCCGTCCACCCTGGGTGGCCCTCGCCTCGCCCCCCCACCCACCCCTCCCCCTCCTCCTCCTCCTCCTCCTCCTCCTCCTCCTCCTCCACCTCCTCCTCCTCCTCCTCCTCCTCCTCCTGCTCCTGATCTTTCTCCTCCCTCCTCCTCCTCCTCCTCCTCCTCCTCCTCCTCCTCCTCCTCCTCCTCCCCTCCTCCTCCTTCTTCTCCTCCTCCTCCTCCTCCTGCTCCTCCTCCTGCTCCTCCTCCTCCTCCTCCGCCTCCTCCTCCTCCCCCTCCTCCATGCAGTGGGTTGATGACATAGACCCGCTCGTTGTTTCCCCAACCCTCCTTGGCTGGGTACCCGTTTTGAATAGAGCACTGCGGTCTCCAGTCCTCCTCCTCCTCCTCCTCCTCCTCCTCCTCCTCCTCCTCCCGCCTCCCGTCTCCCGCTCCCCTCTTGTCTTCTCTTGCTTTGTGCGGACCTCGCCATCCCTGGGGGGCTGCGATCTGCGACACTCTCGCCACTTTCGATGGCTGCTGGGGAGGCCGTCCCTGAGGGGGGGGCTGCGATCTGCGACAGTGTCGCCACTTTCGAGGGCTGCTGGTGGGTCCTGCGGAGTGAGGCACCGCGTGGACCTGAGCGAGACCTCTCCGTCCCTGGGGGGTTGCGATCTGCGACACCGTCGCCACTTTCGAGGGCTGCTGGTGAGTCTTGCGGACTGGGGCACCGCGGGGGGCGAGACCTCGCCGTCCCTGGGGGGCTGAGATCTGCGACACTGTCGCCACTTTCGAGGGCTGCTGGTGGGTCCTGCGGACTGGGGCACCGCGGGGACCTGAGCGAGACCTCGCCGTCCCTGGGGGGCTGCGATCTGCGACGCCGTCGCCACTTTCGAGGGCTGCTGGTGAGTCTTGCGGACTGAGGCACCGCGGGGGGCGAGATCTCGCCGTACCTGGGGGGCTGCGATCGGCGACACTGTCGCCACTTTCGAGGGCTGCCAGTGAGTCTTGCGGACTGGGGCACCGCGGGGACCTGAGCGAGACCTCGCCGTCCCTGGGGGGCTGTGATCTGCGACTGTCGCCACTTTCGAGGGCTGCTGGTGGGCCCAGCGGAGTGAGGCACCGCGGGGACCTGAGCGAGACCTCGCCGTCCCTGGGGGGCTGCGATCGGCGACACTGTCGCCACTTTCGAGGGCTGCTGGTGGGTCCAGCGGAGTGAGGCACCGCGTGGACCTGAGCGAGACCTCGCCGTCCCTGGGGGGCTGTGATCTGCGACACCGTCTCCACTTTCGAGGGCTGCTGGTGGATCCTGCGGACTGAGGCACCGCGGGGACCTGAGCGAGACCTCGCCGTCCCTGGGGGGCTGTTATCTGCGACACTGTCGCCACTTTCGAGGGCTGCCAGTGAGTCTTGCGGACTGGGGCACCGCGGGGACCTGAGCGAGACCTCGCCGTCCCTGGGGGGCTGTGATCTGCGACTGTCGCCACTTTCGAGGGCTGCTGGTGGGCCCAGCGGAGTGAGGCACCGCGGGGACCTGAGCGAGACCTCGCCGTCCCTGGGGGGCTGCGATCGGCGACATTGTCGCCACTTTCGAGGGCTGCTGGTGGGTCCAGCGGAGTGAGGCACCGCGTGGACCTGAGCGAGACCTCGCCGTCCCTGGGGGGCTGTGATCTGCGACACTGTCGCCACTTTCGAGGGCTGCTGGTGGGTCCTGCGGACTGAGGCACCGCTGGGACCTGAGCGAGACCTCGCCGTCCTTGGGGGGGCTGTTATCTGCGACACTGTCGCCACTTTCGAGGGCTGCTGGTGGGTCCAGCGGAGTGAGGCACCGCGGGGACCTGAGCGAGACCTCGCAGTCCCTGGGGGCTCTGGAGGGCTGCTGTGGGATACGTTCGGCGCA
>CAUYUJ010000459.1:286087-296087 GCA_963575745.1 Prorocentrum cordatum
CGGCCACGATTTGGAATGCTTCGGGGAGCGTCTTGAGGCCATCTTGGGCCGTCGTCATGGGGCTCTCTTCGGGCCATCTTGGGGCCCTGTTGGGCCGTCTTGGGGTTTCCTTGGATTGCCTGGAAGCCCATTCGGATAGTTTTGGGGCGATGTTCGGGTCAAAGAAGGCCAAAGAACGGAGCATCCAAAAAATCATACAGATACCAAGGGGAAGCCAATCATTGCTTGCGTTTCGAAGGCCTCGTGGGGGTCTTCTTGAGGTCGTGTTCGGGGCGTCGGGGGCCCGTTCGGCTGCCCTCCTGACCGATTTGGGCCCGTCGTCAAGGCCCAGCTGTGGCTTCGGAGAGCTCCCCGACACCCACATGGTCTTCTGCAGGGGCGTCCAAGGGAGGGGGAAAAAAAAAACAGACACAATTAATCGACGAGTCCCCAGAAAATATGGGAAAATATGGGAAGTGGGGGGAAGACAAAAACCCAGAAAATATGGGAAAATATAGGGAATCAGGTTATTGGTGTGAATTTATTTGTGTGTCCCAGGGCCCCTTCAAAGGGAGCCATTAGGGGACCCGGAGCCTGGAAGGCTTCGCTTTGGGGGGAGCCGCCCGGCACCCCCGTGCGGCCTGTAAAGAAATAGGGAGAGGAAATTTCGGGGCCCCCGAATAAGGAGCGAAAGAAGGACGTACACCAAGGGCGCCCTCGAGGGCGCGAAGTTATTCGCGCTTCGCGGTTCGGCTCCGATTCCTCGTCCTCCTCTTCTCCCTTGGGAGGCGGCGCGAGAGCGCGAAGCGCGAAGTTGGGAGCCCTTGTACACGTACATGACTCCACGTTGGTTTCGAGAGTATGCATTGCGCGAATGTTCGTATCACGCGGACGGTCTCGCGGATCGAGGGCCCGTGTTCATGTGCATGGTTCGACGCGTACGTCCTGTGTGGGCTCCCTACCGAAGCCCTCCAAATCGGTAGCCCGTCGTGGCCTCCCATCGTGAGCTGTGCAGAATAGGTGTTCAGAGTCTCCTGCCTCCAGGGTATTTCTGCCGGCGGCGAGCGAGGGGGGGAGAGTGAGAATGAGGTGGACTTCTGGGCAGAAGGCCCGGAGGCCCCCCAGCCTTCTGAGAGATGTCTTAAGCTTCCCCCGAAGACACAGAAAACACTTGAGAAGGCTCGAGGGCTCCTGAGAAGCCCCGCCGCCTTCTGAGAAGGCCTTCCCCTTCTCGCTTCCAGCCCTCGCTCGCCCCCGAAGACGCAGACAACACTTGAGAAGGCTCGAGGGCTTCCGAGAAGCCCCGCCGCCTTCTGAGAATGCCCTCCCCATTCTCGCTTCCAGCCCCCGCCCGCCGCCGATGATGCTGCCGCCGACGGCGGCCTCGAAGCGCAGGCTGCGCAGGCGGGGCTGCGAGCGCGGCCCCAGCTCCTGCAAGCGAGCACGACAGCTCCGGGCAGCAGCCCGCCACGGGTGATGAGCCTGTTTTCCACCACCACCACCATAAGTTGGAGGGGGGAAGGAGGAGGACGAAGAGGAGGAGGAGGAGGAGGAGGAGGAGGAGGAGGAGGAGGACCCCCCCCTGCAACTTATGGTGGTGGTGGTGGAAAACACGCCCATCACATGGGTACAGAAATAATGGGTACAAAGACCGACAGCAGTTCCTGTCCATTTTGAGCAGGACTCGCTGTCCACGCCGCCGCGGCCTGTGTTTATTTGAGACAGAAGGCCGCCTGCCCAACGGCGGCCGCTGTTGGTTCGGGACAACATTTGCTGTTGGGCATTGTGCCCATTCTTTCCGTACCCATTTCGGGCGTCCAAATGCAAGCGAGCACGACAGCTCCGAGCAGCAGCCCGCCACGGGCCGGCCCAGAAGAACGCCCTCGGCGCACTGCAGCAGAAGCGAAGCCGAGCGAAGCGGCCCTCCCTCCCTCCCCGCTCGCCCTCCCCCCCCCCGTCCCCCCCCCTTCCGACCCCTCCCCTCCTCCCGCCGCTGGTCTGCTACCAGAGCTGCGAATGAAAAACTACTCGCACTCTGCAATTTTCTGTGAGAGATAAGGCTTGTTTTCTCTACTTACGCTGAGCTGTAGGCAAGCCACGGAGCTGAGATGTACACCAATCGACAGGACATCACCAGGCGCGCTAGTATCAAGTATCTAGACGCCCTCCTCCGTCCTCCCCCTCCTCGCCCTCCTCCGCGGCCTCCCGCCCTTCCTGCTCCAGCCTCCCGCCCCCCCCCCGGCCTCCCCCTCCTCCGCGCCCCTCCTGGCGCGTGGCGGCAGGCTCCGGAAGCAGGAGGGCTTCGGGGTGGAGGAGGAGGAAGAGGAGGAGGAGGCGGACGAGGAGGGCAGTAGCAGCGTTTGCCGCCATCCCGTAGAGTCGATCCACTTCAGGTCTATAGTGAATAGTTGAATTCCATTGTGAGTCCCATCGTGATTTAAAGACTTTCCAATCTCGGATGTGAAGTTTGCAGGAGTCCACCGGGAACCTCACGGATCGAATCGATGCACTTCAAAGGGATCGTTTTTTGCCCAGTGCCTCAGCAGGAGGGTGCTGGCTTTGTTCTCGCTGGCATCGAAATCAGAGGGTGGTGTTCTGGCAAAAACGTACCGTGTCTTTCAAATGGAACGAGGCAAAGGTTGAGCATCCTCTTGACATCGTCTTAGCGGACGTGCACCCTACTCCGCGAGCAGGCGTATTTGATGACCGCTATCGCATGGACAGGGGTCCTCGGTACCCATCGGTGCGATTGCGGGTGCAGCCCAACTCGAAGTACTGGACTCCAGGAGCAATCTTGATTCCGCCGCGGATCTCTTTCGAGCGTTTTTGCACGTCTTGAGCTCCAGCCCTGGCGGAGGAACTCACGTTCAACACTGAAGATCGGAGGTTGGGGGGTAAGATCGCAGTGGAATGGAGACACCCAACCGGGAAATCGTTTCGTTTCGTTCGTGTCGTGCTTGTGGGCGCGCGAGAGGAATGAACCCGCCGTTGCTAGGGCGAAGTCGAGACAAATGATTCTCCCCCGCCCGCCCGTTCGGCGGTGTCCCGCGGTGTCCCGTGGTGTCCCGTGGTGTCCGACGTTGCTAGGGCGAAGTCAAGACAAATGATTCTCCCCCGCCCGCCCGTTCGGCGGTGGCCCGTGGTGTCCCGCGGTGTCCCGTGGTGTCCCGTGGCGTCCCGTGGTGTCCCGTGGTGTCCCGATGAGTGAGATCGATATTGAGATCGATACTGAGATCGATACTGAGATCGATGTGGTGCCCCGAGGTGTCCCGTGGTGTCCCAAAAAGCGAGATAGATAGTGAGATCGTTAGTGAAATCGATAGATGTCCCGTGGTGTCCCGCGGTGTCCCGATGAACGAGATCGACACTGAGATCGATACTGAGACCGATGTGGTGCCCGAAGGTGTCCCGTGGTGTCCCGTTGAGTGAGATCGATAGTGAGATCGACAGGTGTCCTCTGGTGTCCCGATGAGTGCGATCGATACTGAGATCGATACTGAGATCGATATTGGGATCGATGTGGTGCCCCGAGGTGTTCTGTGGTGTCCCAAAGAGCGGGATAGATGGTGAGATCGTTAGTGAAATCGATAGATGCCCCGTGGTGTCCCGCGGTGTCCCGATGAGCGAGATCGATACTGAGATCGATACTGAGACCGATGTGGTGCCCGAAGGTGTCCCGTGGTGTCCCGTTGAGTGAGATCGATAGTGAGAGCGATCGACAGATGTCCCGTGGTGTCCTGTGGTGTCCCGTGTCCCGTGGTGTCCCGTGGTGTCCTAAGGTGTTCCGTTGAGTGAGATCGATAGTGAGACCGATAGTGAGATCGATTGGTGCCCCGAGGTGTCCCGTGGTGTCCCGTGATGGCCCGTGCTGTCCCGAGGTGTGCCGTTGAGTGAGATCGATAGTGAGATCGATAGTCTGGACAGGTGTCCCTTGGTGTCCCGTGGTTATCCGTGGTGTCCCGTTGAGTGAGATCGACCGTGAGATCGATTGAGTCAGATGTCGGTTTCCCCGCCCTCTCCTCCCCCCACAACCTCCTTATCACGCGAAGGGTGGCCGTATAGGTATGTTATCAGTGGGTTGTCTTGCGTTGTGGGAGTGCTGTCTCCGTGGCCAGGGAATAGTATCCTAAGCCTTCAGTTTGGGTGACGGGTTCGGACGGGGATGCTTTGGTTTGTTTTTGGAAGTGTCAGACTTTCAGATCCCATGGTGATCCGTTTCACCAAGAAAGGCGAGGAATATGTTGGACTACGAAACGAAGACGCGTTCAGGCAGACTTTCACACACTTGAGGCGCAAAGACGTGTATGGGAGCCAGTCTCACAGGTCCTCCAAGTCTCGGGTTTTCGATTGTTCTGTGGCATAGAATGCAGCAAGAGGAAGTTGTTCTAGAATTCGCAGTTGGTGCAACGAGTATTCAGAACACTATGGTAATTCAGTGGTATGCTTACAAGTGGCTCCGATATGGTTGTGTAAATATTACCAGACAGTAGCAGTGCGGTCGCATCCAGACTCAAGGGTTGGATTCGCTTTGCCAAAGAAGATGCGTTCGCTGCATCCTCACAAAGCAATTCGACCATATTGGGCAGGCATTGCCATGGGCTGGTACATCATAGTCACTGCGCACGTCGCGGGCCACTTCATCGAGGGCGGAGGCGTTGACCAGCTCATTCCCGAAACAGTCGAGCTCATGTAGAAGCATCGGTGGCTTGTCCGTTTTAGGGGGCTGTCGCCGGTAGTTCTTGTTGGTACGGATGACAATGCGACCTTAGGGCCAGTTGTTCAAAGAGAAATTGGCCTTGCAGCGCTCGGCAACTTTGGATAACTTTCGGCCATGGGGATCTATGCAGCAAGCACATACGCACGATCGGTGGAGACCAGTTCCTTGTACACCCGTCAAGGTACAGGTGCCAACGTCCACCGACTGTCACATATTGACTACGCATGTACGAACAGTCCTCGTCTGCGCGCACACTTGGAAAACAAGCCAAGTACAGGGCTTGGTTTTTCTGATCATATTCCTATTTGGCGCTCCTCCACGATTGCGACCCCTGTGCCTCGGTTTTTCATGTTGACATATTTATGCATCGACTGAGGAGTGCGGCAAGAGGAAATTCCTGGGGCGGCAACTCCGATGATCGTCTTTGCGGCAATTCTTTACGGAGGCCGCCTCGCAAGTTTCTCGGGGCACCAAGGATTTGGCCGGCTCTGTGGGTCAGGTGCGTTATCTCGCCGAGGTTTTCTTTTAGCGCGAATTGCCTACATCCCGTTGATGGCGATTGGTGATGATGCCGAAATGCAGTAATAACAGCGTCGTTGCTTGCGATCCCCAGGGGCCCCCCGCCCGACGCGCTCTGAATAATTTCCGCCCCATTTGGAAAGAAAAATAAAAGGGCAATAGACAAAATCGAAGAACTCAAGACGTCGGCGCGTTTTTTCCTGTTGCCTTCCAGCTCTTGGCCCCTGCACCGACGGTTGCGCGATTGCAGACAGGACGCGTTGGACGAAGGCCCCCCTCGATGCGCGTCGCTCCATCGAACGATTCGCGCGATCAGTTCGAGTGATTTGCTCATCTCCCGCTGCCGGTTTGTACCGGTGCGCTGGGCGGGCTTGCTCCGAGACCTACGTCGCCCGGGCAGCTCGCGTCGGCGTTCGCAAGGCTTCGGGAGCGCCGCGGGCTGGGGGGGCGACGAAGTCGGCGTGGGAATCTCGCGCCATCTTCCTTTTGCTCGCCCCATCAGCATCTGCCAGATTCGCCGATTATTGGCGCGGCGGCGGCCGTTTCGGCCTTCCGCCACCTGCGCGGGGCATTCGCAGCGCGCGGGGGGCGCCGGAAGAGCCCTCTCCGAACGCGCCGCAGGAATGCAGACGGGTCGGCCTGGAAGACCAGCTGCGCAAGTCGCACGCGGATTCGCGCTCGACGGGAGCTTTCGACGATGGCAGGGTCCACCGCAATATTTTCGCATTCAGCCGTGCTCTCGGCTGTCCGTGCGACGATCTGGTTAGGCTTGTTTTAGATTGTCATCAGCGAAGTGCTGGAATTCAAGTTCAATTTCCGACGGCGTGCGGCGCGGTGATTTTGTTGCGACAATGCTTGATTCGGGCGCCCGGGAACTGCCAGCGCTGGCTTTCGCGCGTGAGTGCGTCGGCGCGGTCGGCGCAGCATTCGAGACGTCGCCCGCGCTGGGCGCGCGCCACTTTCGATAGCCTCGCGGACTGGTTCGAAACATGCCCACTCCAATATTCAGCCAGATGGCACGGCGAGCGCGCGCAACTCTCGCGAAAGGTCGGCGCGCGCGCGGGCTCGGGTTTTTTCTGCGGGAGCCCGAGGGGCAGATGACGCGCGCGCGGTGGGCGGACAGTCTGTTTCTCATTGGGGGGGGGGTTAAGAGGCATGGCGGGTCTTGGTCGACGAACTTACCGGGAGGCTTGCAATGCTATATACGCTCGAGGCTTGATAGCCTTTGAACATCGTCTCTCGTGCGCTTTCAAGTTGCTGCAGGCGCGCGGGCCATTGCTGATGGGTGCCGAACAGCCGTTCGAAGACGCGCTGCGGGAGGTGCCAGAAACGAGTTCAATCATCGGGTGCTTTTGGGACTGGCGTTTGGCGTGTAGACGAATCGCTGGCACTCTGGGCGGAGACTGTGGAGTAGTGCGTTTTGCGGTCGATGCGCCGCCGTCGCGGCGGCGCGCCGAGATCAGAATTGCGTTCGTTTAGGATCCCGACCTTCCCCGCGCGGATCTTGAAGGCTGTTTTTGCTTAAGCTCTTGCGCGAAAAAAACACCAGTCGAGTTCAGCTGGATCCGCGCGGTTGGATCGACCAGCGCCCTAGTGGGCATCTGCCAAGCAAGGCCCCGAGAGACGGAGACGCGGTCGCGCGCAGAGCGGCAAGGGGAATGGCCAGACATTAGAACTAAATGTCGCATGTCTTCCGGTATGCATCGTCGTCAAGCACAAGGCAGTTGCGTCCCCGAGGCCGCGTGGAAGCGGCACGTGTCACGGTGCGCGCGAGTTTTAGCGACGCACTAGCAGTTTGCATGGCTGCGCGATGAGCATTTCGAATTGTGCCCAGACTCGAGTGCCCGAAACGGGCCGTCGATTCCGCCACGCCGCAAATGCGTCGAGTTCGCTGTCACAATTGACGATGCCGGGCACGACGGACACCAATGCGCAGTGGGATGAGTCCCCAAGCAAACAGGTCGAGTTCGCATTGGACAACGAACAAGCAGCCGAGCTGATGAGAGGGGAGTCGGTCGCGGCAGATGCGCCCCTAATTCTGGCGGAGCTGTTCAGCATCTACCGCGGGCGCCCCCCCAGATGCCAGCAGGGCGCCCCGCTCGTCAGGCGACCCAGAGGCTGGAACAAACCAGCCGATGTCACGGCAGACATTGGCTTGCAAGGCGGCGCACCCTGGACCGGCGCAGACGAGGAGAAGACTCGACCAGCGCCGACTCGGCGATGTCCTTTGGACGGCGGGTAGTTTCGACTACACGCAAGAGTGACCCTTCGCGGGAGTGACCTTCGGCGCGGGCTCATCGGGCCCCCCCCGATCGCCGAGCCCACGATTGAAGCGGCCTACGCCCTTGGGTTTGGCTCCCTCGCGCCCCCAAAAGCTGCGCAACCAAGGTCACTCTTGCCCAGCGTCTAGCCGATAGTTGCAGGACGGGGGCCAGGGATCCTATGGTTTTCGTTAGATGCGTGGAACCTTAAACGGAGAGCAGCGGAGTCGAGGCTTGGGGCCCTGCGGCCGTGACGGAATTCAGGGTTGTTACCGCAGCCCCCAGGCAGAGTTGGCAGCGATTCGCGAGGTAGTGCCACGCACGAAACGCCCGATGCGTTCATCTCTCAGCATTCCAGGCCACCACCTCGTCAGATAAGTTTTGGGCGCCTCGTGGGGCCGACTGCACTTGGCCAAGACAACTGATCACTTACAAGTGTTCGCCTGCCTGCCGGCGGGCGCCCAGCGGCAGTGGGCGCCGGTGCCGCGCCCAGGAAAGCAGCGGCAGCGGCGCTGGCAGGGAGCGCGTCGGCACTGGTTCGGGCCCATCGGTCTTTGGTTCCAGCCGACGGGGCGACGGCCGCGGAGGGGGGACCCACGCAGAGCCGCTGGGCCCGCCGGCCGCGGGCAAGAGGAGCGGGGCGAGGAGAGGCAGGAGGAGCAGGATCGGCACGAACGAAATGGGCGCGGAAAGAATGGGTGCAATGCGCAACAGTGGATCCTGTTCATTTTGAACAGGACTCGCTGTCCACGCCGCCGCGGCCTGTGTCCATTCGAGACAGAAGGCCGCCTGCCCAACAGCGGCCGCTGTTGGTTCGGGACAACATTTGCCGTTGGGCATTGTGTCCATTCTTTCCGCGCCCATTCCGGGCGTTCAAACAAGAGGAGCAAGAGGCCGAAGCAGCTGGCTCTGCTCCGCAGTTGTAGATTACCCTGGCATCGCGGGGTGGTCTTCTGTACGCCATGGCCCCTTGCTAGGGCGGCGGGCCGGTGGCGGCCTCAGCGGTCCGCCTTTCGTAGATTCTATATGTTTCGGCCTCTCGCTCATCGAACGGGCTCGGTTGAGCAGTGGTTCCGGCGAGCACGAAGGGGGGCGGGCGAGGTTTCGGGTGTTGCTAGAAGTACCCCTGGCCCAAGGTGCCCCCAGCTGTTCGCTCCATTTTGGAGCCCCAGGGGCCCTCTGGGCCCTGCAAGGGGCGCCCTGGAAGCCGCCTGGGCCACCCCGAGAATCCTGGGGGCACCGTGGGCCAGGAACACTTCTAGCAACACCCGAAGGTTCGAGGCTCCGGGAAAGGCTTGGGCCCCGGACCGTCCCGAACGGATTTCCAGGGTGAGATGCTGCACCCAATGGCTCCGGCAGGGGTCTGGGGAACCGGTTTCGAGCGGGTTTGGCTTCGTCTCTGTTCCTGGCCGATCTTCTTCGGGAGGGGAGAAACACGCACAGACACCATATCCCCAGGAGAATATGGGAAATATGGGAAGTGGGGGGAAGACAAAAACCCAGAACATATGCGATAACATAGGGAATCCTGTTATGTGTGTGTGTGTGCGTGTGTGTGTGTGTGTGTGCGTGTGTGTGTGTGTGCGTGCGTGCGCGCGCGCGCGCGTGTGCGTGTGCGTGTGCGTGTGCGTGTGCGCGTGCGCGTGCGCGTGCGCGTGCGCGTGCGCGTGCGCGTGCGCGTGCGCGTGCGCGTGCGCGTGCGCGTGCGCGTGCGCGTGCGCGTGCGCGTGCGCGTGCGCGTGCGCGTGCGCGTGCGCGTGCGCGTGCGCGTGCGCGTGCGCGTGCGCGTGTGCGTGTGCGTGTGCGTGTGCGTGTGCGTGTGCGTGTGCGTGTGCGTGTGCGTGTGCGTGTGCGTGTGCGTGTGCGTGTGCGTGTGCGTGTGCGTGTGCGTGTGCGAGTGCGTGTGCGTGTGCGTGTGCGTGTGCGTGTGCGCGTGTGCGTGCGCGTGCGCGTGCGAGTGCGTGTGCGTGTGCGTGTGCGTGTGCGTGTGCGTGTGCGTGTGCGTGTGCGTGTGCGTGTGCGTGTGCGTGTGCGTGTGCGTGTGCGTGTGCGTGTGCGTGTGCGTGTGCGTGTGCGTGTGCGTGTGCGTGTGCGTGTCGTGTGCGTGTGCGTGTGCGTGTGCGTGTGTGCGTGTGCTGGGTGCGTGTGCGTGGCGTGTGCGTGTGTCGTGTGTGTGTGCGTGTGCGTTAGTGCGTTGCGTGCGCGCGCGGGCGCAGTGGCGCGTGCGCGCGTGTGCGCGCGTGCGCGTGTGCGCGTGTGCGCGCGTGCGCGAGTGCGCGCGTGCGCGCGTGCGCGCGTGCGCGTGTGCGCGTGTGCGCGTGTGCGCGTGTGCGCGTGTGCGCGTGTGCGCGTGTGCGCGTGTGCGCGTGTGCGCGTGTGCGCGTGTGCGCGTGTGTGCGTGTGTGCGTGTGTGCGTGTGTGCGTGTGTGCGTGTGTGCTTGTGTGCGTGTGTGCGTGTGTGCGTGTGTGCGTGTGTGCGTGTGTGCGCGTGTGCGCGTGTGCGCGTGTGCGCGTGTGCGCGTGT
>CAUYUJ010000459.1:301087-323587 GCA_963575745.1 Prorocentrum cordatum
GACATCGGGATTATGCCGGAGAGCTGTCGCTGACGCTAGTTGGGCACCGCAGACTATGATATACAATGCGTTTTGTGTTCTCTTGAATTCTTGAAGCCCTTGTTCACGGAATGTGCTCGTCGAGTGCGCAAACAACCAGCACACATCCCGGGCACGGACTTGCGGTTCACGCAGCCAGCTTGGCAATAGAATGTTGCTACCGCTTGCGCCTGCCGGTCACCATGACTTGCAAGGACCAAGGACCCGAAATCATCAACGACTGCTGCGCTCGCAGATCGGTTTTGGCAAGTGCTGCGCGAGCCGTCAGCAAGAAACTTCCCTATCAGGCTCCCGATGGTGGCACCAAATCTATCGTGCGGCCTTAGGCCCATCCCGCCACAGTGATTGGGGAGGCCTCGTCGGGCCTCTTGGAATGCATCTAGGGTGCTCTTAGAGGCCTCTTTGAAGCTCATTGGGGTTTGCTGGGGACCTCTTGGAGGCTCCCTGGGCGCATCCTGGGCGCCTCTTGGGTGTCTGGAGGCGGTCTCGAGGGCGACCTTTGGGCGAAGGGACCCATTGGCCCCTTCCAGTTCCCCCTCTTGAGCATTGGGCCCGTGTTGGAGGCTTCCCGGGGGCCTCTTTCGCCCTTCTTGGGGCCTCCAGGAGAGCCCCAAGAGGCCCAAATCGTCCCATTCCCTACGGGAAACGCACAGGTTCACTATATCTGTTTTGTTCGTCCTCGCAGCGTCCGCGACGGCTATACAGGCCCCCCAGCTCGCCCCAAGACGCGCCCAGAGGCCCCGGGAGGGCCCCCAAACGGCCCCACACGGCCCCAGGACGGCTCCAGAGGCGCCCGACATGGCCCAAGACGCACCCGCCTTCTGGGGGCGATCCCGGGGGCGGGGCCCTCTGGACCATCTCGCAGTGGTGTCAGCAGCGGAGGCAATATATGATCCAGGGTCTGGCCCTCCCCCCCCCTCGTGCTGATGCCATCGGCCCCCCCCTCCCCACCCCGCGCGATGGCCCACCCCCCCCTGTGGGTATGGTGTGGTGCTGTGGGTGTGGCGTGTGTGGCGTGGTACTGTGGCGCTCCAGGAGAGCTCCGGACGTTCTCGTCGTCGCCGCCGCCGACGTCGTCGTCGTCGGAGGGCTCCGGAGGTCGGCGCCGCCGCCGCCGCAGCCGCCTCCGTCGTCGTCGTCGTCGTCGTCGCCGTTGTTGTCGTCGTCGCCGCCGCCGTCGTCGTCGTCGTTGTCGACGCCGTCGTCGCCGCCGTCGTCGTCGTCGTCGTCGTCGTCGTCGTCGTCGTCGTCGTCGTCGCCGCCGTCGTCATCGTCGTCGTCGTCGCCGCAGCTGTATTCGTCGTCGTCGTTGTCGTCGCCGTCGTCGTCGCCGTCGTCGTCGTCGTCGTCGTCGTCGTCGTCGTCCCCACCCCATCCCATCAGGGGTGGGGGTGGGGGGCCCGAGGGACCCTGAGACCCATCCTATCTTGGGGGCGTGGGGGGACCGTTGGCCCACAGCCCGGGATCATATATGCAGCGCAATGTTTGGAGCGCACTGCGTTCCGGCAAGCAGTGGGGCGCAATATATGCGGGTGATGGTGATGACGACGGCATCGGCGACGGCGGCGATGATGATAGTGGTGGTGGTGGTGGTGGTGTTGATGACGATGGTGGCGACAACGACGATGATGTTGGTGGTGATGACGATCACAGCGGCGTTGATGCTGATAACGGTGGTGATGAAGATGATGAAGTGGATGACGGTTGTGACATAGATGATGTTGGCGGTGAACGCGCACACATAAGCCATGACATATTTGGAAAACGAAACAATCGACTTATCGAACACGTCTCTCTTCCACCGAGCGCGTTCCACTACTCGCAAAGTGCCCACTCGCAAACGCCCGAAAAGCACATGTCTGCTTCAACGTAATTTCTCGTAGATCCCCCCAGCGGATCCAGGCCAGTTGCGAGCAGTCATTTTGCGTGAAGTGGAACGCGCTCGTCTAATCTCGGAGTGGCCAAGAAACCAGCGGCGGCGCAATGATGTCGGCAAGCGCTCGAGGGGGGTCGCGCGTGGCCCGCACTGTCTGATAGCATGGACTCGGCGGGCGCGCGGTGGAATGGCGGCTGATCTCCACAGGCGCGCGCGCGCACGTGTGTGGCCCGCCTGGTTTCAGTTTTGAGTCGGGCTTGTCCCTCTACAGGAGGACTATTCGAAAATGGTCCAAAACACATATTCTGGGGACGATCTTTCGATTATTGTTGACCATTTTGGAGTATTTCTTATTTTTCGTCCAAACTCCCCCCCGTAGGGGGACATGCCCGACTCAATCATATGGTTTAGGCACGTTCGCGCACGCTCAGAACCTGGATGTACTCATGAAGCACGTGGTCTGCGAATTTGTCTTGGCAAACAAAGTCTCGACCACTGGTCTCTGAATGGTGTATGCCCCGCGGGGGCGCACGCGTGTGTGGGCAGCATGGTTTTACCCGATACCGCTGCATGGAACACGCACCAGCAGAATCAGCACGGGCGCTCGCATAGTATTATGCGACAGGGATATTGGAGGGAGGTCGAAAAGAGGCATTTCTTGGGTTCAATTTTCTGTTTATCTGATTTAGCAGGAGCGGTCGTGCAGAATGGATGTGTGAACAACCAATGCGCGAAGGGGTGCTCTCAGGCCAGGCCTCGACATGGAAGCAGAGTCGAATATCTTACATCGACATGGGTGCAAGCTGTGAGCGCTTCCCCCCATACTCCCCTCGCTCGACCGCCATCGTCTTCTTTCCTTCCTCTTGCACGCCAGACGATCCGCCTTCGGGTTGCCCCGATTCACGCTGGTGCGGACTGCCTCTGCCTCGCCGCCGACGGAAAAATGCGCGGTGCAAGCTGCAGCAGGCGCCGCCCAAGAGGCCCTCCTGCCGCCCCACGGTGACATCTGACTTCCCGATGGGCCCGCAGAGCCCCCATGGGGCCCTTTTCGCGGAGCGCAGCGTCGAGCAAGAGTTCGCCCCTGGATCGATTACAGCCAGACTTCTTCTCGTTGGCCCTCGAGTGCAGCATACGTGCGTGAGACTTGCTGGTGGATCTTGCACGCAGTGGCCCTCACTGCTGCCCTGTGAAACATAGTTTCCTATTGCTGCATGTGCCTGTTGTATGAGCTTGGCCACTCCGGGCGCCCCGCTGCGGCCCCCACTGCGTCAGCGCATTCGTTCCTTGCCCTCCCTCCGCGGCCGTTCCTCTCTTCCCCCGCTCTCCCCTCTTGCATCCAGACCATTCGCAGTGCCGTCACCCAGCTTGCCCGAGCGCGCGTGCGGATTGCTTCTGCCGCGACGCGACGTAGAAAGTGTTTGCTGCACAGTCAACCCGCACAGTAAGGACGATCGACTTCCCCAAGGGTGCCCCTGCATCCATGCCTCTTCCGTCATCTTCGGTCCATCCCCAACCACCTGCGATGACCAGCCCCGCCCGAAGAGCCTCGGCATGGGCGTCCAAGGCCCTTGCATCATTACCGTGCATCCTTACGATTAGGTCGGGCATGTCCCTCCACAGGAGGAATATTCGAGAATGGTAAAAAATAGTCCTGGGACGATTTTTCGTGTTCCGTAGACTATGTTTGAGCTTTTTCATGGTTGTACTACTTTGTAGTTTTTCCTCCGAAATCAGGACATGCCCGACCCAACCTTACGATACGGATTGGCTGTAGTTTTCAGGTGAGCGACGCAAGAAAACGAGGTCGTCTTCGCCGACATTCGCGCGTAAGCTGCCCGCGTAAGGTCGCGCGTAAGCGCCCTCGTCTTCAATGTGGCGTGCCGCGTTGGTGGCCCGCGTAAGCCGGGGCGTAAACCTCGCTATGCCAGCTCGCGTGAGACCCGTTTTTCCTCCGAAATCCGCCTGTAGGAGGACATGGCCGACTTAACACGGCGGCTGGCCCCCTTGCCTGGGGGTTGGGCGCCGCCGCTGTGTTCTGCTCCGGCTTCCGGCTCCCCTTCCGCCGAGGTGAAGTGGCAGCCGTGCGACTTCTGTGGTCGTGCTTGCGAGGAGGAGGAGGAGGAGGAGGAGGAGGAGGAGGAGAAGAAGCAGGAGCAGGAGCAGAAGCAGGAGCAGGTGCAGGTGCATGGTCAAGTGGAGGACGAGGAGGACGAGGAGGAGGAGGAGGACGAGGAGAGCGAGGAGGACGAGGAGGACGAGGAGGAGGATAGGGAGGAGGAGGAGAAACAGGAGAAGGAGGAGGAGGAACAGCGAACAGCGAGCACGCATGGCGGGCGCTCCCTGGTACGATCGAAGTGGCAAGGAAAGTTAGGGGGGGTAGGTCGGGGGCAACGATAGGGGGGATAGGCATCGTGGGGGATGCTTCGATCCCCAATCGCCAATTGCTCGCCGACAGGGGCCCGCCAGCCCCAACCCGCTCGGGAAGGTGCGGTTTGGTTATCGGGGCCTATCGCCGATCTATCGAGGATGCATCGCCGATTGCATTAGTAAGAGTTCGAATGAAGAGTTCAACATACCGATGCACGATGAATGGGTGTTGGGAGGGGGCACACACATGCATACATAAATGCATGCATACCTACATACATGCATACACACAGACTTACCTTCATACTCGCATACAAGCATACATATATATACATACATAGCATAACACAACATAGTAGCACTAGATCTGGCATACCATAGCACACCATGACATATCATCGGGAAACATACCATACAAAACATGCATACGTACTCATACGTACACACACACCGACATACATACATACAAACATGCATACATGCACACACACAACAACATATGTACGTACGCACGTGCATACATACAGACATACGTGCGTACGTATATACATGCATCCATACGTTCATTCATGCAGTGGCTCATGCATTCATACGCACATACGTACATACACATATACATACACACATACACACACATGCAGGCATATATACATCGATTCACATACATATATTCATGCATCCATACATTCATACGTACATACATGCAGCATGTCATACATACATACATGCATACATGCGTATCTGCTCACACACATACATACGTACATACATGCATCCATATTATACATACGTGCACACGCCCACACACGTACATGCATGCATGTACACATACATGCACACATGCATGCACGCACGCGTAAACAAACGCCAGCCCGACGCACATACATGCATGCATGCAACACATACACATACGTAAGTATACATGCATACATACATGCATGCATACATGTACTGACACATCCATACCTACATGCTTACAGTCATACCCCCTTGTACATACATACATACACGCAGTCATACATACATACATACATGCATACATACATGCGCGCATGAATACATGCATGCATCCAAGCATGCATGCATACACCTACGCATGCATGACTACATGCATAAATACGCACATGTCCATACACATACATACATGCATGCATACATACATCTCCCTGATCACATACATATATGCATATATGCATACACACCTACGCACACACATGTATGCATACACGCATATTTATAGATATATTAAGCTATGCACACAATTACATACAGTTATACACACAAGCTTGCCTATAAACATACAGGCATGCACTCATACATATAGATTTCATGCGTGCGTGCATACATGCAGACGTACGTGTATACAGCATACACACATTCATTCAAGTATACACGCACCTACACATCCATTTGTACATACATACAGACATGCTTGCATGTATGCATATATGCATGCATGTCCCGCGCTTTCTGTGAGGGAAAATGTATACAGGTATGCGTATACACATAACCAGCTACATCCATACGTACATTCACGCATCCTCGTATACTGCATATGTATGTGTATGCACATTTACATATTAAAAGCAGATGCGCGTGTCTACGCACACGCCCATATCCTCATCTGGTTGATCAGATGTCAAGCAATGCAAAGCTTGCAAACGCGTGCTCTTCAGATGCCCGCGCGCTCAGTCAGACCAAGCGCGAGCGACTCAGACGACCCCCCCCCTACACAGATCCTACCAGAGGCGCACGCATCCTTATAAGGGGTCGCACCAGAGGCGCATCCACCCCCAAAGGGGTCGTACCTTAGGTGTCCCCATCTTCATGGGAATCCGGCCAGAAGTGTATCCATCCACGCAGGGATCGTACCAGAGGGACCTCCATCCTTATAGGGGCCGCACCAGGGGTGTATCCATCCCCATAGGGAGCGCACCAGAGGTGCACCCATCCCCGTAGGGGTTTACCAGATGTGTATCCATCCGAGTGGGGGTTATACCAGAGGCGCAACCATCCGTATACGGATCGTACCAGAGGGGCATTCCATCCCTATGTGGGGTCTTGCCATGGGGGTTTGGGGGCATAACGACACCTCGCGTTAGGGAATGAGCCTCCTCCTCCTCCTCCTCCTCCTTCCTGGGGGGCAGGGAAGGGGAAAGGAATCTCCTCCTTCTCCGCCTACTCCTCCCATTCTGAAGGAAAGGGACGGGGAAATATCATCCTCATTCGCCTCCCCCATTCTCCTCCTGATTGAAAAGGGAAGGGCATGAATCGCATCCTCTACCTCCTTCCTGAGGGAAAGGAAGGGTATGGCCCTGCTCCTCCTCATCTTCTTCCTCCTTCCGATGGAAATGGGCAGGAAAGGGACCTTCCTCTCCTCCCTGCCCTCTCTGAAGGAGAAGGATGGAAAGGAACGTCCTCCCCTTCCTCCTCCTTCTGAGGGAAAGGGGAGGGAAGGAACCTCCTCCTCCTGTTATGAAGGATCGGGAAAGGAAAGAACATGCTCCTCCCCTTCCTGATGGAAAAGGAAGGGAAGTGACCTCCTCATCCTCCTCCTCGCCCTCTTCCTCCTCATTCTCTTCCGTCTCCTTCCTGAGGGAAAAGGAAGGGACGGAACCTCTCCCCCACCCTTCTGAGGGAAAGGGAATGGAAGAAACCTCCTCATCGTCCTCCTGCTTCCACAAGGAAAGGGCAGGGACGGAAGGAAGTTCCTCCTCGTCCCTCTGAGGGAAGGGGGGCGAATGGCCTTCCTCGTCCTCCTCCATCCTTGGGGACAGGGAAGGGACGGGAACCTCCTCTGTTCTCCTGAGGGAAAGGGAAGGATCCTCCTCCTTCTTTCTTCACCCCGTCCTCCACATGAGGGAAAGGGGCGGGAAGGAGCCTCATCCTCATCCTCCTTCCTGAGGGAAAGGAAGGGAATGAGCCTCGGCATCCTCTGCCTCCTCCTTCTGATGGAAAAGGGGCAGGAAGGGGACCTCTTCCTTTCTTCTCTGAGGAAAAGGGAAGGGAAGGAACCGCCTTCCCAACCTTATCCTCCTCTTCCTCCTCCTCCTCCTCCTCCTCTTCCTCCTCCTCCTCCTCGTCCTCCTCCTCCTTTTCTCCTCCTCCTCCTCCTCCTCCTCCTCCTCCTCCTCCTCCTCCTTCTGAAGGAAACGGAAGGGAAGGAACATCCTCCTCTTGCCCTGCCTTGATGGAAAGGGGAGTGAAGGACCACCCCCCTCCTCTGTCCTGAGGGAAAACGAAGGGAAGGGGACTTCCTCCTCGTAAGGGAAAGGGAATGGAATGCGCCTCCTCATCCTCATCGTCCTTCCTGAAGGGGTGGGAAGTGAGGGGCACTGCCTCCCCCTCCTCCTCATCACCCTCCTCCTTCCTGAAGGAAAAGGAGGGATCCTAAGATAATTGAAGGTCTCCCTTTCTGGGGTCCCCTTGTGTGTGTGGGGGGGGATCAGAAATTGATTCCCTCTGTGCGAGGCAATGCACATTGTTTTCGTTTGGGGTGTTCAAATCGATTCCATTTGCGCGGGGCTACAACCAGATTCCCTTTTGTGGCGGAATTGCAAATCGATTCCCACTGTGGGGGCTGGGGTTGTGGGGGGCTACAACTTGATTGCCTTTGAAGCGGAATTGCAAAAATATGTCCTTTGTGGGGGTCTACAGGTCGATTCCCTTTGTGTGAAGGGGGTACACATTGATTCCTTTCGTGGGGGTTAAACATGGATTTCCTTTGCGGGCGGTTACACATTGATTTCCTTTGTGCTGGAATTACACATAGATTCCCTTTGTGGGGGGTTATACGTCGATTCCTTTTGTGCGAGGGGGTACACATTGATTCCTTTTGTGGCGGAGGAGGGGGGGGTCTTGCTCTGGGGGAAGGGTCCCGGCAAAAAAAGGACCCCCTGGATCCGATGGCCGTTTTTTGCCCCCCCCCCAGGGCCAGGAAAGAAAATTACCATCGGATCCAGGGGGTATGTTTTTTTTGCTGGGGCCTCTCCCCCAGGGCCAAACCCTCCCCTCCTCCGCCACAAAAGGAATCAATGTGTACGCCCTCACGCAAAGGGAATCTATGCGTAACCCCCCACAGAGGACATGTATCTGTAATCCCGCCACAACAGGAATCGATATGTAGGCCCCACATATATATATATATAGAGAGAGAGAGAGAGAGAAGCATGAGGTAAACACCGAAGAAGAGAAGACGGGTGTCCCCGCCCACATTCTTCGGGGCAAGAACACCAGGGGCACCGATATGCGCGCGCACCCATATATATATATATATATATGTAAATATGCACATGCGTCCATGTATCCACACATGTATTTATCTAGATATACATACATACATGTATAAATATATAGAGAAAGAGAGATGCATGCATGCAGACACGCATCTATGCAAACCTGTATACATATATACGTTCATGCATACACATACACAAACATACATGCATATATACACATATGCCCACACACATACATACACACATGCACACATACATACATGCATGCATGCACACATGCATATATTCATACATGTATACACATGGATGCATGCATGCATGCACATAGATACACGTCTATACATACAGCGGCGATGGCGGTGACGACGGCTGCGACTGCGACACCCGCGGCCCCCCGAGGTCACGTCTGCTGGGGCGGCGGCAGGCCCTGCAAGAGCGGAGGCGGGCGGCCTCCCCTGTTGCCTCCCTCCCGGGGGGGGCGGGGGCGGGGGCAGAGGAGGTGAGATTGTTTCGGGGGCCCCCAAACGGTGTGGTGACCACACCGTGCGGTGAGTCGGTGGGGATTCCGGGTCACCGTACGGTTTTGGGACTCGGGTCGTTCTCCGAGGATGTTTCGGGCGACTGAGGCATCCGAGGTCCCAAAAAACCGTGCGGTGACGGACCGTGCGGTGAGGTCTCTTGGGGTTCCGAGGTCACCGCACGGTCTGTCACCGCACTGTTTCGGGACTCCAAATTGTTTTGGGGCTCCGTGTCTGCCTCTCTCGCTCTCTTCCTCTGCCTCTTCTCTATCATTGCGAGAAGGGAGAGGACGACACACACACACACACACACACACTATGTATATATATACTCCGCGAGGTGAAGGGAGCGAGCCGAACAAACAAATCAATTTCAACAGATCAGCGAGCCAACGGTCTCCAAAGAGTGCCAGATTTACCCCGTACAGGGGGGTGCGGGGGTGCGGAGGTGTCGGCCTCCGTGGGCGGGGGGGGGGGGGGCGGGGAGGGGGGGAGCGGTGAGGGCCAAGGGCGAGGAGTTTTGGCCGCGGGGGCCCTCGCGAGACGACACGGGGTGAAGCACGGGCTCTCGGGTAGGAGGTCCAGACTTGACTTTCTGACTTCTTGGGGTCCACGTCGCGACAAGATCACGACGGCGTCGAGAGAGTCTGGGAGTGTCGGGGGTTGCGTGCACGCGGGCCCGCGGCTGGCTGGACGTCGGATTTGTGCAGGGGCCAGCGTCCCGCGCCTTGGTCGGGGGCCCTCAAGCGGTGTGGTGACCACACCGGGCGGTGCGTCGGTGGGGATTCGGGGTCACCCATTGCACGGGACTCGGGTCGTATTCCGAGGACGTCTCGGGCGGCCGGGATTCCGATGTCCCGAGACCATGCGGAGACGGACCGCGCGGCGGGGAGGTCATTGGGGATGCCGCGGTCACCACGGGGTCCGTCACCACACGGTTTTGGGGCCCCACATGGGCGAGGATGACGTGTTCGTTGGTTTTTGGAGGGAGAATTCGCTGGTTCTGGAAAGTCTTCCCGCATTGGGATGCTCTCCAGTAGCTGCGCCTCGTCGAGAGCTTTCGGGAGGGCCCTGCATCGTCCCGAACGCCGTCCGAGGCCCGAGGTATAACCCGGAGACCACAGGATGCGACGAGGTGCGTAGGGGGGGAGGAGGAGGAGGAGGAGGAGGAGGAGGAGGAGGAGGAGGAGGAGGAGGAGGAGGAGGAGGAGGAGGAGGAGGAGGAGGAGGAGGAGGAGGAGGAGGAGGAGGAGGAGGAGGAGGAGGGACGAGGAGGAAGACGAGGAGGAAGACGAGGAGGAAGACGAGGAGGAAGACGAGGAGGAGGAGGAGGAGGAGGAGGGAGGAGGAGGAAGGAGGAGGAGGTGGAGAGGAGGAGGAGGAGTGAGGAGGAGGAGGAGGAGGAGGAGGAGAGGAGGAGGAGGTGGAGGAGGTGGAGGAGGAGGGGAGGAGGAGGAGGAGGAGGAGGAGGAGGAGGAGGGGAAGAGGAGGAGGAGGAGGACGAGGAGGAGTAGGAGGTGGAGGAGGAGGTACGACTCGATTGCCATTTGTACCCAGTACCCAAGAGGAGGAGGAGGAGGAGGAGAAGAAGGAGGATGAGGCGGAGAAGGAGGAATCGGAGGAGGATCGCACGCCTTCGATGACGAGTCAGCTCTCACTCTGACGAATCGGAAGCAAGCAGACCGCGTCCATGCATTTTGGGCGGGGGTTGGCTCGCCAGGCGAGGAGAGGATGAAGAGGCTTGGGGAAGCGGCATGGAAAGGAAGAGTAGGAGGAAGAGGAGAGGAGGGGGTGGAGGAGTTGAGGGGGAGGAGTTCAATAGGTGTGGGGAGGAGGGAGGATGATGGGGAGGAGGAGGATGAGGTGATCGAGGAGGAGGTGGAGGAGGAGGAGGAGGAGGAGGAGGAGGAGGAGGAGGAGGAGTAAGAGGAGAAGGAGGAAGAGGAGAAGGAGGAGGAGGAGGGGAGGATACAGAGGAGGAGTTCAAGGGGAGGAGAGGGGACAAGGAGGAGTGGTGGTGGTAGTGGGGGGGAGGGGGGGCGAGTGGGAGGTTGGGGCTTGCGTCGCTCCGCGCCTCCGTGCGCCGTGCCGATTTCCCGCGCGACTGGCCCGCGCGTGAGTCAGCATCTGTATCGCCTGGATGGTGCCGTGGTGTCAACCGTGCTGCGGAGGCCTCGGGAAGAGAGCACGAGCTGCGACCTTTCGCACCACAGCATCGTCATGGAGAGGAGGAGGAGGAGGAAGAGGAGGAGGAGGAGGAGGAGGAGGAGGAGAAGGAGACGGAGGAGGAGGCGGAGGAGGAGGAGGAGGAGGAGGAGGAGGAGGAGGAAGAGGATACAGAGGAGGAGGAGGAGGAAGAGGATACAGAGGAGGAGGAGGCGAAGGAGGAGGAGGATGAGGCGGAGGAGGAGGAGGAGGAGGAGGAGGAGGAGGAGGCGGGGAGGGGGAGGAGGGGGAGGAGGGGGAGGGATGAGGATGGGGGAGGGACGAACGATGATGCTGATGATGATGATGATGCTGATGATGATGATGACGATGATGATGCTGATGATGATGATGGTGATGGTGATGGTGATGGTGATGATGATGCCGATGATGATGATGATGATGATGATGATGATGATGATGATGATGATGGTGATGATGATATTGATGATGATGATGATGCTGATGCTGATGCTGATGCTGATGACGATGACGATGACGATGACGATGACGATGATGATGTGGTGATGATGACGACGATGATGACGGTGATGATGATGATGATGATGATGATGATGATGATGATGATGATGATGATGATGATGATGATGATGATGATGATGTTCATGTTGCTGATGATGATGAAGAGGAGAAGGACGAGGAGGGGGGTTGAGGAAAGGAGGGGAGGAGGAGGAGGAGGAGGAGGAGGAGGAGGAGGAGGAGAAGGAGAAGGAGGAGGAGTAGGAGGAGGATGAGGATCGGGATGACCAGGAGGACGAGGAGTCATGTGGCTCCAGGGCGCCTTCACCCTACGTGTGGGCCCCGCTTTCTGGCGGCACCACCCTCGGGGCACCGCGATCGCAAACGCCCAGCTGGTTGAGCAGGAGGGGAGGGCGCAAGGGAAGTTGGGACGGGCCCTCCGCATCCTCATCCACCTCCGTCTTCTCCTCAGCCCTCTTGTCCTCCTCCTCCTCCTCCTCCGCCTCCTCGCACCTGGCCCTCCTCTCCCATTCTCCTCTTACGCACAGTCAAGACGTCAAGACGCTGAAAGAAGGACCACTTTGAAGCCAGGAGGTGCTATGGTTTCTGGGCCGTCCCTTCGATCTCGGTCGGGGACCTATTCGTAGCCGAGGCTTGTGGTGGCCAGAAGAGCTCCTTCGCTCCTTCTGTAGCTTGATGACTGTATCCCTCCTCCTCCTCCTCCTCCACCGGGGCGTGGAAGGGCCACCAAGCTGGGCAACCCATGCTGCACAAGAGCTTCGATGCGACCAATGCCTTCGGCTGCGGCGACAAGGATCAGATCGAGCATGGCGTCCGCCTCCGTTTGGAGACGGCAGCCGAGGAGGTCGAGGAGGATGACGTGGACTACGTGACGACGATCTCCAGGCTCAGGCGCCAGTCGCTGACGGTGGTCATCTCGGGTTCGGACCACGAGGTGGCGATCGCCAGCGGCTCGGGGGGCTTCATGGGCGACACCTCCGAGCCCGAACTCTTCATGAGCAACTACCACATTGCGGTCCAGAAGTGGGCCCTCGTGGACCAGGCGGCCACTGGCGAGGCGATGATGATCAACTTCGATGACCGCCTGCCGACGATAGACGCGAGCCTGGGGTGCTTCATGGATGACATCTTCAAAACGCAGCTCGTCCCGCCCACCGCGCGCACGGCCCAGGATTTTTGTGCGGTGCTCTCAGCGGAACGACGCAGGTCTCGACGCTGCGCTGGCTGCGCGGCAGTACGGCCAGAACCGAGCGAAGCAGGACGTAGTTGTCTCGTTGGGTTCACGGCAGCTGGTCCGCCAGACCATCCAGGCCCTGGCCAGGAGTGGGTGCCGCAGCGGCTACGAGCTCAAGCACCTGGGGGGCTGGTTCAACGCGGTGAACTCCAACGCGACGGAGCTGGCCATGCGCCTAGCGGCGATCAACAAGGGCTGGATGATGGTGCAGGGCTTCTGGTACTCCTCCGCCCCCAAGCGCGTCAAGCGCCTCATGTTCATCAGCCTGGTGTCGGGGGCGGCCTTGTCGGGCACCACGGCCTACTGCTGGACCGACTCGGAGGCTCGCCAAATTTGCAGTTCTTTGTCACGCAAGTTGAGGTCGATGATGGGGGGAACGTCTCACATGCATAACGATCACGTGAAGGTGATGACTACTAGAGAAGTCTACAGGTTCTGGAGCCTCGTCCCGTTCAGCCTGGAGGCGCTGGTCCAGCGCCTCCGCATGTGGCAGGCTATTGCGCGCAGCCCTCGACAACATAGCCACGTCCTGGGCGTCTTCTTCGGGGAAATGAAGTGGGAGCTGACTAGTGAGTACAGATGCCCACCGACGCTAGTGGAATCTGGGCAGTTCAATTCCGATGCTGTTATTCATCCTTGGGCGCGTCAGTTGCGACGCGATCTCGAGGCCCTCTGCGACCACCCAGAGGCGGAGTACTTTTCGCTGGTCTGGGAGAGCCGCTCGATGAGGGACCTGCTGTGGGACGAGGAGGTGAACGGCCTCTTTGTCTCCCTTGACGTAAGGTGCTTGCGGAGCGCCTTTGCTGCTGTACAGTGGGCACCGCCTGGAGCGATCGTGGCATCGGTACCCACAGCCCTGGATGATGAAAACAGCTGGGAGGACCCAGAGGCCCAGAAGCTCACGTGTCAAATTCGAGGAGATCCCGAAGGCCCCATATGTGGTTGCTCGTTCCGTTCGCGCGCAGCACTGGTGGCACATGTTTGTCAATCTAGACAGCCTGGTCATGGGGGGCACAGTATATTCCACGCTCTCACACCGAGCAACGCATGTATCAACTGTGGCACAATATTCCAGACAAGAACGGAGACGGTACGGCACCTTGCACGCGCGTGGCACGCTGGCAGATGTATCATGCACAACACGGCGTACCCCTACGAGTTCACAGGTACGAACGTTCGTGAATGTGCATTGTGTGGCGCAGAGTTCCCTTCGTACGAGCTGCTCCGTAGTCATCTTCGCTCACACCTGCCGCCGACGCAGGAGGGCCGTTCTATTTCGATTGTGCAACCTCGACCAGCCCCAGTTGTCCCGAGGCCGAGACGTCGTGATCCGCTTCCGCGGGGGGCTCGCCTGCGGGGCTCTGACTTGCGCACGGCGGCCCGCCTGTTCGTCCCCGCGGCCGCTGGAGGTGCGGCTGCCCGCGCTGCAGCCGCTCCTGCTGGTGGTGCTGCAGCTCGTGATGGAGGTCGAGAAGAAGGGCCGCTGGCGCCCGCAGGTGGCGGCCTCCTCGGCCAGCTCGCGGACTGGTGGAGCGCAGTCCAAGCCCGCCGACAGCGACAACCGCAAGAGCCAGAAGGACAGCAAGGGCACCAGGCTGGCGCGGGGCGACGCGGGCTTGGAGGGCGCCGCAGCGAAGCCGAAGACACGTCGTGGCGGACGGCGCCGCGCGGAGGCCAAGGAGCGTAAGCTCACGACGAAGGACGCAGGCCTCAAGGACCTCCTCCTGCACCTCTCCATGCTGGTGTCGCAGCTGGCGCAGAGGTCTCGAGCGATGTGGGGCATCACCACGCGCACAGCGATCCTGGTGGACAAGTCGCCAGTGACCAAGGCGACGCAGCAGGAGGGCCAGGACTTCGCGCAGGTGGCGAACCAGAAACGCGCGGAGGTCAGCAGGCTGAAGGGCCAGGCCAAGGCGGCGAAGGACACGGACGGAGCAGCGGCCCGCCAGTTCGACCAGGAGACCGACAAGATGATGGAGGGACTCCGCGGCTTGGGCCCTCCAGCGCCCGCGGTATTCTGCGCCATGATCGAGGCGCTGGCGAACGAGGAGATCGGCAAGAGGCTCAAAGACGTCCTGGTCGCACTCCTGGCCGAGATGGAGGAGGCGCCACCCACCTACGTTCGCCTGTGCCGCCTGGAGAGCTGCAAGCAGCCCGACATGCTGAAGGTGGTGTTCGCGCTGGACCGTGTGGACCTCGAGGTGCAGGTGATGGAAGCGTTTCGCTCGATGGGAGTAGTGACGACGGTGGGAGCGGCGCCGAGTGGGTACCTCGAGGACGAAATCTCGGCTTGGATCGACGTGCTGAAGGACGCCTGAGTGTAGGCGCCCCAGAGACAAGTTCAGAGGCCGAGGATGAAGATGAAATCCTTTTTGAGGCCTGGCTCTAGTGAGTTTGGGTTCGGAGGGCGCGGGCACCGCGCCGTAGCCATTGAGCTTCGGCAGTGCGGCCTCGTGCACCTGGCAGTGTGACGCACTCTCGATGGGTGCGGACGGCGGACGCACGCTTAGGATGGCCCCCTGCTCCTTTTCGCCTCCCTCTTCGCCCCTCGCCTTTCGTGGCCCCTGCCCGTCGCTCGTGGCCTCCTCTGTTCGGCCCCCCCGGTCGGCCCCTTCGGCCTGCTCGGTCCCTCGTGTAGGTGCAGCTTGAGCTTCCTGAGGCACGAAACCAGTCAGTGGAGCAGTCATTCTGATCTCTCGTCACACAGCCGCTCACAGACAGACTCCTCCTCCTCCTCCTTTTCTCCATTCTCTTCATCATTGTCCCTCTCCTCCCCCCCCTCCTCCTCCTCCTCCTCCTCCTCCTCATCCTCATCCTCCTCCTCCTCCTCCCGACCCTCTTCTGACTGTCCTCCTGGCACACCCCTCCCGGCGCGGTGTCTCTCGCCCCGCCGCCCCGACCCCGCAGGGCGCGGGAACAGCTGGTACTGCCGCTGCTGCTGGACGCGGTGGGCCGAGGAGGGCCCCCCGCTTCCGTCAGACCGGGGGGGGCGACAGGGGCGAATGGCCGTGCGTCGCGGAAAAAAACATTCAGAGAAAGCCTTGGCTTCAGATTGAACGGCTGTCTACGGTCCAAAACATGAACACACTCATTCGCTTCGATCCCCTTTCGCTCCATATTCGAGAGGAAGCAGTGCACGCGGGTCGCTGAAAGTAGGTATCTTTAGGGGAACGAAAAAACATGTAAACATAAAAACTCGGAGGTCCGCGTGGATCTCTCGGATCCTGGACCCCTTGGCGGTGCCTCCGGCGACGCCCCTGGCGCGCTCCGCGCGCCAGGGGCGGGAGTCCGGCGCGGATCCAAGAAATCCGCGCGGACCTCCGAGTTTGTATGTTTATGTCATGTGTCGTCCCCCTCATTTTGGGATACCCAGATCCCGATCTACTCCTCGGCGCCGTCCTGCTTCGGGAGTCGAGCGGGCTTCCCTCTGCCCTCCTGTTCAGGGGGGAGGGCGGAGAACCGATCTATTACGTCCAACGCCTTCCTGCTTCATGCGTCTGCCTTTGAGTCGGGCTCCCTTTGCTGGAGGAGAATTCCAGAATAGTCCAAAAATAGTATGGGGACGATTTTCCTTTGTGCTTTTTTGACTATTTCAAATACTTTTGGAGCATTTATCACTGTTGCCCAACATCCGCTTGTAGGAGGACATGCCCGACCTAAGTGTACACACTTATTGCAGTGGCCTCCGGCCAGTGCCGCCGATCCGGGGTGCTACCTATTCTGCTTGCAACGGATGACCTTGTTATGTTTAAAAGTAAAGCATTCGCTCGAGACATCCTCATAAGATAGAGATCTTGAACTCGCTTGGGCAACCTTCGGATATTCGAAAGTGACGATCTCGCATGAACAGCCAAACTCATGGGATGTTGACGTAGCTGATGTATGACACCTTTGGGGGGCGCTCCTGGGCTTCTCGTTTTCTTTGTTGAGGCATCCTGGAGGCTTCTTGGGGGCGCGCTGGAGGCAGTTTTTGAATCTCTTGGGGGCGTTTGGGGGGGCCTCCTTGGAGTTTTTTGGGCCCTTTAGTTTTGGGCCGTCTTGGAGCCCTCTTCGGGCGTGAATTGCGTCAGCCATGGCGTCGGCCCTCCGCCCCCCCCTCTCCCGAGCCTGAATGGCGTCAGCCATGGCGTCAGCCCCCCCTCCCCCCCGACAGAGTGGAGCTTGAGCGAGCTCCCCCCCCCCTCCCTCCTCCCGGGGTTCTGGCCAGCAGGACGTGCGGGTGGGTTCGAAGTGCTGGGTTCGGGAGGGAGGGTCTCTGCTGTCGTTCTCGGCCTCCGGGGGCCGTTTTCGGTCCCTGCATGGGGCCGCCGAAAACGGATCCGCGGTGAAAAACTGGATCAGAATCCCACCCTACAGGAAAAGACTATGTGGCCCTGCTTCGCCGAGCAGCGGTAGAGGAGGAGGAGGAGGAGGAAGAGGAGGAGGAGGAGGAGGAGGAGGAGGATTAGCAGGAGCGGTGCCATTTCCTCTTCTGCCCTCCGGATTTCCCCGCCGAGTCGCTCGGGCTCCGACGGGCGTCGTGAAGTATCCGGCGCTGCAAGTCTGCAAGATCTCTCGGAGAGAGGACAACTGATGTCGCAGCGAGGGCCCTTCAGTCGGGCACCTGATTAAGAACCCCCCCGAAAAGCTGGACCAGCGTTTCTTGACCAGCTTGCAGGGAAGCTGGCAAAGTTTCTTGAGCACGTTCGCCCTCTCCAGCGTTAACAGCACATGTTGATCCAGACGTGTTTTCAGACAAACTCTTGGAAGTTGGCCCAGGTTTCTCATATGATCTTGTTATTGATTGTATTTAATTGAACGCCCCTGAGGGGGCAGTCACCGCCGCCCCACTATTCTCGGAACGCGGAGTTTGTGGGAGGGGTCCAGGACGGCCCGAGAGTGTCCAAAAAGACATGGAAAAGGTCCCAAGAAAGGCCCCCAAGAGGGCCCCAAGAGGCTCCGACAACGGCCCAACAGGGCACCCAAGGGTGTCGAAAGCAGCGGACGAAACCGAAGAGGGATACGGAGAGGCAGAGAGGAGCACTCCGACGAGTTTCTGGGGCCTCAGAAGCGCCTCTGGGGACCCCCTGGGCGCGCCCAAGACGGCCCAAAAAAGCACCAAAAGTGCGGCCAGATGGCCCAAGACGGGTCTGGGAGGCTTTTAGGACGGCCCAACAGGGCTTGGAGACATTCCAACGTGGTCGGAGAGGCCCCAAGAGCGGCGCAAGATGCTGCACGAGAGCTCCAAGAGGCGCGAAGAGGAGGCCAAACCTGTGAAAATCATCAAAATCCCTGACGTGCTTGAAGGTTTTTGGCTTCTTCAGGTTTTTCGGCTGAACATGCCTCGAAGAGGGCTTCGGAGGGGTCCGAGACGGCCCTGGAGGGCCCCAAGAAGGTGCCAAATGAACCCAAGAGGGGTCCAACAGGGGCCGAAGACTGCCCAGGAGGGCTTCTGGAGAGGTCTCAAACGGCGCCCGGAGGGGTCCGGAAGTCTACCGTGCGAAGGCCTGCTTGAGTTTAAGGCAAAATGGCCGCCAGCGGACGCCTGGGGCGCAGCCCGGGCCCCTGGGCCTGCGGAAGGAGCAGCCCGCGGGGAGGACCCCAGGAGCGGTTGCCAGGGCTCTGAGGAAAGGGCTTGGTACGAGGAGTGCGAGGGCAAGGGGACTGAGGAGAAAGAATTCTTGCAGACCACGCGGCGGGGATCTCACTCGCCGTACCTGGTGGGGCGGCGGATTGCTTCGCTCATTCCGCCGGCCCATATTGCTTCGCCGCTGTCTTTTGTCGGGGTGTTGTTGTCAATGCAGTGGTGTTGGGCGGCTGCCATTTTTCGGAGGCGGTGGGTGGTGGGTCAGAGGCCTCATGGATGTTGGTTGGGCTCTCGTGGTTGGCCTCTCGGGGGCGTCTTGGAGGCAGTTTTGAGGCCTCTTGGGGGCCGTGTTGGGGCCTCTTGGGTGCTTCTTGGGGTGCCTCTTGGGGGCTCCTTTCGGGGGCCTCTTGGGGGCCTCCTGGGGCCTCCTGGGGGCCTCTTGCGGCTGAAGGCTGGACTTTTCAGTTCCTGGTGCCCGTCTTAAGCCCCTCTTGGGGCAGTTTTGGGGCCCTCTTGGGCCGTCTTGGGCGCTTCTTGGACTGTCTTAGGGCCATCTTGGGTTGTCTTGGGGCCCTCTTGGGCTCTCTTGGGCCCATCTTGGAGACGTGTTGGGCCGTCTTGGGACGATGTTGGAGGCCTCTGGAGCAGTTCTGTTCGCTGTGAACCCCCAAACATCGCACATGTGAAACAGATACGTCTTCCGAAAAGAATGGGACGATTTTTGCCTGTTGGGGCCCTCTTGGAGAGCCTCTTGTGGCCCTCTTGGGGCTTCTTCGCGGCCTTTGGGGCTATCTGGAGGCCATCTTGAGCGTCTTGGAACGATCTTGCAGCGACTCGGGGCCTCTTGGGCTGTGTAAGGGAGCGTCCTGGCGCCCTCTTGGCGCGCCCTGGAGCGCCCCGGGGAAGTCAGCCGGGCATCGCCCAGGCATCGCCCTGGCATCGGCCAGGGCACTATTCGTCCAGGGGTCCCTAGGGGCCGCCACGCGCGCGCGAAGTAGAAATATCGTTAACCTGTTACCGGAGATCTTAGCACGCCTCTTGCCCGTTGGGCTGGCGAACTTTCGGCTGTAATCCAGGCTGCAATTTTCGGCTGGGATTTTCGGCAGGAGGACGAGGAAGAAATTGGATGAGGAGGACGAGGAGGACGACGACCGCGGCAGCGATGAGGAGGAGGAGGAGGAGGAGGAGGAGGAGGAGGAGGAGGAGGGTAGGAGGAATGGGAGGAGGAGGAGGAGGAGGACGAGGAGGAGGACGAGGAGGAGGACGTGGAGGAGGAGGAGGCGGAGGAAGGGGAGGGGGAGGAGGAGGGGATGATCGGCACCACGACGAGGTGTGTCGAGTGGCAGCCCCCCCAGAAGCCAGCGCGATGCAGCGGGGGAAGACACGAGCTGGCCGGAAGTTTCATAGGATTCGCAGTCTTCCCCGTCTATCGCATTCAGGGTTTCTTAATAAGCGTGGGGGGGTATCGGAGGTTGATAGACCTCCTACCCTGACACGTCGATTAGTGAATTGGCCGTTCTCGGTTCGCGAGAGGGCGTCGCGGCCGTCATTTTTGCAGGTCCAGGTCCGTCGGTTTCGGTCCTAGGCCTTTTTCACTAAATGGAGGTTTACTACAGGGAGGTTTGTCCACCGCCGAGGGTACCCCTCCGACGGGGGTCAACCTCGCCTCGTCGTCGCGCTGCGACGCGGGTCGGAGCGCCTTCGGCGCGCGGTGGTTGCCCTCGACGGGTGTCGATGTGGGGCTGTCGGCGGGGGTGACGCCCTTCCGACGCTCAGTAAGAAACTCGGAGTCTGTTTGTTGTCTGCGTCTGCTCTCGGGAGACAACATTGTCGCACATGCTGGTGCTCGAATCTGCTGGCCAGCCGCAAAGGACGAAGCGGCAGCTGCTGTTTACCAAGAGGACCCTCTTTTGACCTCGCTGCGGAAGCATCGGTCACAGCAAAGTGCGCATCCATGCGAATCTGAAGATATGCCCGCGCCACGTGTGTGCGTGTCATGACGGGCTCGACGAAGCTTGCGTGTCGCAGGGAGCTTGGCCAATGCACACGTGCAGGGAGGGTGGAGCAGGGCAAACCAGCAGAACGAGGTGAGAAGGTTGGCATCCATGCTTAATCGTCGCTGCCACTCGCACGTGCAAGTGTGTGGCCACTCCTCGGGTCCACAGACGGCGCTCCATGGCTAGACATGCCAAGGAACAAGCGTGCGGCGAGCTGCGCAGCATTATCTCGTCCTTTTCCTCCGCCTTCCGCCGTGTCCGTCCTCCCCGCCCCCCATCCTCTTCTCGTTCCTCCCTCTTCCCGGCTTCCTCCTCACGCTCCTGCTTCCGTTGCCGTTGCTCCTGGTCCGCATCCTTCTGCCCTCTATGAGGAACATCGTTTCGGAAGTTTTGCAAGCACCATACCCGGCGCAGTTTCGCAAGAGGTCCTTAGGAGGCTAATTTAATGGATTCCCTTTGCGTGTTGGAAGGGTTGTGGCATCCTCGCTATTTCGGGCACCCGTCGGCGCAAAAAGGCTTCTAGGAGTTCTCCAATATTGCCCCAGGACTGCGCGCGATGGGCCCAATAAGAGGACCCCAGCGGTCCTCCGGAGGTACCCTCGACGGCTCGACGACTCAAGAGGGCCACGACACGTCACCACAACGGCCCGGACAAAAACATCAGCATCAGCAAAAGAGAGATAGAACAATTAGAAACAAAAAGAGAGGGGGCGCCCACCGACAGCCGCCCACCGAGAGCCGTCCACCGAAATCGGCCAGCTACTTTCGCAATCTTTTGAGGGGGCGCCCACCGAAAGCCGCCCACCGAGAGCGGCCCACCGAATTCGGCCAGCCATTTTCGCACATCTTTTCTATGTCTGCTAGCACCCATTCAGTGTAAACACTGATTGAGGAACATCGAGTTCCGACGTAAGTCCGACGTGCATCCGACGTAAGTCCGACATTGAGTCTCAAGTTGCTACGCGAGGCTTCCAGAATGTTCAGAATATTCTCGTTTTCCCTCACCTTCGTTCGGATCATACTGCTCCTTGTTATCCGTAAGGGCTTCGCCCCTTGCCGCCGGCCCCCTCTCTCGGAGAATGGGCCATGGAAGAGCGAAGTCATGAGGCTTTGGCTTTGCCGTGAAGCAGTGTCGGGACCTATTTGTTTTTCGACCCTGACCCTGCTGATCTGCGTGAGGGGTGCCGCCGAATTTCAGACATGTGGCAAATCCTTTCTGTTTTTGGACTCTGACCCTACGGATCTGCGTGAGGGGTGCCACCGAATTTCAGAAATGTTTCAAATCCCATGTGTTTTTGGACTCTGACCCAGCCGATCTGTGTGAGGGGTGCCACCGAATTTTAGAAATGCGGCAAATCCCTTGTGTTTTTGGACCCTGACCCCGCCGATCTGCGTGAGGGGTGGCAGGAAATTTCAGAAATGTAGCAAATCCTTTATGTTTTTGGACCCTGACCCCGCCGATCTGCGTGAGGGGTGCCACCGAATTCAAAACATGCGGCAAATCCTTTGTGTTTTTGGACCCTGACCGCGCCGATCTGCGTGAGGGGTGCCACCGAATTTTAGAAATGTGGAAAATATTTTGTGTTTTTGGACCCTGACCGCGCCGATCTGCGTGAGGGGTGCCACCGAATTTTAGAAATGCGGACAATCTTTTGTGTTTTTGGACCCTGACCCCGCCGATCTGTGTGAGGGGTGCGAGGAAATTTTAGAAATGTGGCAAATCCTTACCCTGACCCCGCCGATCTGCGTGAGGGGTGTTAGTTTTCGACCCCCCCAGGAATTCTGAGAACCCTCCCGGGAGACGCTAACCAGGGTGGTTTTCGGCTCGCCCCCCTCGCGCGGACAGTAACAATTTACAGTAGGACGCAGAAAGCAGCATTGTAACAATGGAAACTGGAAACTGGAACTGGTGCAGGGAGCAGCAAGCTTAAGCCTCGCAGCCTGATGGCCCCGCAAGGG
>CAUYUJ010000459.1:328587-346087 GCA_963575745.1 Prorocentrum cordatum
TCTCGCTCTCTCCCCCCCTTCTCTGCCGCGGCAGGCGTCTGCACCGCCGGAGTATCCGGGGCAGTACCCTCACGGCGCAGATCCGGGGCAGTACCCGGGGCAGTTCTGCGGCGCCTGGATGCCGCCTCCGTACGGCTGCTCGCCCCTGGCGCCGTTCGTCGACCAGGCGGCGCTGGGCCCCCAGACCTCCCTGGAGAGTGATCTTGTCAACCTCGTGGGCCACACACACACGCGCGTTACGTGCAGTGGAGGCCCATGCCAAGACACGCCCTGCTCGCCTCCAGGGTGCCCTGGGTTTCTTGGTTTTCGATGGCTTTGCGGTGGAGAGCGTGACGTTCCCTCACCAAAAATCAATGGACGTCCTGGGGTCTCAGGGTTGGGTTTCTCGTGGAAGGTTTCTTGTGGACTGGCCTCCACTGTATGCCCCCCTCCCTGCCCCCCACCCCCATAAGTGCGCGTGCTTATTTTTTCCCTCCGCGCGACGCTCGTTACCCAGACCCCCCCCAACCACTCCCCCCCGGGTAACGCTGACGATCGTACTGGGCGTGGAAGCCTGGACCCCCCCCCAAATGCTGGGGGGGCGGGCTATGCTCACAGGCATGGCGTGGTGCTGAAAGGCATGCTTTGGTGCTGTTGTGGCGCTCGCAGGCTCACTACCTGTTGCGTCGCCGAGCTCACAGGCACGTAGTGGTGCCGAAAGGCATGTGTCGGTGCTCACATTCGTGTTCCTGCTATTCTTCCTGTGGTTCCTCCTGCTGTTCCTCCTGTTGGCATTCGCGAAGGAGGAGGAGGACGAGGAATTGGTGGCGGAGTAGGAGGAGGATGAGGAGGAGGAGGAGGAGTATCGAGTATCGAGCCATTCGACGTAGTCGAGTTTACAAACTAAAGTCGGCTTCGCTGCTCAGCTTTGCTAAGAAGCTTAGGCCACTTCCCCTGCTCTATTCGATCGAGGTACTCTCGTCGGTGAGCAGGGATCTGAAAGTCACACGGCTTACTAAGAGCACGATTCTGTTGGCTGCCGTATCGACCGCAACCACGACAGAACCAAACTTTGTGTGCAAGCTGGAATCGCATCGCATGAGTCGAATCGATCCACCCCCCAGCAATGTGGAGCCGCCCCCCCCGAGGAACAGCTGCATATTTACTGTCAAGCGTGACGGGATGGAAACATGAGGACGACCACCATTCCTTCTGGGTGGCCAAGGATGCTGAGCCACAGCACCGTAAACAACTCTTACGATCATCACTGAGAGAATGGGCGGAACAAAAGGAAGAAACGAGGGAAGGGGCGGGGGGGGGAGGAGGAGGTGGGTCCTTACTCCTCACGGCGCCGTTCCCACCCCGTTCCTCGGCCTCCAGCGCGTCCGCCGTGGCGCGCAGGAGGCGGTGCCGCACCAGGGCGGCCGTTGCCTCGGCCTGGTAGGCCCTCGTCCTCGCCTCGTCGGGGACGCGGGCTCGGTGGGCTGCCGCACTGGCGGCCTCGTCAGCTGCAAGGTTGCCCTGGGCGAGCCAGGAAGGAACCTCGCGCGCAACAATATCATCTGCAGTCAGATGTGAATTGACAAAAAGAACACTCAACTGAGTTGGACGGGCTTGCAACTTTTTCCCCAGGGCCAACCAAAGGTCAGCGTTGGGCCCAGAGGGCCTCTTGTACAAACCAGAATAAAAGCCTTGGGCAACAGCATCGTTGTCAGTCACATAACAAACGAAGCCTCGCGTGCATTCCACTGCCAACAAAAGTGCTCTGAGTTCGCCTCGGGGCACCGACTGAGATTTCCCGACCAGGGGACCACTGACCGACGAACGAATGCGGCAGGGTTCGAACGAATCAAAAGTAACAATTCCGAGCCCGACACGAATAAAACGTTGGTCAGCAGCACTTCTCCCTCCACTTGCATCGCCAAACACAATGATGGGTTCGTGAAAGGACCCTTCACCAAGACATCCCTCCAGATCGTTCGACGAGCTGCCTCTGATGTGCCAGCTCTCCTGAGACGGAGGCTGCGGCACTGCTGTCCAGGCCGCTGGAATGAGGCCTCGTAGCCAAAAGCATGCTTCAGACTCTGCACCTGCGTACGCTGCCGGCGTGAGCGAATCAGAATCTGTATATGCCTTACAACCCCTGTTCTCAGCACATCCCCAGAACCTGTGGAAAGGGGTCTCGGGCTCCTCGGAACATCTGGGGCATAAAACATCTTGGTTTCCCTTCAGCTGCTCATGTCGGCGTACTCGTGGCCAGGCTCCGCCTGTGGCCACTGATACTAGCAACTCATTTAAACGGTTCCCGTGTGGGGCGAAAAGCAGCTGCTTCAATAGACGTCGTAATGAATAATTATCGATCCCCCACTGCATACCTTCTCCACAATAGTGCTGGGAAGCGTTCCTCCAAAGCTGATTCTGGATGGTCTGGTCGAAATCGTCCAAGAGGGGATCAGGATTATCCTCGATCAGGTTTCCAGCCAACTCTGAAGATGGGAAACGCCAAGCAGCTAAATCATCACAATCCCCTGGAGCGTTCCAATGCGAGGGCTCCGCGGGGTCCCAACCTGCTTGGAGTAAATACAAAATAACGGCACCAGTGGGACCCCGAACACACCGAGATCTCTGATTCTCAGGGGTGCTTCGCAAACGTTCCAATAACTTGGGCCAGGCCCGAGATATGCCTGGCCTGATTGTGGGCAGCGATAGCCACTGGCGAAGCCAGAGGTCGAGGCAGGCTCGCGGCAGAGTACGTGCTGGGTCCCCTCCAGGGCATCTGATATCCAACAGAGTTGTCAAACATCGGCCCTTCTTGCCAGTGCCGCAAGCCGCTCCGAGCTGCCGTCGGGCTCCCAGCATGGCCGTGCCAAAGACTCCGTGCAACTGGTGCCCGTAGAGCTGGGCAGAAAGTGCGCCGACTCTTGTCAGCTTGCTGGTAACGACGTACCGCCGAGCTGCACGTGCAAACCCCACTACTTTCCGATGCATATGTTTGCCTTTAACCACTCTTTTCGACCGTTGTTGACGAGCATGACGTATACCTCCTCCTAAATCCACCCCGAGATATCCAGCCTGAGATTGGGGATGAACAACAAAACCAGCAACCCGGAGTTTCATGGAGATATACTTCGCATCGGCAATGTTAGAGCACAAGATGATGCTCTTTGGTGAGACGGTCAAAGACTCGCGCTGGAGGGCACGACAGGTGTCCAAAAGACCTGATAGTAATCTTCGGCGCAACTGTGCTCGTGATGCATGGACCCGCTGAGATAGATCATCTATCCAGATCCTCGAACCCATGCCTGGATGCGCGGTAGTGATCTTTGATAAGATAAAATATGTAAGGCATCTCGCAAACCTGGTTCCTCCTCGTAAACCCTGCACAATGCTTCTCGTTGGGAGTATGGGTTCGGCGAAAGCTCCACATTGACCTACAGCACGAGGCATGAGGCATTGTACAAGCTCTAGCACCAAGACTACAGAAGGAAATCCCAAACGTATTGCTGCAGGTATAAGTAGAAACCATTTCATGGCGTCGTAGAAACCCTGGATGTCCAGAAGCCCATGGCCCGTGGGAATCCCAAGGGTGCCTGAAACCTCTTCCTCGCAGACTCTCATAAAAGCCTCTCGTAAAGCAGCATTTCCTGAAATCGCAGCGTCCCACATGGGCTCGGACTCATTGGCCCAAGTCTTGACCAGGGGTTCGCGTGTGAGACTCCAAATTCTAGCAACCATCGTGAGCAGCCCTATGACCCTGTCCCCTGAGGCTTTTTTTGGGGATCATGCGCCCAATGGTTAATCCCAACTGTGATGGCCATGTGAGGGTCTCCTCGATCACTCCATACATGCGAGCTAACTCGTCCAGGGCAACATCTGGTAGTCGCTCAACGTCCGTCGGCGACAAAACATCGACACCCATACCTGCGCGAGGGCGCATCGCATGGACTGCCTGGCGAATCTCCGACACTGAGATTGGCTCCAGGGGATCCTGACGAGCCTCGACTCGGGCTCTCTCGAAAGCTTCGAGAACCTTGGTTTCCTCCAGAGGTCCAGGGGCCCAGAGGTCTCTAAAAACCTTCGCTTTGGCATCAACAATATCCCGTGGGTGAAATACTACTTGCTGGCCGACTGTGACCTCGTCTAGGGGCAAAGGTTCTTGCCGCATCGCACGGTGCAAGACGCCCGATGCAGCTGGCTGTGCCATCCAATCTCGGAACTCAGCAATCGAGGCTCGCATGGCACGGCAGCGACAGCGAGAAGCTATCTTCTTGGCCGAGTAAACAAAATCTGCGAGCTTCTACTGGTGTTCTGGAGCTCCCTGAAACAGCACACTTTTCCAAATCTCCCAAGACGGGTCGATTCCTTCGCGTAGGCCCCTGTGGGCCTGATCAGGTGACTCGTCCAACAAGTTACGACAAGCGATTTGCAATTGGGACTGTTGGGCATAGCCGTTTCCCCGTGTACGATGATTGTTTAATCTGTGCAAAACCGTGTGGACTCGCTCCCACCATGAAGCCACCACATCGCGATACGGCACTAGCCTACCTTTGTTGGGTACACGTTGTTCAACGACCTTGAAAGAATACCCTCTGCCACGTGATAGCGAAGGCGGGCCATCCACTCCATGATGCTCGTACACCGTCCTTTCCAACGTCGCCACCCATGAGGCATATAGAGCCGAGACTGGGCCGACGGACGCGGGTTCAAGCCTAGCGGCTACGGACGAAGCAAAAGCAATGGGGGGAGGGCACTGATGTTCTGGGATAAACCCAACCGCCGTCCTGGCTTCAATCCAAGTCTCGGCTGGGATAAAGAAGCTGACCTCGGTGTTCTCCAAACCTTGGGGGGGCGGCTCTTGAAACTCTCTGGGATGGGTGGTCGACCCGTTGGGAACTGACGGTGTGCAAGCATCCACTGGAGGGACCAGACCCCACTCAATGCACGGAGCGTACTGAGGTAACTTGAAAACATGAGCTTCAGGATTCCAGACAAAAGGCCGAGTGTTGGGCTCCACCCCGCTGGGCGCTGCCTCGACACGCACTCCACTGTCCACGCCAGCGTGTCCAGTGGGGAACGTAGTCACGGCAGCCCCCGTAGAACTCGATGACACGTTGCCTTGCTCTGACGAAGTAGGCTCCACCTGAGTCTCGCTGCTGGTTGCACCCTGGGCAGCGGACTCCGAAGTATTAGGGCGGTGGTGGAAACAAGATTCATTGGCCCAGGGGTCCTCCTCTTCGTAACCATCCAAGAGATGGTCTAGGGGGTCCTCCCTGAGCTGATTCAAATCGTCGCTGTCTGGGTCCGAAGCTGGAGCCGCCGTGCTGGGAGTGCCAGATCCGAAGTTGTCATCGTCGGCAACCTTCCAGAGGTCGCCAAAAAGTTCTAGGTACCGTTCTCGACGCTTCTCGACTGCAAGCTGAGTGGCAACTGTGCGCTCAACTTTGGCACGCTGTGACTTCGATCCTGGCGTGGGAAGACGAACTGGTCTAGGCACCTGAGGGAGGCGAGCAGGCAGCTCGAGTCGGCGTGTGAGTAGCTGTCTGGCAGATGATCGGAGACTCAGCTGCAAACCACAGTGGGTCTTCCATGGGACAGACAGGGCCGCCTGCACATCTACAAGGTACGCGGCGGCTGCAAAACTACGCACAACATAATCAATGTGACTGCCACTTTTTCCAGCGTCGCACGTGTAATCGATGGGAGCCTTCACGACCTCGCCTCCGACTCGTGCTAAAAACCCCGAAGCGGCAAGAGATGTCGAAGACGCGTTGAAATCTCCCACAACGATCCAGGGCAACTGAAGTGATGACAGGAATGCTCCTAGCTTCGAGAAGCGTGCGATGTTGTCGTCGGTCATGCCGACCGAAGTGAAACCGTAAAATGTAGTGATCACGATCGAGTAGCCTGACATGTGCATAACTACTGCCGTGAAGCCGTCGGTGGCCGACTGGCCATCAAAATGATACTCTGGCAAATTCAGCTGGGGGGCAAGTGAGTGCACCTGGTAGTGTCCAGGGGCCAAAATCCACTCGCCTCCCTCGGTGGCTCTCTCGAAACCTCGTGCAGTCGTGGACTTGCCTGTAGCCCGAGCTGGGTTGGCAACTAATCTGAGACAAGACTGACGGGACTTCTTTGTCCACTCACGCAAGGCGGTGCGGGAAACGTGCGTCTCCACAAAACAAAAAATCTGATGGGTGTCATTCTCACGAGCCCTACGGACGAAGTTCCACACCTTCTCCCCCATGGCGGTCACGTTGCCAAACAGAAGCTGCGTATACTTGTCATCGCTCGTGCACTCCGATGCCACCCCTAGTCAAGATGACGCAGGAGTCGGTTCCTCCGACAAATGCTGCTGGGACTGGAACTTGGCGGCTGAGAGCTTGGCTGCCTCAGCGCGAACTCGCTCTGCATGGACATCTGCTGCTGGAGCCGCACCTGCGGCCGCACCCTCGGGCGCCTGCGGCGCTGCCGCTGCCGCTGCCTGGCTGCCGCTGCTGCCGCTGCCACCACTGGCTGCGGGCGCGGCCTCGCCTGGCTGCGGCGCTGCGGGGGGTGCGGCCTGGCCCTCGGCCGTGCGCCTCTTCTTCATGAAGCGGTCCTTGATGGCCTGGCGCATGTCCTGGGCGTTCTTGAGCATCTTGGTGACCTCATCAGCCTTGCCATCGAGGGTGGTCTTGGCCGACTGCAGCTCACTGTGAATCTTCCTCAAAGTCTCCTTCTCGGAGTCCTCGCATTCCAGCTCGTCTAAATTGTCAAACAGCGTGTGGTCGTACACTAGCTCGAAGGGCTTGCCGCACTTGTCGTCGGCCTTCCCCTCTGGTGGCTTGGGTACAACTCCTTCGGCCGTCGCCAGTGCCCGTGCGGCCTGCTGCTTCGCGATGGTGGCCTCCGCCAGCTCCTCGGCGAGACGACGCTCCTTGAGCTCAGCTGCCTCCAATTGTCGACGAATGCGCAGGACTGACTGCACTGATTGGGTATGACGATTGTTGGCACCCCTCCAAGCGCTGTCCGCCCTCTGAAGAGACGGGAGCGCATCCTTGGGCTGCATGTGCTGTGCCTCCTCACGCTTGAGCTGGATAACCTGCTGCATCAGAGCCTCCTTCAACTTGGGGTCCTGCGCAGCAGCGATCGCCTGCTCTAGGAGGGTGCGGGCTGATGATTCAACTGCCTGCCCACGCGTCCCTTTGCTCGCCTTGGAGCTGCGGGGTGTGGACTGATTACTGCCTGCATCACTATCCTTGCTATCCTTGGCAAAGCTCACGTTCTTGATGATACCCTTCGGCGGCGCACTGGGACTCTTGGGCCTCAGCACGTAGAGCTTCACCTTGCGCCCACAGCGCGCACACTTGCGGTCTCTCTGCTCGAGTCGGTCGTTGTATTCACACTGCCCACACGATCGGCATGTCGACCACGGCGCCATGGATGCGAAACCTCGGATTTCGTCACCACTCTATCACGGGAGAGATGGGCAGATCTTCTGCCCGAGAGAAGTGGTGTGCCCCAAGCACCACGGGGAGGTACCGAGGCTGGGTTCGGAGCGAAAAACTGCCCTACGCTCGGGGGCGAGGGACTTGTGCTCGAGCCCAGATTGCTTGAGATGAGGAGGAGGAGGAGGAGGAGGAGAAGTGCAGGAGGACGAGAAGAAGTGGAGGCGGTAGAGGTACAGGAGGAGGAAGAGGAGGGGAGGTGGAGGAGGAGGAGTAGGAGACGAATGACGAGTCCCAAAGGCCTCCGTGGTCTGTGGCGAGTCCCACAAGGAGGCCTCGCAAGCTACCAATGTGTTCGTTGGCACGTTTGGCGTTCTGGTGGTGTGCACAGGCGTTGTGATGCACGGAGGCATTGTGTCCTGCGCAGGCGCTGCGGTACACATGGTTGTTGTGGTGTACACAGGCGATGTGGTGTACACAAGCGCTCTGGTACACGCAGGCAACGATGTGTACGCAGGCGCTGTTGCGCACACGTCTGCTGCAGGTTACACAGGCACTGCGGTGGCGACGTGGTGTTGCAGTGCACGCGGCTGTTGTCGTGGACGGATGCACTGCGGTTTTAATGGGCGGCGGTGTATTGCACGTAGGCATCTTGCATTGGCGTGTATGCAGGGACTGTGGTGCACGCGGGCGATTGTTGCGCCGGTGGTGCGAACGCACCCTGGCAGGTGCACGCCGCGGCCGCCGTTACCATTACCCTCCCGCCCGAACCCCCCTCCCGCGGGTAACGACCGTTACACCAGAGGGAAAAACAAAAACGCTCACTAGCTTAACGCCCCCCCTCCCGCCTGAGCGCCCCCAGCGCTGCCGCAGTGCGTCCAGCACCACAGTCTGTGGTACCAGCCAGATCCACATGGCGGGGGCAGGGAAGCGTTACGTTGTGCCCCTCCCCTCCACCCCCCGTTACGCCCGTCATCGCTGGGGCAGAACTGCTCTTCCGCTTCGTGGCGGCGTCGCGACAGTGTGATCACAACGTGCGTTTTGGGAGAGCCACCTCTTGCTCGCTTTTGCGACTATGTCAGGACTGCCCCGGGACCGTCAAACAATGGCCCGGGATGAACCCCGCTTCGGTAAAGGGGCCAGACCTCGGGGCTCAAGAGACGGGGGCCCATGCAAACGGGGGTCAGCCAGAACGTCGGATCTCGCAGGTTCTTGCAGAGCCAGGGTTACACTGACCCGGGCTTGGGCGCAGGATCCTGCAGGATCCTGCAGGATCCTGCAACGCCTGACTGACCCCGGTTTGGATAGACCCTGGTCAATAGATCGCGCAAACGGGGGTAGGGGGAGGGGGGAAGGCTTTTTAGAAGCACCCCCTCACCCTACACCACTCACCTCTGGGTGTCCACGCTACGAGACAAGAACGCCGCCCTCGTGTCCTGGAACTCAAGATCTCGTCCGAAAAGGGGCTGACCCCTCGCCTTGCTGCTGCTGCTGCCGCTGAGCCCGCCTCTGTCCTCTGATGAGTATTATTAGTGTTATTAGTAGTGTTAATTGTATGAGTGTTCTTATTATGTTTCCTCTTATTGTTAGTTATCATTGATACTACGATTAGCATGTTCTTCTTATTTCTTGTATTATGAATCATGTTATTCTTCTTTTGTTTCTAGCAGTAGCAGTAATACTACTATTACCATACGTATTATTAGTGGTAGTAGTACTACTATTACTATGTGTCTTCGTCTTCTTCCTTTTCCCAACCATCCTGTGTTGTTGAGCCCTCCTTTTGAAGAGACGCCCCCCCTGTTTCTCCCGCCTCCTTCCTCCCTCCTCCCCCTCCTTCCTCCCCTTCCTCCCTCCTCCCTGCGCTTCACCCACCCACCCAATAGAGCGTTTCGTGGCCCCATAGGGAGCTCCACGAAAGGTCCCAGTGGGACCGCCCGCATGCGTCAACCACCACCCAGCACAGCCCTTCCTCCCCGCGGTTCACCCACACAGCACAGCGCTTCGTGGCCCCCTAGGGAGCTCCACGAAAGGTCGCAGTGGGACCGCCCGCATGCGTCAACCACCACCCATTATAGTTCTTCCTCCCTGCGCTTCACCCACCCATTGCAGCGCTTCGTGGTCCCATAGGGGCTTCCACCGAAGGTCCCAGTGGGACCGCCCGCATGCGTCAACCACCACCCAGCACAGCCCTTCCTCCCCGCGCTTCACCCACACAGCACCGCGCTTCGTGGCCCGATAGGGAGCTCCACCGAAGGGCGCACGTGAGACCACCCACATGCGTCAACCACCACCCATCACAGCTCTGCCTCCCTGCGTTTCACCCACCCAGTACAGCGTTTCACGGCCCATAGGGGGCTCCACCGAAGGTCCCAGTGGGACCGCCCGCATGCGTCAACCACCACCCAGCACAGCCCTTCCTCCCTGCGTTTCACCCACCCAGTACAGCGGTTCGTGGCCCCATAGGGAGCTCCACCAGCCACCACCCAGTACAGCGTTTCGTGGCCCCGTAGGGAGCTCCACAGAAAAAAACCAATGGCACCGCCCGCGTGCGTCGTCCACCACCCAGTAGTCCATTTCGCGGCCCCAATCATTGGGAACTCCACCACGCCCCAGTGGCACCGCCCGTATGCGTCCCCCCTACCTGGTACAGCGTTTCGTGGCCCCCGAAGGGAGCTGCAGTGGCCCGCCCGCATGCGACCCTACACCCAGTGCAGCGTTTCGTGGGCCCATAAGGCGCTCCACTGAAGGCCCCAGTGGCACCGCCCGCATGCGTCCCCCCTTCCCAGTACAGCGATTCGTGGCCCCATATGGGGCCCCACCGAAGCCCCCACTGGCACCGCCTGCATGCACCGGCAACTTCCCAGTATACAGCGTTTCGTGGCCCCGTAGGGAGCTCCACAGAAAAGCCCCTGAGGCACAGCCCGCGTGCGTTTCCCCCAACCAGCACAGCGCTCCGTGGCCTCATCGGGAGCTCCAGCGAGGGGCACCGCCCGCGTGCGTCCGCCACGCCCAGTACAGCGTATCGTGGCCCATAGGGAGCTCCACCGAAGGCCCCAGTGGCACCGGCCGCATGCGTCTCCCCCACCCATTACGGCACGTCCATCGCGCGCTTCGTGGCCGTATAGGAAGCTCCACCGAAAGCGGCACGCACAATGCGTTACTCACAACTGCATATGGTAGGGTCTTTCGCCAGGGTAAGTGTTACTACTCTTGTGTTTCTAGTTGTGATTACTATGGTTAAGATTGCTCTCATTGGTCTTGCTCGCGTTATTAGATTAGTCTTATTATTCGTAGCATTAGTATCTTTAGTCGAACAAATGTTGCTACACTTGTGAACTGATACCAGTATTAGTATCATTGTTACCGGCGTTGTTGTCATCAACTGTATTAGTATTGTTGTTGTTACTGTTATTCGTATTATTATTGGTGTTATGTTTAGTATGTTGATTATTTGTCGTACTGCTATACATAGTTTAGCTATGATTAGCACTGGTGTTATGATTCTGCTTATCGGTGTTATCATTCGCCAGCAGTTCATGATTATTCGTATTATTTTGATGTATCTTCTTCGGCTGCGGGGGAAGGGCGACAGGAGGAGGAGGGGGAGAGGGGGAGGGGAGGGGAGAAGGAGGGAGAGGGCGACAGGAGGGGGAGGGGGAGAGCAACAGGGAGGGGGTGGGTCGGACGGGGCTCGGACTGGGATGCATTCGTGCAGAGCGTGCAGGTACGCTCTCGGGGCGTTCCGGAACGCTCTGACAAGGCCGCGATGCCCGAGACATCCTCCAGAGCCGCTGGACGTCGGAGATTCTCGAGTTCACCCCCCGCCCTTATAGTTTCGGGCGGGGGAGGGAGGCCAGCCTCCAGGTGCAACCCGGAGCGAGTGGCGGAGGAGAAGGAGGGTGGAGGAGTAGGCGGAGGAGGAGGACGACGACGAGGAGGAGGAGGAGGTGGAGGAGGAGGAGGAGGAATGATAGTAAGAATATTAGTAATAATATTCATGATAGTGAAAGAATCACATTCGTGAAGGAAAAGGCCCGAAAGGGGCCCTGGGGGTCCCCTGTTGGGCCCGTGCTGGCTCCTGAAGGGCCCTGACGGGTCCCTGCAGGGCCCTTTCCTTCACCCGCCAGTTGACCCACTGCGCATTGCCACCTGACGGGTCCCTCCTCCTACGTACCCCCTGCGCACGCGCTCCTGGTGCTTCTCCTGCTCTCCCTCCTTCTCCTCCCTCCTTCTCCCCTCCTCCCTCCTTCCCCTTCTCCCTCCCCTCATTCTCCCCTCCTCCCTCATTCTCCCCTCCTCCCTCCTTCCCCTTCCTCCTCCCTCCTTCTCCCCTCCCTCCCTCCCTCCCCTTCTCCCTCCCCTCTGGGGCCACCCCCTATTTGGGGCCCCCCCCACTGCCACCCGCCCGATCTTCGAGGCTCGGGACGGGTCCCCGGACCGAGCGGCGAACTATTGGTCGTGAGGGGGGGGGGATGGACAGAACCCCTTTTCGCAAGGGCGCCCTCGAGGGCGCGAGGTTATTCGCGTTTCGCGCTTCGCGGTTCGGCTCCGATTTCTCCTCATCCTCCTCTTCCCCCCTGGGAGGCGGCGCGAGAGCGCGAAGGTATTCGCACTTCGCGCTTCGCGCAGCGCGAAGCGCGAAGTTGGGAGCCCTTGTTTAGTGAATCGCGGTTTAGCAAAACGTGGTTCAGTGAAAACGACCTCGGGCCCAGACCTCGGGGCGCCCCCTCGAGAAGCGAAAACGGACGATTCGCTAATCGACGTGTCAGGGTAGGAGGTCTGTCCACCCCCCAAGGGGGGGGGGGGGTCGACCCGCGGCGGAGAGGACGCCTCGCCCCGCCGTTTCCCAGAAGGTCCCCCTCGTCCTGCCGCTCAGGGCTGGACCTCAACGGTGTCTTTGGTGATCTCGGGGGCCGGTTTCGTTTCGGCTTCGTGTTGCAGCAACGGCGGCTTGGGGACAACAGCGAGGGAAAACGAACAGAGAACGAAGACGAACAACTCCGTTTAGGTTCAGCCCTGCTGCCGCTCCCGCCTCTCAGAAGGCCGTGGGAAAGGGGCGGAGGGCCTGGCGTCTTGTAAGTCGGGCACGTCCCTCTACAGGAGGGATGCTCCTCTACAGGAGGATGCTCCCAATCGGCTCGGCGGTGGACAAACCTCCCTCTAGTAAACCTCCCCTTAGTGAAAACGGCCCGGGGCCGAAACCGACGGACCTGGACCCGCACGAATGAAGGCCGCGACGCCCTCTCGCGAACCGAAAATGGCCAGTTCCTCAATCGACGTGTCAGGGTAGGAGGTCTGTCCACCTCCGAGGGCCCCCCTCGTCCTGCCGCTCCCGCCTCTCAAAAGGCCTCGGGAGGGGGCCGAGGGCCTGTCGTCTTAGGTCGGGCACGTCCCTTTGCAGGAGGGATGGCTCCCCAGAAGTATAGCAAATAGCCTCGGGACGATGTGTCGACAACGTTGGACAATGTCTGAGGATTTGTTGTTAACCATTCTTAATGTTTCGCCCCAGGTCCGCCTGTATGGGGGACATGCCCGACCCAACTCTCGTCCGCAGCGGCGCCGCCGTCGCCGCGGCCCTCCCCCGGCGGGTGGGAGGCGAGGAGCGCGAGCGGCTCCGCGCCCCCTCGGGCGCAGAGCGCCGCGCGCAGAGCGCGCAGGGCGCGCGGTTGGGGGCGGCGCCAGGGGCGCCGCCAGGCGACTCGCTCTGGCGTTGCGTCTGGCTTTCTCCTCTACATGAGGAATACAGTGTTGTTTGGTGTGTGTGTGTCTTTGCTGCTGTCTTTCAAAGAAACACACACCTATATATATATATATATATATATATATATATAGACGCCGATCTCTAATGTGTGTTGAAGCGGGCCCAGCCCCCTGTCCCAAGTTCAAAGTGTGGGGTGGTCGACGCGGGGGAAGGCGAGTCGTTTCGGGAAAAACGCCCACACTTGCAAACCGCGGCCTGTCCCCTTAGATGAACATCGAAGTTGGGGGCGCGGGGGGCGCTCTTGCGCCATCTTCTAGTCGTTGTACCTGAGCTGTTTTTTCGCAAACGCCGATGTTAAGAAACAGTCAACACATAGTCTGGGCACGATGTTTCAACTATCTTTGACTGTTTTTGACTAGTTGTGGGCTACATTTCAACTTTCGCCCATAATCCGCCTGCAGGAAGGCATGCCCGACCTAACCCCTTCGCCTATCCCAGAGACGCGCGCGGAGCTCCGACAGTTTCTGTGTATGCCGCGTTTCCGTCCTCCAGCGAGTCGGCGCACGAGTGGAGCGAGTGGTTCCTGGGAGGTCCCAGGCATCGGCGTGGCCTGCCCAGGGAGTCCCACTGGGCGAGGCGAGGTAGTGTGGGAGGAGGGGGAGATGGAAGAGGGAGGAGGAGGAGAGTGAGGAGGAGAAGGAGGACGAGGGGGACGAAGAGGGAGGACAAGGAGGAAGAGGAGGGAAAGGAGGGGGGGTGATGATGATGTTGATGATGATGCTGATGCTGATGCTGATGCTGATGCCGATGGATGATGATACTGAGTATGATGATGATGCTGTTGATGATGCTGGTGCTGGTGATGTTGCTTTATGCTGTTGCAGATGCTGATGCTGCTGATAATGATGGTGATGGTGATGGTGATGGTGACGCTGATGGTGGTGATGATGATGATGATGTTGACGATGGTGATGATGATGCTGATGCTGATGCTGATGATGGTGGATGGCGATGGTAATGATGATGGCGATGGTGATTATGAGGACTATGACGGTGATGTCGGCGATGCTGGTGATGCTGACGTTTCTGATGATGTTGATGATGATGGTGGTGGTGGTGGTGTAGATGCTGATGATGTTGCTGATGATGATGATGATGATGATGTTGATGGCGATGATGATGAGGATGGCGCTGATGCTGAAGATGGTGATGATGGTGATGATCATGATCATGGTGATGCTGCTGATGATGATGTCGATGATGATCCTCATGATCATGCTCATTGTCATGACCCTGAGGAGGGGGAGGAGCAGCAGGAGGAGGAACATGAGGACAAGGATGAGCATGAGGATGAGGATGAGGATGATGATGTTGATGATGAGGAGGAGGAAGAAGAGGAGGAGGAGGAGGAGGAAGAGGAGGAGTGACGAGGAATAAGAAGGAGGAGGAGGACTAGTGCACACCCACGACTCATCGACGATGTTGGAATACGCCCTCACTCCAGCTCCCCCTTGATAGGCCCCGACAAGGATTCATTTCTACTGAGGGACGTGCCCCGTTCGGAGACAACCGTTTCAAGACCCTGCCGCGTGCCAAAGCATTACTCTCGGGACTCGAACGACACGACTCCACTGGACTGCTGCGACCTGACGGTCCTGAATCGTGCCAGAACACCGTTCTTGGGTCGTCAGAGCCGCGAATCAAATTAATTGTTGCGCCTTGGCAATCCTGACTGGCTCCAAAAACATTTCTGGCTCGCTAGTCATGCAAATCCGCAAGACTCTTCTAATTGTTCAACGCGAAGGTGTGTGGCGCTGGGGCGGGAGCCGCATTTTGAAAAGGAACCGCCCTCAATCCGTGAAGCTCTCGCAAATTGTTAAGATGGGTGTGCGTGGCGCTCAGGCGTGAGCCACACGTTGAATACCACCCGTCCTCAATCCGCTAAATGGTTGCACGTTTCTGAGACGGGCGCGTGCGGCGCTAAGGCGAGAGCCACATGTTGAAAACCATCCGCCCTTTATCTGTCAAGCTCTTGCAAATTCTTCAGCTTCATGATCATTAGTAGCGAGGACGTCTCAGGCGGAACGCCGCCTTTTCGATCGGAATCGGCCGCTATATTTGCGAAGAAAACAAAGGATGAGCGGGGGGGGGGGGGAAGAGGAGGTGGAGGGGGAGGGAACGGGCCAGAAGGAGTAGGAAGAGGAGCAGGAAAGGGAGAAGGAGGAGGAAAAGGAGGAGGAGGAGAAGGAGGGAGGTTCTTCGAAGGAGCCTCCAGCCTTCCTCGGCACTCCGCTTGGGGATGCGAGTACATGTGGGAGGAGGAGAAGGAGGAGGAGGAGGAGGCGCTGCAGGGGGGAGGAGGGGGGAGGAAGAGGAGGAGGAGGAGGAGGAGGAGGAGGAGGTGAAGGTGAAGGGGGAAGAGTGGGGGGGAGGAGGAGGAGGAGGAGGGAGGTCCCCAGAACGAGCCTCCAGCACTCGGTCGGGGGAGGCGGCGGGCGGCTGGCGGAGAGAGGCCGCCCTGCTCACGGACCCGCGCTACGCGGCGCTGTACACCGCCTCGGCAGGCGGGGCCCCGCCGCCACGTGTCGGTGGGCGCTGGCCGGGCCTCGCCTCGGGCCGCCCTCGGCGTCTCCTCGATGCCTCCTCGTCCTCCACGGCCGAAGGGCTTTGGCCGCTCGAGGGCGTACAGGCCATCTGCGCTGCCGCGTCGGCAGGCGGCCTTCCCGCCCATGGCCCATTCCCAATCCCATTCCCTCCTGGTTCCCCTGCTCCTTGTCGTCGTCGTCATCCCCCTCGTCCTCCTCGTTCTCCTCGTTCTCGGCGTTCTCCTCGTCCTCGTCCTCCTCCTCGTCCTCGTCATCCTCGCCCTCATCATTCTCATCGTCCGCCTCCTCCTCCTTCTCCTCCTCCTCCTCCTCCTCCTCCTCCTCCGCGTCCTCCTCCTCCTCCTCCTCTTTTTTGGTCCTCGTCTTCGTCCTCCTCGTCCTCGTCGCCGCATGCCGACGGCTTTCCGCAGCCCCTGGGGGGGCTGTTGTGCAGGACGCGTGGGGCGCCGGTAAGGGTGTGGGTCTGGCTCACGTCCGAAGAGCATTTGCACAATGACACCAAGGTTTGGGAAGCCGGGGCGACACCAGCACACGAGGTATGCATCTCGAGGACAGCCCAGCGGCAAAACCGGATGTGCTGCGCCCTTCGAGGTCCTCGATTCGATGTCTTCACCTCGCGACTTCCACACACATGTCTTCACCGAGAGGCCTTCGCATCGTCGAGCACCACCTCGAGATCTTCACCTCGGGGCCTTTCCTCGAGGTCTTACCACGAGGCCTTCACCTCGACGTCTTCACATCGAGGCCTGTCCCTCGAGAACATCGATGTCTTCACCTAGGTTTCTTGACACAACGCTGAGCTCAGTCGCGAGGCAGTTGCCTCAAGGACAGTCTGGCGGCAAGGCTGCCGGTCGTGCACACTCCCACCCCCGTCGCGAAGCAGTTGCTTCAAGGACACAACCAGGCGCGGCAAGGCTGGCAGTCCTGGACACTTTCGCGGCTCGACGGTTACCGCAGTGCGTTTTTTGGGGGGGGGGCATGCTGGCGGCTATGCCGAGTTTCGCACATCCACAGATTAATGACGCACGGCCACCCCCGTCGCGAGGCAGCTGCCTCAACGACACAGCCCGTCGGCAAGGTTGGGGGCCCTGCACAGATTCACCCCCCGTTGCGAAGCATGTGTTGCAAGGACACAGCAGGCGGCGCGGCCGTCAGTCCTGGACACCTCCACGTCTCTACGGCTACCACGTGTCGTCTCTTTTTGTAGGCGGGCTGGCGGCTTTGCCGAGTTTCGTGCATCTACAGATGTCGCACGGCCACCCCCGTCGCGAGGCAGTTGCCTCATGGTTGCGTCCCTCCGCTGACCACGTTCTGTATTCGTTTAGACGGGGGGCGGTGGCAGCGTTGACATTCGTGCATCTACAGGTTCTGCGCGCTTACCCCCATCGTCACAGCCCAGCGGCAAGGCTGGCGTATTTGCGCACTGTGACATACATCCGCTACTGCAGCCCATTTCCTCTTCGACACTGGCTGGCGGAAATGCTGGCTTTCGCGCGACAGCGGGTGGTTGCTACCCCCGTCGCGGGGCAGTGGCCTCCATGCGGACGCCCAGCAGCAAGTTCGGCGGTCTTGCACGCTCACATCTCTCCGGTCACCATTGTTCGTCTCATCTTGGATTTTTGTTTGGCGGCGCGCCGGATTTCGTGCATCCATCGATTCTACACGCTTGTCCCCTTCGCGGGACAATTGCCTCAAGGACAGCCTGGCGGCACGGTAGACGGTCCTGCGCACTCTCGAGTCTTTCTTCTGGCTACCACGATTCGTCATTCCTTGAGCGCCTGTTG
>CAUYUJ010000459.1:356087-448039 GCA_963575745.1 Prorocentrum cordatum
AAGGCAGAGCCGGTGTGGAGGTTCTGGCCAGGGTCACGTTGCACACAGAATCCTCATCTTCATCCGTACCCTCATCTACTTCATCCGTACGCTCATCCTTACTTCATCCGTATCCTCCTCATCCTCATCCTTACCCTCATCCTCATCCTTAACCTCATCCTCACCGCATCCTCATCCTCATTCTCATCCTCACCGCATTCCTTACCTCGGGTCGCGTCTGCCTCATCCTCATCCTCGGGTCGCGTCTGCCTCATCCTCATCCTTGCCCTCATCGCATTCCGCTCTCTCCTCGTCCTCAGCTGCCCTCGCAGGAGCGCCTGTCCGGGGACTGCGGCAACAAAGCGAGGTTTTGTTTTGTCCCCAATAGTTTGTGCTGTTGGGTCATCGCTTACACAGGGCAGTGCCCCGCGTTCCTCCTTCCTCTTTTTCCTTCTTCTCCTCCTCCTCCTCCTCCTCCTCCTCCACCTCCACCTCCTTTCTTTTCGTGCATCACCAGCATCATTACCATCGCCATGGCCATAGCATCAGCATCAAAATCATCATCGTCATCGTCATCATCATCACCCACCCTAGACGCCTCGTGGCCACAGAAAGCTCCACAGAAGGTCTCAGTAGTAGGGTTCGCAATTCGCATGTTTGACAGCATCCATTTCGGCACACCTCTCACGAGGATCGTGGCCCCACACCACCAAAAGCCCCAGCGGCTTGGTTCACATTTGTGACGGCGCCGATTTCGGAACACTTTTCACGAGGATTTTAGCCCCCAGAGGTAGTTCCACCAATGGCCGCAGCGGCAGGGCTCGCATGCGTGACGGCGCCCATGACGACACTTCCTCACGAGCATCATGGCCCCATAGATAGGGAGCTCCAAAGTAGGCCCTGGTGACAGGGTTCGCATGCGTGACGGCGCCCATCTCGGCACACACACACACAAGCACACACTACCAGGATCGTGGCCCCACAGTTGGTTCCACAGAAGGCCCCAGTGGCATGGGTGCGCATGAGTCACACCGCCTGCACACCCCTCACGAGGATCGTAGCTTCAATTGGGAGCCCCACCGCAGGCAACAGTGGAAGGGTTTGCATGCGTGACGGCGCCCGTGTCGGCACATCCTTCACGAGAATCGTGGCCTCATGGGGAGCTCCACCGCAGGCCCCAGCGTTAGGGTTCGCATGCGTGACGGCGTCCATTTCGGCACACCCCTCTCGAGGATCGTGGTTCCCTAGGGAGCTCCACCGAAGGTCGCATCGGCAGGGTTCGCACGCGTGACGGCGCCCACTTCGGCACACCACTGATGAGAATCGTAGCGCCCAAGGGGAGCTCCACCGCAGGCCCCAGTGGCAGGGTTCGCATGCGTGGCGACGTCCCTTTCGGCACACCCTTCACGAGGATCGTGGGCCTTAAGGAGCTCCACCGAAGTCGGCATTGGCAGGGTTCGCGCGCGTGACGGCGTCCATTTCGGCACACCCCTCACGAGGATCGTGGCCGTATAGGGAGCTAACCGCAGGCCCCAGTGGAAGGGTTTGCATGCGTGACGGCGCCTGTATTGGCACATCCCTCACGAAGATCGAGGCCCCACAGGAAGCTTCACGGAAGGCGGCATTGGCCGGATCCGCATGCGTGACGGCGCCCATTTCGGCACATCTTTCGCGAGGGTCGAGGCCCTTTCTTGAGAGCTGAACCGCAGGCCCCAGTGGTAGGGATCGCACGCGTGATGATGGGCAGACCATTCACGAGGATCGTAGCCTCCAGCGGGAGCTCCAGCGAAGGGCCCAGTGGCAGGGCTTGCATGCGTGACGTTGCGTTGTTCCATGGGGGGATCCATCGAAGGCCCCAGTGGCAGGACCGTGGTCCCATTTAAAGAGCTCAACCGCAGGCGCCAGTTGCAGGGGTCGCATGCTGGTCCACCAAAATCTTGCGCACCCCTCGCCCGTGCGTGGCCCCAAAGCGCAACGGGGGGCCCCAGGAGGACCCCAATAGGCGCCTGGGGGGCTTGTGATAGTAACACGCCATCAGCGGCACTCGCCCGTGGCGCCAAGCCAGGCCCAAGAGCCCCAGATGGCTTCCTAGAGTCGCCCAAGGGCTTCCCCTGGAGACTTCCCAAACGGCTCCTAATAACGTCCCCGAGAAGCCCCAGGGAGGCCAAAGCCCCGCTCCCCCAAGTAGCCCCCCAGAAAGCTCCGTTCTTGCATTCGAGAATCGCCCCTGCATTCCTCATTGGCACATTGGTAATTTGCGGTGCGCGTTCCCCGGGCTCGGCTAGAACCTCAGCGCGTGCGAAGCGTGCGCGTGTGGTTCAGGGGGCGGCCCATTCCCCCCCCCCTGCATCAAAAGTTTTGTCCCGGGAGCCGGCGGCTCTTTTTGGCGACCCCACAGGACGCTCAGAGGCCGCAAAGACGGATCCAAGACGGTCCAGGATGGTCGTAAAAGGGCCCAAGAGGCCCCCAAAGCGGCCGAAGACCGCCCGAAGAGAGTTCCGAGAGGCCGTCCAGGAAGCCTCCGAGAGACCTGAACTGTTGAAGAAGGATACGTGTTGGTGTAATTTTGACATTCTTGCCCAGTAGCTCCTAACAGTGTCAAAGACGGCTAACGTGGCCCCCAATGTTGCGTTTCGGGCGATCCAGGAAGCCCCCAAGAGGGCCCCAATACGGCGCAGAACCACCTCAAGAGGGCCCAAGAGGCCCCCAAGACGAGCCCAAGAAGCTCCGATGACAGCCCGAAGACGCCCCCAGAATGCCCCCAGATTGCCCACGCGGGCATCCAAAACGGCATCCGAAGGCCTCTGTCAGGCCACGAACGCCCTGAGACAGCCAAGGAGGCCCCCTGGAGATCTCGAGAGGCCCCAAATGCGCCCCAAAGGGGCCACCACAACACACCAACTAGGCTTTCAAAATGCCCCGAAGAGCTCCCCGAGAAGATCCAGAGATGCCCCACAGGAGCCCCACGAAGACGACCCCCCATGTTCTTGAGGAAGCCCCCATAGCTTCCCAGTGGATCAGGAAAGACTTCAAGACGGCCCAGGGGGGTCCCAACACGGCCCAAGAAATAGCTTGGGTAGTTCAAGGGGCTTTCGCCGCGTCCGCGAAAGGTGCTCCTAAAAGGGCACCCGTTTTGCATATTGTCGTTTTAAAGTTGTCGGGTGTGCCCGTGTCGTCGATTCGTCTCTGTTGGATTCTCGGCAGTGTTTTCTCTTCAGCTGATGTTCAAGGCAGCCGTGGTCAGCGCAGCTGTGAGCTGGCCACGGGCTGGGGCGTGGTAGAACCTAAGCGCGCGCGAAACGCGCGCTACGAGCATTGGAGCGACACAAAGCGAGAGACTAAAGAATGTATGCGCGCTGTTCAATGTATTCCTTATGCAACCCCGCTCGAATCGTAGTCCAGTGCTTTCCTGGAGGAAGAGGAGGAGGAGGAGGAGTAGTGGGGAGGAGGGGACAATGCAAACAAGTCAAATCTGGGGAAGTTTCCAAAGACGTTCAATATTGATGCCGTCGGCAACGACGACGACGACGGCGGTGACAGCCGCCGTTGCAGTGACAACGAGGGCGACGAGAGCGCATTAAACGGCTCGCGCCATGTAGAGGACAGCACCACAGTCGTGTACTTGCCAAGGCGCTGCGAACAGCTGTGAACAACATGCGTGCATGCACGCAGCAGAGAATTTGCAAAGGGTCGGTGCTAACTAGAACCTAAGCGCGCGCGAAACGCGCGCGCGGACCCCCTCCATGCACGACCCGTGCGAGACTTGGGGGCACCCATGCTAAGCTGCCCATTGGTGCCATAGGCGGAGGTCCTTCTGGGGCATGGTTCGCGCGACGGGCCTGCCGACATGGGAGGGGGATCGGTGTACGAACTTTGCCGTTGGACCTTCAGGTGTCGACCGCGTCATGGTGTGTGCCGCAATAGCCAGAGGGGCGCAGTGCGAACTTTGCCTATGGGGCCGTAAGTGGTGACTTTGTGCATTTTGTGTCCAGGGCCGTCCGTGCAACCTTTTGCGGGCCACGATCAGTGTGAGAGGTGTGCCGAAGTTAGCGGGGCAACGTCATGACGCTTCACTCTGGTGCCGCACATGCAGCTATTTGCGGGACACGATTCGCGCGAGGGGCGTGCCAGTATGCGAAGCTTGTTCCTGGGGAAGTAGGTGGAGCTCCCTGTGGGGCGCGATCCCTGTGAGGGGTGTGCCGACAAGGGGGGTAACGCTAGCCAAGCTTGTTTTTGGGGCCGCAGGTGGAGCTCCCTGAGGGCACGACCCGTGCGACAATCGATGTCCCCACTTTATATTGCAATTGGAGCTTGCTATAACCTAAGCGCGCGAAGCGCGCGCGCATGGTTTCTAGTATATGTACAAATACATTCACACAAAGGAACCGTTCCATACGTTTAGAGGCGCGTGCGTGATTACAGTCAAAAAATGTGCACACCCATGCGCATAGTAGAGTTATGGTGCGTACATAGACGATGTCTGTACATACGACCCAGGCAGCGCCCCCAACTGGCGGCGGCGCCGCGGTTTGCTTGCAAGCGGGCACTCGCCCCACGCAGGCACCTCAAGAGACGGACCGCGCCGCAACGGGCTTTAAATTGTAACCAACACCTCCCGATAATAACCCATTTGAGAAAACACGGTTCGGGGTCCTGACGGGATATTGTTTTTGCCCCCCGGAGACCGCAGCAGAATTGCGAAGATGATGACGATGATGATGATGGTGACTCATATGATATTGAACGCCCAGAAGAATCATTCAAACAACCATCGGAGTCCTTCGGGGATCCCTTGGGTTTCTGTGGAAACCCATTGGACCTCTGGGATAGCCATAGGGTTCGTTTGCTGGAAGCCCTTAGGACATCGATGGGGATCTTCTGGACATCCATCGGACGCAATGGAATCCCATCGGACCCTATATACCCATAGGAACCCTAAAGGCACGCATTGGATTCCTTAACGAGTCCATTGGTTCCCTGTTGGAATTCCATGAGAATCCTTCGGAATTCAATTGGTTCCCGTAGGATATTAATAGGATCCCTCAGGACATCCATCGGGTTCCTTCGGGACTCCACAGCGTACCTCAAGACATCCATAATAATCCAATGCAGATCTTCGGGGTCCCTTAAGACACCCATAGGAATCACCAGAAATCAAATGAATCTTTAAGGACATGCATTGGATCCCGTAGGCCATACACCGGATGACGTGAGCATTAGGCGGGATGCTTTTTGAGATCATGAGGTCCCTTAGGCAATACATAGGAGTGCAAAGGAGCCCATGGAAATCCGTCCGAGCCCTTCGGCAATCCATCGGACCCATGGACAAATAATAAGACCCCGTGTGAAAACCCAGGGGTTCGTTGCGGACATCCATGGGTTCCGATGGAGATCCATCGGATTCTTGAGGATACCCATCGGAGTCCTACTGCAGTATGTTGTATTTGTATCACAATCCATAGGATTCCTTGGGACATGCCTAGGAATCCTAAGGGCATCCATAGGATCCCTTCGGGGATCCATCGGATCCCTTCGGACACCAAGTTGTCCCCTTCGGAAATCCACGGGATCCCTTAGGAATCCCATCGGAAACCATAGGCAGTCCATGGGATTGCAAATGGAATCTATAGGGGTTCTTCAAGATCATGATGATGATGATGATGTTGATGAAGATGAAGACGAGGATTCCTCGCCCTTGCGGCTCTTCGTGTTCGGGGAGAGTTGGTTTCTAGAGCTTGCATGAGAGCTCGAGGCCCTCAACGTTCTCGCCGAGAAAGCTTTCTTGCGCACGCGCTCAAACCACTCGCCCACGCAGGCTCGGCACCCTGTGGAGCCGTCCTTGCGCGGAAGGCCATTCGCGCGCGCTGGCGCTGCCGCCTGCGCTTCCTCGAGGCTGCCGCGCTTGGGCTCTGGCGCTGTCGGGTCACTCGGCGGCTCGGCCTTGTCCTTGCTCCTGGCCTTGGCCTTGGCCTTGGCCGTGGCGGGGTGGTTGTCGCCCGCCTCCTGCGTCTGGATCCATTCGATGCCTCGGGCGCGCGCCTCGGCGACGCCGATGGGCAGCCGCGCCCCCCCCCCCCTCCCCCCCCCCCGGACCTCGCGCATGGCGCGCTCGACCCCCCTCGCCGCCCAGGGCCCGCAAATCCAGCCATCCGCTCGGGAAATCTTGCCGCTGCTCGCAAGGCATTCCTCGGCTGGGCCGATGGCGGCGAGCTTTCGGAGGATTCTCGCGGCGGCCTGCTTGGCGTTCTCGGACGGCCAGTTGAGGGCGTCGCGGTACTCGGCGGCCGTGCGGGCCCCCTGCATGGACACGTCGAGGTAGGTGCAGTGCGCGGGGGCCTCGGAGCGCACCGCGATCAGCAGGCGCTCGGCCTTCCCGACTCCCTCGGAGCCCCTCGGCCGGGCGCTTCTGTTCCTCGGGCTGAAGGGCGGCGGGCTCGCCCTCGCCCTGGCCCTCTCGAGCCCAGGTGGCGGCCGCCGCGGGCTCGACCGCCAGGGCGTTCTCGGGGGCGCCCGCGCGCTCTTTGATTTCGCCGAGCAGCGCGCGCGCCGCGCCCAGCTCGAGGGCGTCGCCCTCGCCGATCTACTTGCAGCTCATGATCGCGCATTGTCTGGCGAGCTCAGTGCGCCGAGATGCCTAGATGGGTAGACGCTGTCGGAAGATGACGCAGCATCGCCGACGCATCGGCGATGCCATGCATCGGCGACGTCGGCGACGCATTGGCGCAGCCAGCGCGAAACAAATGCGGGCTCCACGTCGAGCCGCTTCGGCGACGCGTCGGCGACGCTGCGCGATCCTCCGCCACCATCTACTCGGATCCCATCTGTGGGGCTTAGACCTGCGCGCAAGCCATTCTATTTTGACCAGCCTGGGGAACTTGTAGTCTCGCTCGGCCATGATCTACGGGGCTCGAGGATTTCCTCTGACACCCCGTGGATTTCTTTTTGGGAATTCATAGGGTTCCTGAGGGCGTCCGTGGGATTCCGATGGAAAGCCGCCGCGTTCTTTCGGACATCCTTTGGAATCCGCAAGAAATCCGCGGGGATCCCCAGAGGGGGGCAGTGAGATTCCATCGGGGAAATATGCAGGATTCCTTAGGACATCCCTTCGGATCCCTTTGGAAGTCCTCGCGACTTCCCATGGGGCCCATCGGTTCCCCTGGGCAGATGGAGTTCCCAGGCAATCCATGAGGGGGGGGGGAGGGGAGGAGAAGGAGGAGGAGAGGCGACGACGAGGAACCCCATGACAAGTTTCCCAAGCAAGAGATCACATATAGCGCGCCAGGGCGGGAGGGCAAGGAGGAGCGCGACGAGTCTTTAGGAAATTCGTCGGCTGCCTCCGAACATCCATAGGATTTCTTTGGAAATTGCACAGGGCTCCTGAAAGTTTTCATAAACTGCCTTACGACATCCATCAACATCGTTAAGCAATCCATCGGGTTCCACATGAAATCCATCGGATCCCCGTGGAGATCCATCGGGATCTTTGGGGCATATATAGGAATCCTTATGACATCCATGGGTTCCATCGGAGTCCTTTGGGTCTCTATTCGGTTCCTTGCGCAATTCTTAGGACGTATGTTGGCAATATGTAGAACCCTTTGGATATCCATGGGATCCCTGAAGGATGCACTCGGAATCCTTAGGACGTCTTCAGGACCCCTTCGGACATCAATTGGATATCCTAGGACATCGATCGGACCCTGTGGAAGAAAAGGAGCTTCCGGAGGATATCCATCGGATTCCTTAGGCCACCCTGAGGATTCCTGAGGCAACCTATCGGACGTAGGAAACCCGTTGGAGTACCGCGGAAATCCATCATAATCCGTAGGACATCCTTCGGGTACCTTTTTGGAAACAAATAAGATTCCATAGGAAATTCAAACCGGATCCCTTCGAACATGCATGCGGTTCCTTCGGCAATCTATAGGAATCCCCAGGGCATCCATAGGTTTCCTGAGAAAATCCAAGGATCCCTTAGGACACCCATAGGCTCCCTTAGGAAGCCATCCCATTCCCTTCTGGAGCTCCATATGATTCTTTAGTCAACATTGGAACCCAGAGGAGATCCACCAGATTCCTTCAGTAATCCACCAGATTCCTAGGTGAATCAATAGGGCCCCTCGCGTGGGACCCTTTCTTCAAATCCATCGGTTTCACGATGAAACCACCAATATTCTTTTTGTAACCCATCAGATTTCTAAGGACAGCCATCAGACCCCTTCGGGCATCCATCGGATTCTTTTGGGCGACCATGGGACGCCGTGGGAAACCGATAAGATGCCTCGAGAGATCCATCGGACGCATTCGGAAATCAATCAGATTCCTTCGGGCATCAATCGGATTTCTTTGGAGGCCTACAGGTATCTCAAAGGAACCCTTGACATGTATTACGACACCCATGCGATTCCTTTGGAAATCCATCGAGCCCCGTAGGGGCCCCATGGCATTCCTTCGAACAGTCATCGGATTCCTTGGGGAATCCCCAGGGTGTCCTTAGGAACTCCTTAGGAACCCTTTGTGGGACTCAAACGGATTCCCTCGGGGATCCATAGGAATCCTTCGGGGATCCATTGGATTCTTCCAGCAATCCGTAAGATTCCTGAGACATCCATCCGTTTCTTTTGGTTATCCATAGGGTTCCTTGGGATGCATATGGATTCTTGAGGCAATCCATGTGCTTCCTTAGAGAATCCTTCGGGTCCCATGGGAACTCCATCGGATTCCGTTGGCAATCCATGCCATTCGTTTGGAAATGTGTAGGAATTCTGTTGACGGCAATTTGACAATTCTAAAGAATCAGATCTCACGTGTAAACATATACACACACACATTGAACGCGTCGATAAACACATGCCATCTTCCAAATCCAATCGGTCACCGTTAACGGCTCATTTTAGATTCCAGAGGAACATGACAAGTTTCCATTGTGGACAACGCAAAATTCGCAACGCGCGCGTCCGCGCGCGCGCGCCCGATCGGCTAACGCACGCGCGGGCGTGTCACTTGAAATCCCGTTGGTCACCGCTACGGGGTCGTATTCGTTTCCAAGCCAACATGGAGATTTGAGATTTGTCCATTGAAGAATACAGAACTCGCCACGCGCGCGTTCTCGCGCGCGCGTGGCGATATCTGTATGACCCACATTGGACATGTCGTCATGTTGTCCTGGGAACTAAAGTTGGCTCTGAGCTCTGACCGGTTGGGTTTTGTAATCAACGTGCATGCTTCGGATGTGTTCCAGCATATCTTGGACTTGTATGGATGTCCCAAGGGATCCTACGGGTTTCCTAATATCATATTCTTGCCCAGGGGTTCTGTTAGGTATCCCAAGGCATTTCATGGGTTTCGTGGTGACTCCTATGGGTGTTCTAAGGGGTCCGTCGATTGCCTACGGAACCCGTTTGGAAGTCCTCAGGGCCTTTTTGGTTGTCCGAAGGAATCTTTTGGATTTCTGATAATTTCCCATGGTTTCCCGGAAGAATCACATGGCTTTCAGGAGGATTCCCATGGCCATGGGTGTCCGAACGATTCTTATGGATTCCCTAATAGGAACCCGATGGGTTGCGTAAAGAATTCTATGGGTTGCCCAAGGAACCTTGTGGAGTTCCTAAGGGCCCGTATGGTGGTCCTAAGGAATCAGATGGATGTCAGGAGGGTGCCTATGGATGCCCTAAGGAATTGCACGCACGTCCGAATGATGCCTGTAGGTTTCCGAAGGCATCCCATTGATGTGCTAAGGGATCGCATGAATTGCCCACGGGTCCCCTACGGAATTCGTAAGGCATCCAATGGATTTCTTGTTAAATGTGTTTATGGATTTCCGGAAGAATCCCACCGATTGCCGATGGAATCTTGCGGATTTCCATAAACATCCAATGGTTCTCCTAAGGAATCCGATGGCTGCTCGCAGGAATCTTATAGATTCCCCCCGGAAGCGCATGGATGTCCGAAAGAATCTTATGGATTCCCAGGGGAACCAGTTGGATGTCTTCAAACATCCCATAGATTTGTTCAGAGTCTTATGGGGCCCCTAAGGAATCCAATGGGTGCCCAAGGAACCCGATGGCTTTGCGGGAGGCCTTTATGGATGTGCCAAGGACTCCTACGGATGTCCTATGGGATCCTATAGCTGTCCTGAGGAATCCTACGGATTGCCGAAGGAAGCTCATGGATTCCCTAAGGGAACGCATGGCTGTCATAAGAATCCTCACGAATCCATGGTTCTTCAGGACATCCATGGGATGCTTCCAGAAAGGCTCTGGATTCCTGATGACATGCGTAAGATTGTTTAGGACATCCACACGGCCCCTCAGGAAAGCAATGGGATACCTGAGGACATCCATCGGACGCCTTAGGGGATCCATCGGATGCCTGTTGAAATCTATAAGATTCCTTCGGACATCCACAAGATCCCCGACGACATCCATAGGACTCCTTAGGACAGCCATCGGAACCCTGATTCCATATACATATATATATAGGGTTTGCTTTATTTGTTTTAGAAGATGTTTTGTTGATTATTCCACTTAATGTTTGCATGTTTTTTTGTATAAGTAAACTCAAGAACGGACATCCACAGGGTCTGTGAGGAAATCCATCGGCATCCTCAGGATATCCATCGAGGTCTGGGGAAGTCCATCAGAATCCTCAGGAAATCCATCGGAATCCGAGGGACATTAATAGGATGTCTTAGGACATCGGAGTCATAGCTACTCTACTCAAGAAGATAGCTTCTTCGATTCGCAAATTTCATCCGCGATCATCAAGTTCGGCCTTGCCGCCCCTCTTCCCCGACCAAAGCTATATTGGCCGTGGACAGTGATCACTCGGTGGTTAACGGGGGGGGATATCGGTGATTATCGGGCGGGTCGGTGATGCCCGGCTGGCGCTGGAGCTGGTGAGTTTGTCGATCTCTGTACGGTTGGGAGTTTCTAGATATAGCCAAGACGTTGAAATAAGGAACGCCTCGGGTGCGGAAGGGGTTCGCTGTTCCTTAAGCTCTTCCATGGCTCCTCCTCAATCTCTCCTCGTGCACCTAGGCGCTTCTGGGGCAAAGAAGGTTCCTTATTTTGCGTTCCTTCTGATAGTACCTCGACTGTGGTGTGTCGCTCCGCCAGTTCGGGCCCACCGCGCCTCGGTGCGACACGTTGTCCACTTCCGGTCCCGATGCGTCCACGTGCCGAGTTGTTTCAAGCCTTCCTCTCTCCGCGGCGCAGAGCGACACGCCATCTGTCCTTATCTTAGTGGGCCCTTGAAGCGACAGGGCCGCTTTGGTACCGGTTCCGTTTTGCTGTTTTTTTGCCGGTTCCGACGCCGTTTTTTTACCGGTTTCGTCGCCGTTTTTTGACCGGTGTCGGCTCCGGTTCCAATCCTGGAGCTGTTTTTTTGCCGTTCACCGTTTTTTGGCCGTTTCCATGTTCAAGGGGCACTTTTTGGAAACGGTGAAAAAACGGCCCTGCCGTTTCCGGGGCCCACGAAGGTCTTGAAGTCGAGCACATCCTCATCCTTCTACAGGAGGCTTATTCAACGAACCGTGTAGGGACGATTATGTCTGCTCTTTTTGAATATTTGTGAGCACTTTTATTTGCCATTTTCGTCCAAAACCTGCCTGTAGGTGACATGCCCGACTTCAATCTACTCGCAAGGCACAGCTTATCGCCAGGACTGCCGCCGCGACACGCTATCCAAGAGTTCCTGGCCGTAGATTAGGTGCGTTCGAGCCGACGCAGGCCGCGAGAGCCCGAGAGGGAGCACAGAAGAACAGCGGAGTGTTGGTACGAGCGGGGGTGGGGGCTGGTGAGAAAACGAAGGTTCCTCGTTCTCCCCCTCCTCCTCCTGCTTCTCCTCCTCCTCCCTATCCTCCTCCACCTCGTCCTCCTTCTCCTCCCTCCTCTCCTCCTCCTTCTCCTCCTGCTCCTCCTGCTCCTCCTCCTCCTCCCTCCTTCTCCTCCTCCTCCTCCTCCTCCCCCTGTTCATCGCCCAAGTGGTTTGGCATACAGTCAATGAATGCGTGCCGAGCGAGTGGAAGCATGGGTCAGCGAGTAATCGAAATAATGAACGGATTGAAGTTTGTCGTTCTTTGTGTTCTCTCCGCCCTCCGCCACTCCCGCCTCTCTCCTCTGCTCCTCCTCGTCCTCCTCTCCCACCAGCCGCCCGCCCAGGTTTCCCGTGCCAGACTCCAGCGACCTTATTTGCAAGTCCGTGGATGCATCAAACGTGATGCCTGAAGGAGGCGCAGCCCTCGACCATTTTGGCGCACCGCTTCCATGCCAGACACCAGCGACCTTACTTGCAAGTCCGTGGATGCATCGAGCGTGATGCCTGAGGCGCAGCCCTCGACCATTTTGGCGCAGGGCTGCGACCTGGACCCCGTCCGAATTCGTAACTAAGGAACCGTAGTCGCGCCGCGGGCGCGTTCCATATCAAGGCCCGGCGTGCGCCGAGCGCCGCCCAGCTATCGGGGGAGGGGCAGGCTTGGGCGAGGCGCCGCTCTCCAGCTCTTGGGGGAGGACTTGCTGAGGCATCGGAGGCCCTCCTCCGAGGAGGAGCAGGGCCCAACCCCGCTGCGCTTCCCTCGCTCTCGCCCCTCACTGGGCCTCAGGGGAAGCCCTCGTCGTCGCCTTGAAGTCCTGGTCAGAAAGCACCAGGGGAGAGGTCTGGGGAAAAGCGGTATCAGTACGATGTTATCCCCCTCCTGCTCTTCCTCCTTCTTCTCCTCCTCCTCCTCCTCCTCCTCCTCCTCCTCCTCCTCCCTCTCCTCCCCCTTCTTCCTCCTCCTCCTCCTCCTCCTCCTCCTCCTCCTCCTCCTCCTCCTCCTCCTCCTCTTCCCCTTCCTTCTCCTCCTGCATCCCGTTCTCCTACTCCTCCTCCTCCTCCTCCTCCTCCTCCTCCCCCTCCTCCTCCTCCTCCTCCTCCTCCTCCTCCTCCTCCTCCTCTTCTTCCGCCCTTGTGCAGGGCCGCCGGTGTCGCAGTTGGCCCTGCCCCGACCCTGCCGAACGGCCGCGCGCCCCCGAGGGAGGGCAGAGGGAAGGGAGGACGAGAGGACAGGAGGGAGAAAGGGAGGAGGATCGAGGGATGGAGGAGGGAAGGAGGGAGGGAGGGAAGGAGGCAGGACGGCAGGGAGGGAGGGAGGACGAGAGGGGGAGTGAGGGCCGCAGGGGCATCGAGGGAGGCGGGAGCGGGAAGGAGGGGAGGAGGGGATCGGGGGGACATCGCGGCAGGAGCAGCGACGCACAAGGCGACGGAGGCGCAGCTAGCCTCCTGGCGGAGGCGGTCGGGCGAGTGGCCATCGGTCAAGCAGTGGCGGAGCGTCCTGGCTCGCCTATAGCCCTACCGAACAATGTTCTCAGAACCTTTTTGTGGTTCCCACGAAATGTTCTCAGAACATTTCTGGTTGAGACTGTCTTGTTTTAACACATCGGATTCATGTTCTAGGAACATTGTTTTTTGTTCTTAGAACATTTTGGGGCTCTAAGAACATTTCGTGGTAGGACTACAGGAATGCCAGGACGGTCGGTCCCTGCTCAAATCGGGGGTGATCCAGATGTTGAGGAGGTCCACCTCCCAGGAGGCCCCGTTCGGGACAGCAACGCAAGCGAGGCGCGGCAGGTCAGACGCTCCCCTCGAGAGCGCGCCGCCGTGGATCCCAGCAGCCTGCCTTGGGGATGGAGAACAGGGCCCTCCGGGGGCCCCTGCTGGGGCCCCTGCTGGCTCCAGAGGGCCCGTGTAGGGCAGATGGGGGGGAGTGTCGAGGGCTTCTCCGAAGGGCTTTGGCGACCCGTCCTCCTCATCCCTCCCTCCTCCTCCTCCTCCTCCTCCTCCTCCTCCTCCTCCTCCTCCTCTCCTCCTCCTCTCCTCCTCCTCCTCCTCCTCCTTCTCCTCCCCCCCCTTCAGGACCCTTTTCTTCCCCCCCCCCCCTCCCTCTCGTTTGGGTCACCCCCGCTGCCACCCGCCTGATCTCAGTCGCTCCAGGAAGGCCCCCAGACCGAGCATCTGACACCCAGGTTGGGAGGCCAAGAAAGGGGCCCTAGAGGAGCCCTTTCTGCACCAGGGGTGCACCTAAACGGTGTTTTGGCGATTTCGTGGGCCGTTTTCGTTTCGAGTTCGTTTTGCGGTACAGGCGGATTGAAGACAAAACGAGGGAAAACGAAAGCAAAACGAAAACGAAAAACACCGTCTAGGTTAAGCCCTGTTCTGCACCTCCCATTGGAGGCATTCCAGAAAGGGCTTCGCCTTCGAGGATCGAAGGAGTTGTCATCTCTTCCGCGGCGGAAGCCGGCGGAAGGGCAGCGGAAGGTCGGCGCGGAAGTAAATCGAGGCCGCCTCCGCCTGCGGAATCCGGCGGAAGGACGGCGGAGAGCGGCGGGGGTAAAAACTGCGCCCCCAAGAGATGGACACGTTTTTGGGTTCAGGGTTTTCGGAATCGGACATTCGGGTCACCCCGCCCGACTCCCCCGCCCCATCGTTCGTCTGGCGCTCCGCCGAGCGCTCCGACCGGCGGTCGATCGCACCTGGAGTGCGTCGGGCGCGGCGCTCGCCTCGGTGGCCGCGCCCGGCGTTCTCGTCGGGTGCGGCGCTCGCTCCGGGAAAGGCCGGGGTGGAGGAGCAGGAGCACGAGGCTGCGCAGGAGGGAGGCGGAGATCGAGAGGGGGAGGGGGATCCTCCTCCTCCTCCTCCTCCTCCTCCTCCTCCTCCTCCTCCTCCTCAAGAGGTTCAATGTGTGTCGCGCTTCGCTAAGTCGGAGTCCTGGATTGGCTTCGCTACCGGAAGAACGCAACAGCCTTGACGCTTTATGTATGGTCAACGTCCAAAAGGGGAGAAACGGGGGGAGGAGGGGGGCGAGGGGAGGACCAGGAGGGGCAGAACGAGTGGGGGCAGGAGGAGGCGGAGGAGGCGGGGGAGGGGAGAGAGAGGGATAGGAGGGGAGGGGAGGGGAGGGGAGGGGAGGGGAGGGAAGGAGGAGGAGAGGAGCTGGACGAGGAAGAGGAGGAGAAGGAGGAGGAGGAGGAGGAGGAGGAGCAGGACGAGGAGGAGGAGGAGGAGGAGGAGGAGGAGGAGGAGGAGGCGGAGGATGCGGAAGGGGGAGTGTGCGGAGCGCGAGCCGTTCGCGGGGAGGGAGACGCCCTCGGTCCCGCGCCCAGTCCTGACCTCCCCCGCCTTCTTGTGCCGGTGGAGGCGTCCTCGGCTCGGGCCCCCCCCCCTGGCTCCGAAAGCCGCTGCACCCTCGCGGTTTGTCCCCATCCTCTCTTCTTCCTCCTTCTCCTCTTCCTCCTCTTCTCCTCTCCTCTCTCCCTCCCTCCCTCCCTCCTCCTCCTTCCACCTCTCTCGCTCACACTCCTCTCCCTCCCTCCTCCTCCTCCTCCCTCTCCTTCTCCCCGCCTCCTCCTCCTCCTCCTCTTCCTCCTCCTCCTCCTGCTCCCACTCCCATTCCCTCCCTTCGCCTCACTTCCCCCCCCATCCTCCCTTCTTCTCTCGCTCTCTGTCCTCCTCTATCCTCCTCCTCCCCTTCCTCCTTTCACGCGAACAGCTTGGTGCAGTGAAAGACGCACAGGCTACTATACCCAACGGGCACTCTTTACTTTCTCCTCAGCCTAACGCTGCTCTTCCCTACATGTGGCTAAAATCAGGAGTCCGGCCTTGAGCATCGTGAGACGTATAGAACCCCTCGTGGTGTTGGCGATCCTTCCCTCATCCTTCTTACCATCACTTCCCCCCTCGCCCAGCGACCTTTCCTCCTGGTCTGCGTCCTCCGTCCTCCGCCCCAGCCTCCCACCATACCCAGATATCCGACGTCGTGATTTAGATCACACCATGGCCCCCCAGGCTTTGCATCCTGAGTTGTTGTTGGACGCTCCTGGGACCCCCAGAGGTCCCCTCCCGGGACTAATTTCTCATCCTGAGTGGGTTTCTGACGTGGCAGAAGGCCCTCAGAGCCCGAGAAAGTTGTCAAGCATTGTCCGCAGTGATGTTTTGTCCCGCCGCGAGCGTCGGGGGCCCACAAAAAATCCGCGTGGTGACAACACCGCGTGAAGAGTCAGTGGGGACTCGGGGTCGCCGCCCTGTTTTGGGACTCGGCTCGTTTTCCGAGGACCCCTCTCTAGGCTTCCTAGATGGGGTCGGAGTAGATGGGGTCGGAGGATCGCGCCGCATCGCCGATGCATCGGCGATGCGGCTCGATACGGAGCCCGATTTGTTCCACGCCGACGTCGCCGATGCGCCGCCAACATCGGCGATGCATTGGCGATGCAACGCGATCCTCCGACCCCATCTGCTCGGACCCCATCTAGGTGGCCTCTACCCTCGGCCGACCCTGCGGTGACGGACCGCGCGGTAGGGTCTGGGATTTCGAGGTCACCACACGGTCTTGGTCGGACGGGGCTGAGACGAGGATAGATCCGTTCCAGAGCGTTCCGGAACGCTCTTAGAGCGTTCCAGAACGCTCTGAGAAGGCCGCGGCGCCCGAGACATGCTCCAGAGCCGCCGGCTCTCAGAGATCCTCGATTGATCCTCGCCCGAGTGTCTCCTCGTCCTGGCTTCGTTGTACTTGGGGCCCCCGGAGGAGGAGGCGGGGAGGAGGGAGGAGGAGGAGGAGGAGGAGGAGGAGGAGGAGGAGGAGGACGAGGAGGACGAGGAGGACCAGTGTAAACACCCAAGGGTCACCAACGATGTTGGATTCACCATCCCTCCAAGCTCCCTCTTCATGGGCCCCCACAACGGTTCATTTCCATTGCAGGAACTGCCCCGTGGAAGACAACCCTTTGAAGACCTTGAATCATGCCAGAACATTGTTCTCGGGATTTCAACGCCACGGGTCAACCTGACCGCTGCGTTCTGGCGATCTTGAATCTTGCCGGAACACCTTCTTCTGGATTTCAACACCGCGAATCAACATAATTGTTGCATCCGCATCATCCTGAATCTTTCCCGAAAACGATTTCTGGTACGCTGATCATCGGAATTTGTGAAACTCTTGGCATTTTTGAAATGTATGTACGCGGCGCTAAGGCGAGAGCCGCATCTTGAAAAGGAACCGCTCTCGAGCCGTGAAACTCCTGCAAATTTAAAAACGAATGTGCGCGGCGCTACGGCGAGAGCTATATGTTGAAAACCACCCGCCCTCAAGCCGTGAAACTCTTGCAAATGTTTAAAATGAATGTGTGCGGAGCTGAGGCGAGAGCCACATTTCGAAAACCACCTGCCCTCAAGCCGTGAAATTCTTGCAAATTATTGAAGCGAAAATGCGCGGCGCTAAGGCGAGAGCCACATTTTGAACACCACCCGCCCTCGAACCGTTAAAGTCTTGCATTTTTCTAAACGAATGTGCGCGGCGCTAAGGCGAGAACTACATGTTGAGAACCACCCGCCCTCAAGCCGTGAAACTCCATGCACATGTTCAAACCGAATGTGCGCGGCGCTGGTACGAGAGCCACATTTTGAAAACGACCCGCCCTCAATTCGTGAAGCTCTTGTCATTTATTACAAGCGAGTGTGCGTGGCGCTGAGGCGAGAGCCTCATTTTGAAAACCACCAGCCCTCCATCTGTGAAACTGCTGCCATTTCTAAAGTTTCAGAGTCATAATGAATGGTGCGGAAGTCTCAGGCGAAACGCCCAGCCTGCCCTAAAAATTGGGCCCCGGGGGCGACAGGGAGAAGTTTTCTGTGAGGAAAAGGAGAGGAAGAGGGGGAGGAGGAGGAGGAAGGTATGGGCATGGGTATGGGGTTGGGCGGACAACAGTCCGCCTGCCGACGCTGCGGCTCGCGAGCGGGTGTGGCGACGAGGAGCCCGAGGGCCTCACCAGACAGGTGCACCACAGCGACGGACCTCCCAGGGGGGGAGAACCGTGGCCAAGGCCCCACCACCCCCGCGGGGACGGAGACCCACGGGCAACCGAACGCAGCCACCAGGGCCGCACCCAGGACCCCGCGGCCCGAACCGAGGCAGCCCCCAGGCCGCCCCCAGAAAGAAACAGTTTTTCGAGCCGAGCCCAGCAACTAAGCGTAGCTGCCGCCCACTCAGCCCTCGGATGGAGCTGCGGCCAGGAGCTTCAACGTGGCCAAGCACGGCGCGAAGCTGTCCCAGTCCACCCCACCGAGCCCTATGGCCTTCGCCCTCTGGTAGCGGGACTCGATCAGCGCCACCGTCGCCTCATCGAGTCCCTGGGCCTCCTGGGCCGCGGCGGACGGCACCTCGGAGCAGCCCTCGACCTGCACCTCCGCCGCCCCGCCAGGGGCCTCCAGCACCTCGCCCACCAGCATATCGGTGGCGAGCCGCCACTGGGCCAGGCGGACGGCGCGCGCGGCGACCGCCCGCGAGTAGGCCTCCTGGTTGGCCTTGATTATGGAGCCAAGGCGCTGCGGCTTGCCGAGCTCCACCTCGCTCTCCGTGGTGCCCTCCTGCTTAGCGACCTCGACGGTGTGCGGCACCGTCAGCAGCCTCGGCGTCGTCCCGACCTGCTCCGTCTCGGAGTCCCAATCCAAGCCGCTGTCGACCCCGCTCACGGGCTCCAACATGTCCTCCATCATCGCCTGGACCCGCATGGAGTCCGCCTCGATGGTGTCCTTGACCTCATCAAGGGTCCCTTAAGTCAGCGTCGTCCCGACCTGCTCCGTCTCGGAGGCCCGATCTAAGCTTACGCCGTCGTTGTCGAAACCGCTCACGGGCTCCAGCGTGTCCACCACCATCGCCTGGAACCGCCCTGAGTCCGCCTCGATGGTGCCATCGACCTCATCCAGGGCCCCTTCAACCAGCCTCAGCGTCGTCCCGACCTTCTCCACCTCGGAGTCCCGATCGAAGCCTACGCCGTCGCAGTCGACCTCGCTCACAGGCTCCAGCATGTCCTCCACCATCGCCTGGACCCGCTCGGAGTCCGCCTCGATGGCGCCCTTGACCTCGTCCTCCGTCTCGGACACCCGATCGGAGCCTAAGCCGTCGATGTCGACCACGCTCACGGGCTCCAGCATGTCCTCCACCATCGCCTGGACCCGCTCGGAGTCCGCCTCGATGGTGCCGTTGACCTCATCCAGGGTCCCTTGAATCAGCGTCGGGAAGGCGGGGACGGGGGGGAGCACGCCGCACTCCTGCACATGCGCCACGTCCATGCCCTAGCCTGTCTCCTCGACCTCGGCGATCGGGAATCCACCCCCCAGGTCGTCCCCGATGTAGTGCCCGCTGTCCGCCAAGCTGGCCTTGACGAACTCCCGGATCAGCATCTCGCCCAGCGTGTGGGCGTGCAGTTCCAGGACCGCGCCCCTTGCACCAAGAACCGCAAGAGGCCCCATGCTGGGCACGTCGCCTTGCCGAACGCCCGAGCTGCTCACAGCCCGGACATGGCTCCCCGCAGACAGGCCGCTCTGAAGTGCGCCTGCGGAAGCTCTGCGGGCCCTCACCCGCCAGAGCCAAAACGGCTTGAGCCAAAATGGCTTGAGCCAAAATGGCCACGGAGTGAGGAGGAACAGGAGGAGGAGGAGGAGGAACGAGGAGGAGGAGGGGGAGGAGGAGGAGGAGGCGGAGGAGGAGGAGGACGAGGAGGAGGAGGAAGAGGAGGGGAGGAGGAGGAGGAGGAGGAGGGAGGAGGGAGAGAGAGGCGAGGAGGGAGGAGGAGGAGGGAGGAGGAGGAGGAGGGGAGGGAGGAGGGAGGGGAGGGGAGGAGGAGGAGGAGGGGAGGAAGGAGGAGGAGGAGGAGGAGGGAGAGGAGGAGGAGGAGAGGAGGAGGAGGAGGAGGAGGAGGAGGAGGAGGGGGAGAGGAGGTTGGGGAGGGGGGAGGGGGGGGACCGGCCTCCGTCGGCGCAGCGCCCACGCGGAGGCCACACAGTCGGGGAAGCGTAGGACTCGTGCTCGCTGGAACTTCTCCTCCTCCTCCTCCTCCTCCTGCTCCTCCTGCTCCTCCTCCTCCTCCTCCTCCTCCTCCTCCGCCTGCTCCTCCTGCTCCTCCTGCTCCTCCTCCTCCTCCTCCTCCTCCTTCTCCTAGGGTGAAGTCGGGCATGTCCCTGTACAGGAAGAGCATTCAAACATAATCAGTGTTTGTTACTAGCATTTGCTTGGAAGCGATGTTACTAGTATTTGTTTGGACTATGTTGGGGTACCTTTTGACTATTCTGCATTTGTCTTCCAAAGTCCGCCTGCAGGAGGACATGCCCGACCTAAAGCTAGGGTTTGCCGTCGCTCTTGGGCGTCGCGACATGTGGGGTGGGGAGGGGGGCGATGCATGGGCGGGCAGCGGGGGCTGCGGAAAAGTGACCCTTCGGGACCCCTACCAGCGGACCTTAGGGCCCGAGATGTGTACCTTTCTTCACCCCCAATCGCCCCGCCATTCCAGATGGTGCCGGAGGATCGTGCCGCATCGTCGATGCATCGGCGATCGGGCCCGATATGGAGCCCGATGTACTTCACGTCGACGTCGCCGATGCATCGCCGACGTCGACGATGCGTCGCTGGTGCATCCCCGATGCATCGCCGATGCGTCATTCATGCGGCGCGATCCTCCGACCCCATCCATCTACTTCGACCCCATGAGAAGCGACGTTTGGTGGGGGCAGGTTTCGGATGTCGCCACATAATTGTTCAGTGTTCGCGAGATGTTTGCAGCAGGAGCTCGCGTCAAATTTTAGATTGAGTCTCGTCGATTTTCCTGGCGGCCCCGCCAGTCGTGGAGCAAACGATGACATACATATAAATTTTCGGAGCCCCGCGTGGATTTCACGGATCGGCGCTGGAGCCCCCTGGCGACGCCTCTGGCGCCGCCCCTGGCGCGCTCTGCGCTCTAGGGAGGGGTGCCCAACGCCGATCCGAGAAACCCGCGCGGACTTCCGAGTTTTTACGTAGATGTCATGGTTTGTTCCTCTCGTTCTTCATCCCCTGACAACCCTCCACTGCGAAGAAATCAAAACGGCCATTGCTTGCTCATTTTCTGCCTCCTGGGGGGCCATCATTGGGCCCCAGGGTTTTCGAAAAAGGACCAACGCCCATCCAGGAAATCCGGCTCCCGCTTCGCGCGCCAGGTCGGACGGGGCTGGGACGAGGAAAAGCTGCGTTCCAGAGCGTCCCGGAACGCTTTGAGAAGGCCGTGGCGCCCGAGACATCGTGCAGAGCCGCCAGATTTTAGAGATTCTCGATTTATCCTTACCCGATGTAATCCTCGTCCTGGCTTCGTCTTACTTGGGACCCCGAGGATGTCAGGAACACACCGTCCCACCGTCCCTCTGCCCACCGTCCCTCTGCCCACCTCTTAGAGATAAATTCTCGATTTATCCTTGCCCGATGTTATCCTCTTCTTGGCTTCGTCTTACGCCTCCCCAGCACAGAGGCGCCGGGGCGCCCCCCCCTCAGGGAGCGCTCCCCGCGCACCTGCGCGTACCTGGAGCCTGCGCCCGAACGGCGCGGCGCGGCGCCCAGGCGAAAAACAGATGATGATGATGATGATGATGATGATGATGATGATGATGATGATGATGATGATGACGGTGATGATGATGATGATGATGATGATGATGATGATGATGATGATGATGATGATGATGATGATGATGATACTGATGATACTGATGATGATTATGATGACGATGATGATGATGATGATGATGATGGTGATGGTGATGGTGATGGTGATGGTGATGGTGATGGTGGTGATGATTTTTGTGATGTTGATGATGATTATGATTATGATGAACATGTTGATGGTAATGGTGATGATGAGGGGGATGATTATGACGATGGTGATGACGACGACGGTGACGACAGCGATGATACTGATGATGACGATGACGATATTGATGACGACGATGACGATGACGATGACGACCGGGATGACGATGCTGTTGATGACGGTAATGGCGAGATTCATGAAACGGATGATAGCCATAATGAGAGTGATTGTGGCGATGTCGATGATGAGGGTGATGGCGATAATGATGAAAGTGATGATGATGATGATGATGAGGATGATGATGATGATGATGATGATGATGATGATGATGATGTGGATCATGGTCATGCGCATGATCATGATGATGCCGCTGACGATGGGAAAGACGAGGATTATGCTGATATTGATGATGATATCGACGATGACGATGACGATGACCACGATGACAATGATGATGCTGATGATGAAGATGATGGTGAGTATGACGGTGATGATGAAGATGATGATGATGATGATGATGATGATGATGATGATAATGATGATGATTGCGATGATGATGACGCCCAGGATTGATGACGATAATGATGATGGTGGTGATGGTGATGATGACAATGCTAATGCCGATTACGATGACGATTACGATGACGATGTTGATGATGACGATAATGATGCTGATCATGATCATGATCATGATCATGATGATGCCGAGGACAAGGACGAGGGCGAGGACGAGCACGATGACGAGGACGATCCGTATCACGAGGACGACGACGAGCACAATAATGATGATGCTGCTGATGATGATGATGTCAATGTCGACGGCACTGACGATGCTGATGACGATGCTGATGGCACCAATGATGAGGATGATGCTGATGCTGATGATGATGATGATGACGATGCTGATGACGATGGTGATGACGATGATGATGATGATGATGATGATGATGATGTTGATGACGATGGCGATGACGATGATGATGTTGATGAACATCATGATGGCAATGATGCGGACGATGTCGATGACGATGTTGATGACGCTGATGACCATGACGATCACGGTAATCATGACTATGATGATGATGTCGATGATTATGATGATGGTGATGATGATGATTACGAGGAAGATGTAGATGACGATGATGAGAATGGCGGGTGATGGTGTTGCCGAAATTTACAGTGTATATATATATGTTTATTGATGATGACGATTATGATGGTGATGATGACGATAATGATGACGATAACGATAATGATGATGATGATGATGATGATGATGATGATGATGATGATGATGATGATGATGTTGATGCTGATGCTGATGCTGATGCTGATGCTGATGCTGATGCTGAAGCTGTTGCTGTTGCTGTTGCTGATGATGGTGGCGATGATGATGATGATGCTGTTGATGACGATGATGGTGACGATTTTAATGACGGTGCCGACCATGATGATAATGATGATGATCATGAGGAGGAAGAGGATGTGGACGAGCATGACGATGACGATGACGATGACGATGATGACGACGGCGATGAGGAGGAGGCGAGCACAAGGAGGAGAAGGAGGAGGAGGACGAGAAGGAGGTCGAGGAGCAGGAGGGAAGAGGAAGAGGAGGAGGAGGAAGAACACTAGGGAGGAGGAAGGAGGAGAAAGAAGAAGGATGAGCAGCCATGGCTGTGCCCCAGTTTGGAAGGGGAGGCGACACGTCCCTGTGGCAGCGGAGCCTCATCTAGCTACGCGTGAGATCTGTGCCTCCCAGGTGTGGTCCGCGCAGATGCCGGCGCGCCGTTTGTTCCGCTGCGCGGCCTCCAGGGCGAGCCTCGCCTCGGGCGCAATGTCTGCCGTGGGTTGCCGTGGTGCCGGCCTCGTCTGCAGCAGGACCGAGGTGTAAGATCGTTGTCGGTTCGGGGAGGGTGTTCTGATATTTTCCGTGTTTGTTGGATGCTGTTGTGCATCCCGGGGAGGTTGCCCTTGGACGTTCTGTGTGTTCTGGCCAGCGGAGTGTCACATGTTCTTGAAGGATGTTCTTTTGTCTCAGGTCCGACTGTATTTGGGCGCCTTGGAAATCAACGGCGCGGCGACAGATGGGGTCGGAGGATCGTGCTTCATCCCCGATGCATCGCCGATGCGGCTCGATGTGGAGGCCGAGTCTAAGTCGACAACGCAAAGGCGCTCTCGTCGGAGTGACTTGCGGTGCGGTTGGAGCTGGCTGGGGCTCTGAGGTGGCCCAGCACTAGCTCCGAGGAGCAGGAGGATCAAACAGTGGCGAAGCGTTCTGGCTCGCCTATAGGCCCACGAAAGAATGTTCTAAGAACCTTTTGTGGTCTAGATGTTCTTAGAACACTTCTGGCTAATACTGTTTTGATTTAACACATCGGGGTCATGTTCTAAGAGCATTGTTATTCATATACGAACAGTTTGGGGTTGTAAGAACAAGTCGTGGTAGGCCTGTTGGAATGCCAGGACGGTCGGCCCCTGCTCAATCGGAGGGCGAGGTTCAAGGCTTGTTTTGCCTAGCTCCGTCTCCGGCGGCCGTGCTCGGGCAGCGGAGAATCGTCAGCAAAGGATCCCGGGTGAAAAGTTGCACCAGATGGACCTTGGGATTACCAGTTTGAAGCATCTCCTGATCTATTTGTTTGGCATGACCTTACTTCGGTGCCGATATTACAGATTCCCTCAGTTTCTGAGGGCCCATCCCTGAGATAGTCGCCGCTTTTGGCTTGCCGATCTTAGGGATAGGGAGAAGTTCGAGTCTGGTTATGGGAGGGGTCAGGGGACCGATTTCAAGCGGATTTGCAGCTATCTCCTCTTGAACCCTAAATCGATTACGCGTACGGGTGACCTTGTCGGACCGAATTATGGTGCGGGCCTATCACGGGGCCCTCCGATCGCCGAAGGCGATGCGTGAGTGCGCCCTTCTCTCCCTCCTCCGGTTTCTGCGGCAGCCCCTCGGCTTTTCCCCTCTTCGTGCATGCGGGTTAATTCGCATCACCGTAGCCCGGTCTGCCTGGACGCGCGTGCGGACTGCCTCTGCCGCGCTGCGACGCAGCAGTTCTACGAGTTGTACCCTTCCGGCTGGCCCCCTGGGCCTCCAAGACAGCCGGAGAGGCCCCAAAGAGGGCTTCAGGACAGGCCCCGGAACCATCTTCGGCCATATTATAAATGCATGTCGCAGCATACGCCCCCGAAGCCTCTTGGACAAGTCACACGCCGATCCATGGAAACGCCCAGGAGCGCCCAGAACGCAAGTGCCTGGGCTCCGTGGAAGTTTCATACGATTCGACGATATTTAGTTCAATACAGAGAAGTCGGAGGAAGTGTCGCCCAGTTCCTGGGGATGCCACCCCGTTTGCCTCCTCCTCCTCCTCCTCAACCTCCTCCCCTTCCTCCTCCTCCTCCTCCTCCTCCTCCTCCTCCTCCTCCTCCTCCTCCTCCTCCTCCTCCATTAGTTTCGGCTCGCGAGGTGTGCCCCCTGGGTGCCTGCCAGCGCAGGCGAGGGCCCCCCCGCGCGCACCGAGATCAGCGCTTCGGCACGACGCCGCCTCGGGAGGCGGCAAGCCATCATCGAGCGCGACCCCGCCGAGCTGCGGATCGCGCGCTGCTGCAGTGCGCGGCAGCGAGGCTCGACAAACACCACGGCTCCTCCTCGGGGACGATGGTGCCACAACCTGATGAGGCCAAAGTTCGTGTCCCACGTGGACCGCGTGAGCCAACGTGGGCTTGCCCTGGATGCGGTACGAGTGCGAACTGGGCATGCTGTATCGTATGCCGCTGCGGGAGATCGGCCCCCTTCTCCGTGGTGCAGGGGACGCGGAAAGAAGATAAGAAAGCCAGAGATGCAGATGGATCGTCGAACCCTCGCTCGCCATCCAAGTCCGTTGGAGGAGCAGGACTCAAGGCATCGATGGCGCCGTGGTCCAAAGAAACCAAGGAGATGGCGAATACCCAGAACCAGTGCAAGCAACTCCTGGCCGAGAACAAAAAGCTCAAGAAGGCACAAAGCCAACAAGCTGCTGGCAACATGGGGATCGACGAAGATGAGGACGGGGACAACGTCGCGGCGTCCTCGACCGAGGCCCAGCGCAAGGAGCTCCAGGCCAAGATCTCCAAGTACGAGCAGTAGATCAAAATGTACAAGGATGACGGCGAGGACGAGATTGTGCGCGACCTTCAGAAGAGGCTGGAGGCGACCAAGCTGCAGCTCCAGTCAATGTGCACACCTGCCATTGTTCACTAGCAGTGCACGCAGAAGCTCGAGAGGGTCCAGAGGCAGATCAGCGCAGCCAAGTATGACCTGCAGTCGTTTCAGCAGAAGTTGGAACAAGGCTCAAAACATTTGGATGAGAAGAAGGACTTCCTCGAAGGCAAGCTGGCCGAGGAAAAGTTGCTCAAGAAGGAGGTGGCAGGACATGCGGCAAAGCGCAGCGGGAAGACTGAGAATGACGTGGAATTGCCCTCTGGCATACTGTAACTTGACCCAGACAACGCCCAGCCCAGAGAAGGTCCGAACTTGCTGCAGTTCTACATCACCTTCGCGTCTAATCCCCTCCGTGCCAAGATGCAGGACGTATGCAGGCAGAACATAGAGGCGAAGCTGGCCAAGGCAAAGTCTACTGTACCTCCTCATGTTAGTGAGCCTGGTGGACATGCGGGTGGTGGCGCAACGGCAGGAAGCAACGGAGGTGCTGCTGAAGGAGCAAGCCGCGGCGACGCCCAGAGGGCCACTGGATTTTTTTGGGAGAAAGACGACGTTGAAGAACTGCACCGTGCCATGCACAAGGAATCGAAGGAAGGTGCACCACTGCCAGTCAGCCCCGAGCAGCTCGCAGAAATGGTTACCAACATCCAGAACACGAAGCGCCGCAAGCTCGACTGTGGAGGAGCGAGGAGCGGCAAAGACAGGAGGTGGAGTTTAGCACCGACCTGGCGAGGCGCCGTATCCCTGTTGCCACGGGCTTGGATGGTAGACGCAGCGACTCTGCCGAAGCAACCAAGCCAGGAGAGATCGACAGGGCGTGTTTCGCGGGGGCGTACAATGCGAACCAAGGGAAGCAGACGTTGAAGAAAAGATTAAGCTGCACCAGGTCCCTCACCGCACTTGCACAAGTGATCGGGCATCACGACTGGGAGTGTGAAGCCTTGAGCCCTTGGGCAAGCAGCAATATGTGGAACGTTATGTTCGTGCGTGGGGCCCCTACTTCAGGGGGGCAGCCGTCGGCAGGGCTGGCGATCTTCGCGCGTGAAGGCGTGGGGCTACGCGGGCCGACCTACCCTGCGGACAGTCCTGCTGCCCGGCGATCAAGTATGAATGAAGCCATCCCCTTTGGAAGCGAACTGGTGCCCTATCGAGCGCAACGGGCAGTCGGCGAAGTTCCTGGATGGCCGCCGATGAACATTTTCAATATTGATCTGCCCACAGGGGGAGGCATGTCTTTGAAGAACGCAAAGATCCCCATGAATGTTGGTCTGGCCATGGCGGGTCAGCAGCGCCCCTCAATTGTGGGCGGGGGTTGGAACATGACAGCGGCAGATGTGGAGGCATCTTCCTTCACCATTCATGCGCAGGTGTCCTTGCTGGCACCGGAATCTATTACTTGCAGGGCGGCGACGGCTAACTCGATGATCGATGTCTTCGCACTCTCTTCGGGTGCGATGAGGCTGGTGAAGGCAGTAAATGCGGACATGAAGTGGGCCATCAAGCCCCGCAGGCCTGTCATGGCGGAGATGACCACCATGGGCGACCAGTTGGCGCACCTCACCTACATTGGCGGCGACAAGATCCAGGCCAGCAAAGCGATTGGCCCCATGCTGGATGATGATTATGATTGGGAGTCGGAACGATCGTATGCGGAAGGTGCAGTCGAGCTGGCGACCTCGGGGCCGGTTGGATCAGCATTGAGGTTGCTTTCCACAGCATGGGCGAAGTTCGCAATGCAGGCAGCTACGCGCCTTGGGCATCTCACGGGGTCCAGGATGAGGTCACATTCGTACGGTGGAAAGCTTGGGCCAAGATGGGTGACATATGCGTATGAAGGCAAAGAGCCTGAAGGTGCGCAGGCAATTGCAGACTGCTGGAAGTGGTATGAGGATGCGCTCATGGCCATCTCGAACCTCACAGAACAACGGCTGTCAGGCGACGAGCGCAAGCTTCAAGATGAAGTCTATGGTTTTATTAGCTCGGATTTTTCTGGACAGGGTCTGAGCCAGCGACTGGATGCGGTTGTCGCCCAGGCCAGGCGTGCACTGGCAATGGCAAGTACATCGTCGCAGGACGTGCACAATGTGCTGGAGGAATCTGCGGAGGACACGGGCCTGGAGAAGCAAGCAGCAGATCGCGATAGTGCTCAGAGGTGGAAACAGTGGTGCGATGCAGCTAGCGAGAATGGAGCTGGAAGGTTCATAAAGTCACGTCGCACAAGGATGTGCAGGCACCGACAGTCATCAAAGGAGCTCCTGGCCAATTTCAATCACACCCTCTTCGCAGAGTTGAAGATGCTGAAGACACATCAAAATGTGGAGGTCATCGACGGTGGCGCCTCAAGCGTGTGTGCCCGATCGTAGCAGTCTTCAACGCGCCAGTGCAGCTGCTATTCGGAGAGCCTCAGCCAGCTTTTCGACACGGACATCAGGCAGCCTAGATGGGATCCGCCCGTCGCATTACCAGCATTTGTGCGATGCAGGGCATGAAGTATTGAGCGCACTGTGGGAGGCAAGCGGAAGGATTGGATTGTGCCCCAGACAGCTCACGTGGATGGTTATGCCAATGCTACCGGAGGCCACCGCATCATCATTCTCTACTCGTCCAGCTACAGGGCCTGGCAGCGTGCGCGGCGCGGTGAGTTCGCTCAGCTCCAGGACCATGAGGCACGAGAGTATTGGGGTGCAGCGGCGGGAAGGTCGGCCATCGACAGTGCTTGGAAGTTATCGGCCTGTGCTGAAGCGTGCGTGTCAAAGTTCAGGCGCGCATCGACTCTCATTGCGGACTACATTTTGTACTACGAGACGACAGGGCTGGCCCAAGCGCGTGACAAGCTGTTGCGTCTGGGAGGCAAGATGGCCCAGATCAAGTTGGTCTACAGACAGTGGCAAGGACCAAGGATTACCAGGGCCAGATCACATCACGGAATGAGACCTCAACACGCTACATGCGGCCTACCTGCAGGTGACGGATATGCCGATATAGTCATCTGATATCATGCGGTGGAGGAGTTCGACGAGTGCATTGCGATTCATCAGTACGTGGCCTTCTCGTCTTATATTGACTTCACTGGCATCGGAGTGGAGGGTGACACAAAGGAAGAAGTGATCCGCCAAGCCATGGATGCAGGAAAAGGAGTTTCGCGCTACGGCGGCGAAACTGAAGGCCACAATCAACGACAAGCTTGCCGCCGTGAGCAGCTCGGACGACATAAGTAAGAAGACCGCAGAGGGGCCCATGGTCGGTCGTCATGCTGCAAAACGGGCAGTATCTTTCCTGGGCGCATACTTCTCGGGAGGCAAGCGTCGCGCTGCAGGAGGGGCGAGAAGCAAACACAAGGCGCGAGCTCTTCGCCACCAACAAAAGCTACGCAGGCTTGGGAAGCTTCGCGGAGCGATGCCCACGAAGGCAAGTGAGACGTTTTCGAGAATCTACAGAACAGGGGCCAAGCCTGCATTGACTTTCGGAGTAGAGTTTCATGGCATGAGCGACAGTAAGCTTGATAAGTTCAGGGAAGGTTGTCAACGTCAGCGCAAGCCGCATCATGGAGGCGTATCTGCGTCGGCGAAGCTTGTTCTACTTGGAGACCCAGCTGCGCGTGAGGCGCTAGCCCCAGCACTTCAATGGTGCCGCATGTGCTGGATCGCGAACCATTGCCCGCAGCACTCAACGGTGGCGCTAGGCGAGCTGATGAAGTGGTGGGATAGTGCTGTTACTGAACAAGGAGTGATGGACAAGTGGAACTGGACACTAGGGCCGCTGCAAAGAGCAGCCCTATGCGTTAAACGGGCAGGATGGACAGTTATCTGGAAGCCAGTGGCGCCACCATCGTCAGGACGTCGTCGAGATTACCCAGGTCACCCCGATCATGCTCGAGACGTTGACGGTGCAGGGCCTCGCACGACAGCATGAGCTGGCACTTGGTGCGAAGTGGCATGAGGACCCCTCGATGCGCGTCTCCTTCGACTTCGTGGCCCCATACATCACTAGCAGGAAGTTCAACAAGTACCAGAAATTCTGCATCATGAGCTGCACGTGTGAAGGAGTATGGACTCGGGCAAAGGCACGAAGTAAAAGATACATCACGGACGGCAAGTGCAAGTGCGGTGAGCTGGACACGTTGGCACATCGATTGGCCGAATGTCAAATCCCAGAAGTGGCGGCGGCTCGAGTCAAGGCTGATGTTGGAGCACAGGTCCTTCAGCGCATACGAGATGAAGGGGATGAAGGGCACCTTCTCACAGGAGCATTCACACATCATGATGAGGACTTTCCGCGAATGGACCTTGGCATACAAGCATGCGTAGTGGATGGTGTGGGCAATGACGTACAGCAGGAACCTGACGATATGGTGGAATATGCGGTCCAGCCAGGTACGTCGGAGACTGAGTTCGCAATCTATGGATCTTGCTCCAAGCCGGTGCTGCTCGAGCTTCAAGAGGCGGGATGGGCGACGGTATTGATGGACCCACTCAGCGACGAGCCTCTTCGTGATATGTATGCAGCGGTCCCTGCAAGCCTGCCACAAACCTCGGCAATGGCAGAATACCTCGCTTTCGCTTTCTCCTGTCAGACAGTGGATAGGCCAACAATTCTGCACGCGGACTTCAATGGAACGATCAACCAGTTCAAGAAGTCGGCTCAGGAGCGGGCGATGGTCACGCAAAGATATGGAGGCGTCTTCGGTTTTGCGCAGAGTCTTCCTGGGCTGGAACACATCAATCAAGGACGTCCGTCACGTCAAAGCGCACAGGTCGGGGGACGAATCTGCCAGCCTGGGCGCGGAGACCAAGCGTATCACTGACGGCAACGTGGCTGCAGATCACTATGCGTCTGAAGGTGCGAAGAGACGCGAGGCTGTATCATCGGATCTCAATGACAATATGGAGCAGCATCAGAAGTGGTGCCAAGACATCACCAAGCTCATCGCGAACGTCTTGCCGTTGCATGACCAGGAGGAGCAGCGCTTTCAAAGGAACAGTTCGGGCTTCAAGCGAGTCAGGAGCATAAGGGCGGTCAACTGGCATGAATGGCAAGACTCCGACCTCGGGCAGCAGTGTAAGAGGTGCTTGCGCCTTCGTCAGCCTGGATATGATCAGCTCAACGGATGCGCAGGAACGCCTACCTTTCTCAATGACTACATTGCCATGCCGTTGGGTCACAGGCTGGTGGCAGTCAACCAGAAGGGTGACCTCAGCAACATGTCCTGCAAAGCGACGGTATTTGTGTGCATTAGGTGCGGGGCCTGGGCGCAGCAAAGGCGCAAGCTCAAACTACGTGAAGAATGCACCTGGTCGGCAACGAAAGGACTGGAAGTGCAAAACAACCTTCGAAGAGAAATCGGGCCCCACAAGAAGCTCGCAAGGTATATTGACGCAAGCTTGCCGCTGCGACATGATGCTCGGCGGTTTCAAGCAGCAGAGAAAGTCGTTACTCGTGTTGTGCGGCCAGTTCTTGATGGACCTTATGACTTCGAGCAGTGCATGGCGAGGCTACATCAACGAACTCGTGCTAAGGAGGTAGCCAACAAGCAGAAGGCGGATGAGGCCAACACCATGCTCGGCAACAGTGGCATCATGGACGACATCCAGGGTGTCAGTGTCAGAACGCAAGTCCTGAACGCTGCCCAGCAGTATCCCCAGGCGCAGTCGTCGCCAACGCCTGGTGTCAGAGCGCAAGCCCTGGCAGATGCAATGCAGCATCGCCAGGCGCAGTCGTCGCCACAGTCAGGCGTTAGAGCGCAAGCCCTGGCTACTGCAGTGCAAAATCCGCCAAGCTCAGTCGTCGCCTCTGCTGGATTCAGGCAGCTGAAGAAGAAGGTAGACACCAGCCAGGAAGTGCCTGCTGCAATGGGACTCCCGCCACCAAGTATTATTGGCGGTGGTCATGCTGACCATGCCATGCAGGACTACGCGGACATGCGAGCGGACCTACGAGATTGGACGGCTCTGTGGTTGGACGATCACTCGCGTCTGGCAAGAGAGAGCTCGTCATGGCATGAGTGGTGCGTCGCTTTCGTTACCGAGATGTTCAACCAGGGTGGCAACAACCAGCTGCGGCAATTGCTACTCAGATTGTCCCCCCCCGGGGCCGTTGCAGGAAGTCATTTATGAGCTGCGTGCAAGTGCTTGGAGGCAAACAACCTCCAGGAGAGACGCGTTCATACATCGACTCCACGGCGCGTCCTATGAAGAACGTGCGCGGCTAGAACTTCGCCACTGGCGCGCACTGGCGGAGGTCAGAGAGATGTTCCGCAGGCTACTTGAAGAGCGAGCTCCAGATCGTCTCAATCCACCGCCGCCAAGGGGCCCGTACCATGGCGAAGATCAAGCAGTGGACCGTGCTGTGCTACTGCATCATGGCATTGGATGGGCCACTGCAGGGGATGGTAAGTTATCTAGCGATGTCCTGGGGGATCGTCAGTATCATATCGGATACAGGACGAAGGCCCTGTCGTGCCCGAGAGACGAGTCCGAGGCGGCTGCGGGGGCGGCCTTGCCGATGGGAGAGACTCCGTCGTCTTCCCCTCGTCGGCTGCGGCGGCCATGGAAGGATGTATTTCACCTATAGGGGAAAGGGCGTGCTCTCAAGACAAGGAACAGGCGAGTGCCAGCAGTGCCTCGACCCTGCCAGCGGCGAGTTCGACGATGGCTACGAGGGCGAGACGAAGGATTCTTGGCAAGACTACGGTAAGTTACCCCCCTGCCAGGCGAGGGGTGCGGCCTGAGAGTGCGATGGGAGATGCACCTGCGCCCCCAGCCAGGCGATGGGTTTAGGCCTGAAGTTGTTGACGCTGGGCACATGGCGGAGGCCCCTGAGGGGTCCAGAGGGCATGCAACAAAGCGCGTGGTATCCCCGAGGGGCATCACCAGTGACAAAGGGCCAGTGGCCTTGCAATGCGGGTATCCCCCTGCCAGGCAAGGGGTTAGGCCTGAGAGCGCGATGGAGGATGTAGCAATTTCCTTTGCCAGGCGAGGGGTTAGGCCGAAAGCGGTTGACAATGTGCACGTGGTGATGGCTCATGAAGGGCACAGAGGGCAGGCAACGCAGCGTGTGATTTCCTCGGGAGGCTTCACCAGTGACAGAGTTCCAGTGGCGCTGCAACGCAGTATTTCCCAAGCCAGGCGAGGGGGTAGGCCTGGATAGTGCTATTGAAGATGTAGTATCTCTCCCAGCCAGGCGAGGGGTTAGGCCTGAAGCAGTTGACACTGGGCACATGGTGGAGGCTCCTGAGGGGCCCAGAGGGCATGAAACACAGCGAGTGGTATCCTCGGGGGGCCTCACTAGTGACAGGATGTCAGAGGCATTGCAATGCGGCATTTCCCCTGCCAGGCGAGGGGTTAGGCCTGGGAACGCAATGGATGTAGTACTGTCCCCAGCCAGGCGAGGGGTTAGGCCTGTCACCAACCTGGACGACCAGGAGAACCCGTTCGACCAGATCGACGAGAGCTTCCACGAAGAAGGTCTGGTGCAATACTAATGGTGGGTTTCCAGAGGTGCAGCCTGAGTCCGAGAACTCCCAGGAGGTGCAGATCTGCACGGACTCCGGCCTGGTGGTCCACGAGGTCGGCAACGTGCTGAATTTCAGCGACTTCGTCTCCCTCTTCCTCTGAGAGGGGGCGCGGCTGCCGTCGCTGGTGGCCGCGACGGAGCGCGGGGCGGCCAGCCCGCCCGCGTTCGGCCCCTGGGGCAGACCCGCGTCTCGCGGCCCGTCTCATCTCATCTCATCCTCCTCCTCCTCCTCCATTGCGTCCGCTGCGTGTTTACGTATACTGATGGCTGGCAGAGCCCTCGGGGATGCCCTCACAACGCGTTTGTATTGCTTTATTCTCCCCCATCTCATTTTCCTTCTCCTCAACGGCTGGTGCTTTCCGTGGTGGAGTCATCTTTCTCTCGGTGGGGAAGCTGGCAATTCTAGCATCATTGCATATTGCCAACGAAAAACCGAAACATCGGAGGGACCTGAGGACTTCAGTCCCTACGGCACGATGGCGGATATGTCGGACAGCCCTGATGCAGAGTTGTTTGATTATTTCAGCACCAGGCGGTTTATCAATCCTCGTCCTGCTCCCGATCCCAGGCTTCCTTCGCATATACTTGTTGGGCCTCTGCGGCCTGTTGGAGTCCGATGTGTAGATTTCACGCACACTCCGAAATTGCGGCCTTCCCCCATCCGCCCGCCCCTCTTGCAATCTCCTGGGTAGGCTTAACTCCTGCGAGCTTGAATCCATAATCAGCTATGGTACACCCGTTGTCGACATCTGCTCTAATCCAGCACATTCTGGTACAGTCCCGTCTTCTCTTTGCTAAACCAGATTGGTCCGACGTGATCTCATGGTTTCCTGCCCATCCCGCCATTGTGCTTGGGTTGTGGGTCATAGGCCGTGTTCGTTGGGATGTCGCGGGAGGCTTTTCGGGGGTTTCGTGGAGGCCGTTTTGAAGCCTCTTGAGGGCCGTGTTGTGGCTTCTTGAAGCGTATTCGGGGCCTCTTGGAAATCTCTTGGGGCCTCTTGGGGCGGAAGACTCGGATTATCGGTTGGCGTTCCCTTCTTAGGCCCTTCTTGGGGCTGTCTTTGGGCCGTCTTGGGCCGTCTTGGGCGCCTCTGGGGCCGGCGTGGAGCTCTCTTGGGCCGCCTTGAGGCGGTTTTGAGAGCGTCGGGAGCTTGAAAAGTCGAGGACCCTAAAACATCATTGAACAACTTACGGACATTTTATGATTTGGGCCTCCCGGGTCCCTGTTGGGAAAGCACTTGGGACTCTCTTGAGGGGTCGTGGAGGCCTCATTGTCCGTTTTGGGACCATGCTGGGCGTCTTGGTGCGATCGTTCGGCGACTCGGAGCCCTCTTGGACAGTCTGGATGGCCGCTTGGGGCCCTCTTGGCCCGTCTTGGGCCCCTCTTGGGCCTGAAAAAGACACGCGAGAAGTTGCGAGAAACCCCGTGGAGCACGACGGAAACCCAAGAAGATTCAGCAATTTGGGCTCCGGGCCCCTTGAAGACTATTCAAGAGTGTTTCAGGGATGAGGCAAAGGATCTGAGGGCACGCCCACTCCGCGCCCAGCGGCACGGTGGCGGATACTGGGCTTAGTCGGGGCTGATGCGGGGCGGAATGGCCCCTGATCGTATCATGCGGGCCGAACTTCCGTACAATGGCCGAAAGTCCGTCCAAACGGCGATCTCGCTTCGGCAAGGGCAGCACACCGCCAGCGTCATCTGCACGTCGTGGCCAGTTTAAGAACAAACCGTGAGGATGTCTCAGCAGAAACCGGCTTTTTACCTAACATTGAAGACTGATAGGTTTCTGGTGGTCTCAAAAGAGAGCATCATGACTCCCCAGGGAGGTCCGGGCAGGATTTGGGGAGAATCCGCGGAAGTCGTTTTAAGCAAACAGTTACACACTTCGTGGTCTTCGAGGTCCCAGAACTCCATTCCCGGGCCACATTCTGAATGCCTGGAGCCAACTGTAGGCCACTTCGTGCTCTTCGAGTTCCCAGAACTCCATTCCCGGGCCACATTTTGAATGCCCGGAGCCAATTGTAGGCCACTTCGTGCTCTTCGAGTTCCCAGAACTCCATTCCCGGCTCACATTTTGAATGCCCGGGGCCAACTGTAGGCCACTTCGTGGTCTTCGAGTTCCCAGAACTCCGTTCCTGGGCATGATTTTGAATGCCCGGAGCCAAATGTAGGCCACTTCGTGTTCTTCGAGTTCCCAGAACTCCATTCCCGGGCCACATTTTGAATGCTGAGGCAGGCTGATGCTGAGGCTGAGGCAGGCTGAGGCTGAGGCAGGCTGAGGCTGAGGCCGAGGCTGAAGGCAGACTGAGGCTGAGGCTGAAGCAGGCTGAGGCTGAGGCTGAGGCAGGCTGAGGCTGAGGCTGAGGCTGAGGCTGAGGCTGCTGAGGCAGGCTGAGGCTGAGGCTGAGGCTGATGCAGGCTGAGGCTGAGGCAGGCTGAGGCTGAGGCCGAGGCTGAAGGCAGACTGAGGCTGAGGCTGAAGCAGGCTGAGGCTGAGGCTGAGGCAGGCTGAGGCTGAGGCTGAGGCAGGCTGATGCTGAGGCTGAGGCTGAGGCTGAGGCTGATGCTGAGGCTGAGGCTGAGGCTGAGGCTGAGGCTGACTGAGGCTGAGCAGGCTGAGGCTGAGGCTGAGGCTGAGGCTGCAGGCTGAGGCTGAGGCTGAGGCTGAGGCTGAGGCTGAGGCTGAGGCTGAGCAGGCTGAGGCTGAGGCCGAGGCTGAAGGCAGACTGAGGCTGAGGCTGAGGCTGAGGCTGAGGCTGAGGCTGAGGCTGAGGCAGGCTGAGGCTGAGGCTGAGGCAGGCTGATGCTGAGGCAGGCTGAGGCTGAGGCTGAGGCTGATGCAGGCTGAGGCTGAGGCAGGCTGAGGCTGAGGCTGAGGGCTGAGGCTGCAGGCTGAGGCTGAGGCTGAGGGACTGAGGCTGAGGCTGCAGGCTGAGGCTGAGGCCGAGGCTGCAGGACTGAGGCTGAGAGCTGAGCTCTGCAGGCTGAGGCTGAGGCTAGGCAGCTGAGGCGGCTGAGGCTGAGGCTGAGCCGATGCAGGCTGAGCTGCGGCAGGCTGAAGCTGAGGCCGAGGCTGAAGGCACACTGAGGCTGAGGCTGAAGCAGGCCGGGGCTGAGGCTGAGGCAGGCTGAGGCTGAGGCCGACGGCAGACTGAGGCTGAGGCTGAAGCAGGCTGAGGCTGAGGCAGAGGTAGGCTGAGGCAGGCCGAGGCTGAGGCCGAGGCTTAAGGCAGACTGATGCTGAGGCTGAAGCAGGCTGAGGCTGAGGCTGAGGCAGGCTGAGGCTGAGGCTGAGGCAGGGTGATGCTGAGGCAGGCTGAGGCTGACACTGAGGCCGATGCAGGCTGAGGCTGCGGCAGGCTGAAGCTGAGGCCGAGGCTGAAGGCACACTGAGGCTGAGGCTGAAGCAGGCCGGGGCTGAGGCTGAGGCAGGCTGATGCTGCGGCAGGCTGAGGCTGAGGCTGAGGCTGATGCAGGGTGAGGCTGAGGCATGCTGAGGCTGAGGCCGAGGCTGAAGGCAGACTGATGCTGAGGCTGAAGCAGGCTATGCTGAGGCTGAGGCAGGCTGAGGCTGAGGCTGATGCAGGCTGAGGCTGAGGCAGGCTGAGGCTGAGGCTGTGACTCCGACTGCCGTTGCCACTGCGACTGTCATCGCGAATGCGACTACGACTGCGAGAACAGCAGAATTCTACAACTGGATTATCATCTGAATCTTAAGGGGAATGCTTCCAGATATGCTCCTACACATCGCTGTTAGGTTGCTTTGCCGGGATAATTTGGTTCACATGGGGGGGGGCTGGGCGACATGGGCGAATCAAGCGCACGTTTGGCGAACGTCAGAATCGCAGCGATGTCCCAGCATCTTGGGCCAGTTCGATTGATTGCCGCCAGTGTGCTCCTCCTCCCTTCCTCGTCGTCGTTGTCCTCCTCGTGCTCCTCGCTGTCCTCCTCCTTCGCCGCGCCACAGCTGCAAGCGGTGTGTAGGGCACCGCGGAGGCCCGTGCTGCCTCCCTCCGCGCCCGCGCGCTGCCCTCTCTCGCTGTCCCGACGTCGGCCGCCGTGGCCTCGGCATGCCCATGCCGTCTGGAGGAGGAGGGAGGAGGAGGAGGAGGAGGAGGAGGAGGAGGAGGAATACGAGTAGGAGGAGGAGGAGGAGGTTCCTCCTCCTCCTCCTCCTTCTCCTCCTCCTCCTCATCCACCCACACCCGGCTGCGGTCATTGGGCGTTTCCCTTTTCCTGTAAAGATAGTTCTTCGCTGGTGTCACGGCGTGCCTCGTGGAGTCCTTCCCCGGAGCAGCGAACATGTGGGCTTCGAAAATAAAAACACGTGGATTGAAGTTGCGGGCCGTACGGCGGGGCCGGCTCCCTTGCAGACGAGGGGGGCGCTCCCTGGCGTCCTCGCTCTTGCGAAACATGTTGCGACAAGAGGTTTTTTGCATGGGCGAACCTGAACGGTGTTTTGGCGATTTCGTGGGCCGTTATCGTTTCGATTTCGTTTTGCAGCGAAGGCGAGTTCAGGACAGAACGAGGGAAAACGAAAACCAAACGCAAACGAATCGCACTGTTTTTGGTCCAGCCCTGGGTTCTGGCACTTCTTGGCCTCCAGGGGGGGCCTCCGCCGGGCCCCGGGAAGCTGGCGGCGCGCGCACGTCACGGCCTACGGACACGCCTGGTTGTCCGACAGGTTGGAGCACGGGTGGAGTTGTTGCCAAGACCTTACGGTCGGCGCCGCCGACCCCGAAGGGAGACGACGACGACGACGATGACGACGACGACGACGACGGCGGCGGCGACGACGTCGACGACGACGCAAACGCTCTGGAGACCTGCGGGGAGGGGCTGGACTTTCCCTTGTCCACGGGGGGAGCACACCCGATCCCCCAGGGGGCACGGTATGTTGACCCAGGTCCCCCCTTCCACCCCCTCCTCCTTCTCCTCCTCCTCCTCCTCCTCGTCCTCCTCCTCCTCCTCGTCCTCCTCCTCATCCTCCTCCTCCTCCTCCTCCTCCTCCTCCTCCTCCTCCTCCTTCTCCTCCCCCTACTCCTCCTTCCTCCTCCTCCTCCTCCTCCTCCTCCTCCTCCTCCTCCTCCTCCCCCAATCCCCTCCCCCTCCCTCTCCTCCTCCTTCCTCCCCCTCCCCCTCCTCCTCCCCCCTCCCTCTCCCCCTCCTCCTCTTTCCTCCCCCTCCCGTGGCAGGGAACGGATCAAAGGGCGGAGGGTTCCCTTCGACTTAACTACCGCGCTGCTCAATTTCCTTGTGGCTCGCGGCTGTGGACGACGACGACGACGACAACGACGTCTTCCGCACGCCGAAGCGTCGGCCGATTTACAAGGAAGAGGGAGGAAGGAGGAGGGGGAGGAGGAGGAGCAAGAGGAGGAGGAGGTGGTGGAGGAGGAGGACGAGGGCATGGGGAAGGGGCCGAGGATAGCCGCGGTTGCCGAAAACTGCGGAGGAAAGGTGCCTCGGAGGTGGTCCCACGTCGGAGCTGGATGACCTTCTAGCACGGGGCGTCCAACACCGCGTGGGGGCTGGCGGGGGGGTCCGGCTGGCCTTCCTGTTGAGGGCTCCGCTGCGCGCAACCCCTGGGGGTGGAGGAGGCGCAGTCGGCGGCTTATGTGGGGGAGCGTGAAGAGACCGCCGCCGCGACATGTGTGCGCCCTGCTTCCGCGCGGCAAGCTTTTTGACCCCGGTCTGGGTCTGCGTGAGTTTGCCTTCGGATCGATGGCAGGGGGGTGCTCCAAGGTGGGGTCAGGAGCGCACCCAGCCTGCGGCGAACTAAACCTCCTCTTCCAGGGGCCGTTCAGCGTGAGCTTCCTCTAGCCCCGTCTCTGCCCATACCCCACATGTTCCTCTCAGCGGGCGAAGAAGGGTATACACAAAGTTTTTCCGTCACCAGGGGCACCTGCCCCAGGGCGGCTGGACAGTTTATATTTTTACGTGCCACCGTAAGGGTATAAACTTTCCAGCCGCCCTGGAACAGGCGCCCCCGACGGCGAACAACAATTTATGTAATACCGCTCTTCACCTGTTAATGCTCAGCTCCTGCTTGCCTCCAGGGTGCCCTGGGTTTCTTGGGTTTCGATGGTTTTCCTGTGGAAGGCGTGACGTTCTCACACCAAACATCGGTGTACGTCCTGGGGTCTCAGGGTTGGGTTTCTTATGGAAGGTTTCTTGTGGACGGATCTCCACTGTGCTCGTGTCCGGGAGCTGCCGCTGCGCCTCGGAGCTCCACCACCGACAACAACTTCTGTGCAGACTGCGAACGGCAGGCTCTCGGGGCGTGTCGCCGTGGCGGCGACCTCGCCACGTGCGCTCAAGGTTGAACGCCGCCAGTGGCCCTCAGAGCAGGAAAATGTGCACACACCTCTACCCTTCCCTCGTTTTCCCCCTCAATCGGCCTCCCGGGAGGCCCTCGTCGCCGCTGCTGGATTCGCCTCGAAATTCTGGTCAGAACGCACCCTGGGAGAGGTCTGGGGAGCAGCGGTATCGGTACTTCTGGATTCCCCAGGCCCAGGATCGCCCGAGATGGTGGAACGATTTGGCGATCGAAAAGATGCCGATCGTCCAAGGGCCGAACCGACCCAGAAGGTGTCAGAAGCCAACGCGCAGGTTTTCACGGCGCAGAGCTATTGTTCCGAGTGTGACCCCTTCTTGTCCGCCCCTCTACTCGCCCCCTCGCCCCGCTCAGGTGAGGAGGAGCGAGTTGTCGCACCGCAGCAAGGGCAGGCCGACGACAGCACGAAGGACAGCGACATGAAAGCGAACACGAAAGACGCAGCGACATCAGAGCGCAGACGAAGGAAGGGCGAGACCAGAGCGACGGAAGACGAAAGATCCAAGCGAAGACGAAGGACGACGACATCCTGGCGAGAACGAACAACCAAAAACACCGCTCGGCTCGAGCCCTGCCCAGGCCCCCGACGTCATGATTTCTTCACAACCTCGACCCTCAGGGGTCTCGACCTGCTCCCCAGGACCGGCTTGTCACCCCGAGCCGGTTTTTGACGGTCCCGAGGGCCGGTGAGGGCCCCCAGACGCCGAAACTTTGGAACAACCAGCCGTTACGATCTTATTCCTGACCTACCAGGAGGGCCATTAAAGTAGCATCCGACTTAAAAACCTATCCCAAAGCTGTTCTACGTCTTGGTCTTAGAATGCTTCGTTCCGTTGTTTAGGTTTCTAGGCCCCCAGTGCTAAAACATAGCTCTCTGGAAGGTCCGGGGTCCTTGCCCGAGGGGGTCTGCAGGTGGAGAGCGAGCAGCGAGCGGCAGGGCCGACGGTCCCGAGGGCCGGTGAGGGCCCCCAGACGCCGAAGTCTTGGGAAAGCCACCCCTCACGATCTTCTTTTCCTGGCCCGAGAGGGGGTCTGGGCGGAGAGCGAGCAGCGGGCGGCCGGGCCGCCGCGGCCTCTGGGCGCCTCTGCGCGCGGGGCGCGCGCGGGGGGGGGGGGCCGAGGGCCCACGGCCCCAGCCGGGGGCCTGGGCCCGCCGGCCGCGCCCTGCTGGCGCTCCGCGAGAGCCCGCGGCCGCGCCTCGGGGCCCCGAGGGGCGCCGGCCACGCGAGGAGGGCAGCGCGAGCGAGGGAGGGGGAGGAGGGCGAAGGAGAGTAGCGAGGGAGGGAGGGAGGTGGGGAGGGAGCGAGGGGGAGGGAGGGAGCGCGGGGAGGGGGGCGCGAGGCGAGGGAGGGGGCGCGGCGCGAGCGAGCGAGCGAGAGGGAGCGAGGAGGGCGAGCGAGAGGAGGAGCGGGGAGCGAGGCGGCCCGGCGTCGTGCGCTCTGCCGGGCGTGGGCCCCCTCGGGGGCGGCAAAGAGGGGTGTGATGGCTAGGGGGGGGTGGATATCATGGCGTGGGCCTGTCTCCCATCAGTGAAAGTTCGATTTCCCATCGAAAAACCTTTGGAACACCTAAGGCAAGCTGTGAAACAGTCAAGGAACACGGAGTCCCTTCCCAACGAGAAGGGATCCTTCTTCAGCGCCCCGGCTGTAGCGCCGATTCCGGGTCGGCTTGTCCGGCCCTGAGCCGGTCCTCGCGGACGTCCCCCTCTCGGGGGCGGCAAAGACGGAGGTGATGACCAGGGGGGGTGGATATCTTGGCGTGGGCCATGATATTTTCCCCAGATTTCATGGCGCCTCTCATTTCATTGCGTCCCTGGCCCCCCCGCTGGGCTGCGCACATGCCGCTGGTCATGATTTGCGCCCCCCCCCCCTCTTGGGCCCCCCCCTCTTGGCCGCTCCCGACCCCCAGAGGTCTCGAGGCGGCCCAGCGTTAAGTTAAGTCGGGCTTGTCCCTCTACGTGAGGAAAATCCAAACATAGTCAAAAATGGTATAGGGACGACGCTTTGAGTGTTGTCTCGTGTTTGGTTTATTTTTTCCAGACGATGTTTTCTTCTTCGTCCAAAAGCCGCCTGTCGGAGGACATGCCCGACCTAAGCCTCGCGGAGGTAGAAGCTTACATCTACACGGGTCTGCAACGCCCGGAGGGCTACCATGGGGGAAACGGGTCTTGAGGGAAGCGGGTCCTGAGTCGTTTCTAGATTTTCCAGCGCTCGTGGCGGGCCCCAAGACCGTCAGGCAACAGCTCAGGATCAAGAGTTGATCACTGGGGAAGGCCCCAGGATCCAGGACACGCTCCCCACAGGACCCGCTCCCTCCATGCTAAGGGGGTGGCCTCATTGGGAGGTTCGGGCGACCAGCTCACGAGCGCAGCCTCCCCACCCCCGCGCGATCCTCTCCGAGAGCCCTGCACGGTCGCCCATGGAGCTCTAGTCGCGGCCGCGACCAGCCCCGCCCAGAGTCGGAGATCCAAACGTGCAATGTCATCGGGAGCCTTGAGACGGGGTCGATGCAAACGGGGGTCAGCCAGAGCGCCGGATCTTGCAGGATCCTGCAAAGCCAGGGTTGCATTGACCTGGGCTTGCGGGCAGGATAAAGCAGGATCCTGGAGGATCTTGCAGGATCCTGTGAAGCCCGACTGACCCGGGCTTGCGGGCAGGATCCTGGGTTATTTGGCAGGATCTTGCAACGCCCGACTGACCCAGGTTGGCACTGACCCGGGCCAGTGCGTCCCCGATGTCACGGGCCCCGCAGGGAGACGAAGAGGGGAGGGAGGCGGGGGAAGGTGGATGGAGGAGCGAAGAGAAAGAACGACGATGGGGAGAATAGGGAGGGGGAGGAGGACGAGGACGAGGAGGAGGAGGACGAGGAGGGCGAGGAGGAGCAGGAGGAGGAGGAGGAGGAGGAGGAGGAGCAGGAAGAGGAGGAGAAGGGGGAGGAGGAGGAGAAGGAGGAGGAGGAGGAGGGGGGAGGAGGACGAGGACGAGGAGGAGGAGGAGGAGGAGGAGGAGGACGAGGACGAGGACGAGGACGAGGAAGAGGAGGAGGACGAGGAGGAGGAGGAGCCGCGAAAGTCGCGACCAATTTTCACAATCCCGAAACCCGGCGAAAACCCGTATAAAACCCCACAACCCCCATAAGCCCAAGAAGCCTACCAGAAAAGACCTCCCATCGCGGCGTGTTCTCGCAAGACCCGCGGGGGGCAGCAGGGAGCGAGGCAGCGCAGGGAGGTGCAGAGCGGCACCGGTGTTCAGTCGGGCCTGTCCCTCTACAGGGGGAAAATTCAAAATTAGCACAGAAAGAAACAGGGGACGATTTTTTGACCATTCTGGCTTATTGTTGGGACATTTCGGGGGGCATTTTTTTGTCCACGTTGCACGTTACAGGAGAATATTCCAAAGTAGTACAGAAATAGTCTGGGGACGACTGTTTGACCATTCTGGTTTATTGTTGGGACATTTGTGTTGGGGCATTTTTTGTCCACGTTGCACGTTTCGCTTAAAATCCGCCTGTAGGGGAGCATGCCCGGCCTAACACCAGTGCGGCAGCGGAGAGCCTGGCGCGGCGGCGAGAGGAGCGAGGAGGGAGCGACCCAGACCTGCGATGCCATGTTGTGTTTGTGTTGTTGATTGTTATTGTTGTTGCTGTTGCTGTTGTTGTCGTTGTCGTTGCTGTTGTTGCTGTTGCTGTTGCTGTTGTTGCTGTTGTTGCTGTTGCTGTTGTTGCTGATGCTGCTGCTGGTGTTGCTGTTGTTGTTGGTGTTGTTGCTGGTGTTGTTGCTGTTGATGTTGCTGCTGTTGTTGTGTTGGTTGGTTTTGCTGTTGGTGTGGTTGTTGTTGGTGTTGGTGCTGTTGTTGTTGTTGTTGTTGTTGTTGTTGTTGTTGTTGTTGTTGTTGTGTTGATTGTTGGTGTTGTGTTTGTGTGTGTGGTTGTTGTTGCTGCTGTTGTTGCTGTTGTGGTTGTGGTTGTGGTGGTTGCTGTTGTTGATGTTGTTGTTGTTGCTGGTGGTGGTGTTGGTGTTGTTGCTGTACTTCCCCATCAAAAGACAGTGGAACCACGTGCCAAGAAGCACAATGCTTGTCTCCTGGGTGCGCTGGGTTTCTCGGGTTCCGATGGTTTTGCGATGGAGAGCGTAACGATCCCAGACCAACAAATACCTTGTGACGTACCCAACCCTTTCTATACACGTGGCGATTATACCTGAGACGCGCGTCACCTGCGCTGGCTGCCGAGGTAGGGTTGGTCTGAGACCTCCTCACGACGCAGGGCGAATGTTGGGGATTACTCCTTCAAAAATAATGGGAGTCACAGTGATGCGTCCCTCTCACGGCAACCTTTAGTAAAAGGCGAAAGATCGGTACGAGCTGAAATGAACACTGTGGTGAATGCGTCTTTCGTCGTTGCAATTCTCGCAGCGTCGTCGTTGCATGTTGCGGCGGTTTGCGAACACGGAAAAACAGGCGTTAGCGGGACCTTGCTGGGAACTCGTCAATGACGATGTTGCGTTGCCGTGACCACTGCATGGCCAGCATCGCGGGGGCTCTGGTCAGTCTGAATGAATGTTGGCAGCATCGGCAACGTCGGCGTGGAGAAATTTGGGCCCCACATCGAGCGGCATCGCCGATGCATCGCCGACTTCGACGCCCGAAATGAAATGGGTGCGGAAAAAATGGGCACATTGCCCAACAACAAATGGTGTCCCAAACCAAGCGGCAGCTGTTGGGCAAGCGGCCTTCTGTCTCAAATGGACACAGGCCGCGGCGGCGCGGACAGCGAGTCCTGTGCAAAAGTGAGCAGGAACTGTTGTTGTGCATTGTGCCCATTCTTTCCGTGCCCATCTCGTTGGTGTTGCGCCGATGCATCGGCGATGCTGCGAGGCGGGGATTTGTCCATATCCACCGCCTGGGAACCGACGTCCTGGTGCCCCAGCGGGCGGTGAATATGGATATGTTTCGGCCCCCGGGGACCCGAATATGTCCATATCCACTGCCTGCCGAAACTCCACAAACTGACCCTCCAGGCGGTGGAGATGGATAAATTCCCGCCTCGGAGATGCTGCGCGAGCCTCTGGCCCCATCTGCTCCGACCCCAACTGGGAGGCATAGAGCTCCATGGGGTGCGGCGGCGCGGACACCGAATCCTGCCCGAAGTGAACAGGAACTGCTGTTGAGCATTGTACGCATTCTTTCCGTGCCCATCTCGTTCGTGCAGAGCCGATGCATCGGCTCGGGGATCTAATGACCCAGGTCAATTCAGACCGGGGTCAGCCAGGCCTTGCAGAATCTTGCAAGATCTTGCAAGACCCTGCACCCAAACCCGGGTCAACGCGAAGGATCCTGCAAGATCCTGCAGGATCCTGCACCCAAACCCGGGTCAATGCGACACAAACCCGGGTCAATGCGACACTGGCCCTGCAGGATCCTGCAAGGTCTGGCGGTCTGGCTGACCTCCGTCTGCATTGACCCCCGTCTCAAGGCTCCCGATCGAAGATGCTGCGCGATCCTCCGGCCCCCATTTGCTCCGACCCCGACTGGGAGGCATGGAGCTCCAGACGGGGTGCCAGCATCGTGCCAGACGGCCGCCGGAGGCCCCAGTCGTGGCCCCCGACCGCCATGCAGCCTCAAGTCGGGCCTGTCCCCCTACAGGGGGAATATTCAAAAATAGTTCAAAAATAACATGGGGACCATGTTTTGATTATTTTTGGTTATGTTCTGAAGATTTTTGGAATATGTCAGTCTCCGAAATCTGCCTGTAGGGGGACGTGCCCGACGTAAATCCAGCGCTGTGGACATGCTCGAATCCGAACAACAATCGGCGGCGGAAGTTTGTGGCAACGTTCGGCCTCCGGTGGCCTTCGCCAGGCCCGGGGCCCGTCAACGGTACGCCTCGCGATGATAAACGGGCCTTCAGGGGAACGATCGGCACTTCTGGAGCCCCGTAGAGTAGGAGCCCGTCCAAAGAAACCTCCCACGAGAAACTCAACCCTGAGACCCCAGGACGTCCATTGTTTTTCCCAACCCTCCTGTGCTGGGTACTCGTTTTGAATAGAGCAGTGTGGTCTCCTCCTCTCCTCCTCCCCTCTCCTCCCCTCCTTCTCTCCTGTTTCCTGTGTTCCCCTCTCCTCTTCTCTCGTGCCGTCGGGCTGCGATCAGCGCAACTGTCGACACTTTCGCGGGCTCCTGGGAGGCCCAGCGGAAGTACGTCATGCGCAGATCACCACGAGACCTCGCCGCCCCTGGGGGGCTGCGATCTGCACAATTGTCGCCACTTTCGTGGGCTCCTGGGAGGCCCAGCGGAGGTACGTCATACGCGGATCACCACGGGACCTCGCCGCCCCTGGGGGGCTGCGATCTGCGCAATTGTCGCCATCTTCGTGGGTTCCTGGGAGGCCCAGCGGGGGTACGTCATACGCGGATCACCACGGGACTTCTTGCTGCGCTTTTCTGAAATCGAAGCTGGGTGCTCTTCTTGCGCACTGCATCAGCATGCATACAGGAAGATGTTGGCGGAGTTCTTGGATCCGCCCTGGGCCCCCCCGGTGGCGCCTCTGGTGCCGCCCCTTGCGGCCCCCGGGCGCGTTCCGCGCGCCAGGCAGGGGGGGTGTCCAGCGCAGATTCAGGAAATCCGCGCGGAGGGCCAACAGTTCTGCTCATGGCGTTTTCTTCTTCTTCTTCTTCTTCTAGAGCGAGGCGTGGCCGCCAGGATTAAGTCGGGCGTGTCCCTCTGCAGGAGGAATATTCAAAGATAGTCCAAAAAACGTCTGGGAACGATCGTTTGCATATTTTCGATTATGGTTTGATACTCGTTGGGGGTATGTTTTCACTTTCGCCCAGTATGTGCCTGTAGGAGGACATGCCCGACCTGAAGCGAGGGGCACCTCTCGCGGAGCGGGGGCGGCGGCGGCGGCGAGGGGGGCGGCAGCGGCGGGAGCCCCCCGGCGCCAGCCCATGCGGCCCCGGCTGCCGCTCCTCCTGTGCGCCTGGGGCGCCCCGCACCTCCGCCGCGGCGGCGCGCAGGAGCAGGCCGCGCACCGGGAGGGCGTCGTCGTCGTCGTCGTCGTGTTCGTCGATGGTCGATCGTCGTCGTCGTCGTCGTCGTCGATCGTCGTCGTCGGCGTCGACGTCGACGTCGACGATCGTCATCGTCTTCTCTGTCCTTGGTCGTCCGTCGTCGTCCCTCATTCTCCCGCGCGCGCGGGCGGGAGCGCGGGCGAGGAGGAGCAGGAGGAGGAGCAGGAGGAGGAGGGGGGAGGCGGAGGGAGGTTTACGAACGACGTTCTTTCCATCCACCAGGAATCAAGAACCCGGAGTAGGAGAAGGAGGAGGAAAAGGAGGAGGAGGAGGAGGGGGAAGAGGAGGAGGAGGAGGAGGAGGAGCACTGCAAACCCAAGACTCATCAACGATGTTGGGATACACCTTCGCGAGTTAGCGTAGTTGTTGCGCCCTGACAATCCTGATTTGTGCCAAAACACCATGTCTGGTACGTTAGCCATGGGGATCAATGAAGCCCATGTGATTTGTTCAAACGAATGTGCGCGGCGCTACGGCGCGAGCCACATTTTGAAAAAGGGCCGCCCTCAATCCGTGAAGCTCTTGCATTGTTTAACGAATGTGCGCGGCGCTCCACATTTTGAAAAGGAAACCGCCTTCAATCCGCGGAACTCTTAAAAGCGTTAAAGCGAATGGACGCGGCGCTAAGGCGAGCGCCACAGTTTGAAAATGACGCGCCCTCGATCCGTGAAGCTCTTGCAAATGCTTACAGTTCAGATGCGCCGCGCTAATGCGAGCGCCACATTTTGAAAACGACCCGCTTTCAATCCGTGAAGCTCTGGCACCTGTTCAGAGGCGAAGACCAATTTTAAAGCACGACCCGCCTTCAATCGGCGGGATTCTTACACATGTTCAAAAACAATGTGCGTGGCGCTGAGGCAAGAACAATGTTTTGGAAGCGACCCGCCTTCCATGTGTGAAACTGCGGCCAGCTTCGCAGCTTCGGGCTCATAACTAGCGAGGAAATCTCAGGCGAAACGCCCAGCCCGCCCTTTCTACAGGCCCAGGGGTGCGGCAGGGAGGACGGAGGGAGGAGGGAGGAGGGAAGAGGGAGAAGAGAGGAGGAGGAGGAGGAGGAGGAGGAGGAGGAGGCAGAGGGAGGCGGAGGGAGGAGGAGGACGAGGAGGAGGAGGGGGAGCAGGAAGGATCTTGCAGCAACTAGGAACCAGGAGGAGGATGAGGAGGAGAAGGAGACGGGAGGTGTTGTTGCAAGTGCAGAGCGAGGACATCTCAGCACCGGCGTGAAAACTAGAGAGACAATGAGAGCGAGAGAGAGAGAGAGAGACATGTGCGAGCACAGTGAGTGAAGCTACCGCTGGCGTTTTGGCTGTGTTCCCAGGGCCGGCTCTTGAGCCGAGGGTATCTCGACCCCATCCTTTTACAGGACGCATGCGCGGCAGGCGCAACTTCGGCGCCAGGTACAGGAAGCGCTCTTGCCTCATGAGTGGACCGATTACGCTTACATATCCTGTGCATTCGCAGGCTGCGATAAACAAGGGAAGTGATCAGCATCAAGACAGCAGCCTCGACAGCGATTCCACTCCACTAGCTTTGCGGAGCTATTTTTGAGAAGTATGGTCCGAGCATTCCTTTGGAATCATGACCCCACAAGTCGAACGTGGAGTGATCCTGAGTTGGGGCGTCTGGCTGAAGAGCATCGACGACTACACCGAGATCTTCCGTATCTATGTCTCAGGGACCAAGATGGACGAACGGCAGCTGCACGGCGCGCGCTTGATTTGGAGTAGTGGCCAACGGCACGGTCCATAAATGACAATCGCTTGCCCTCCCAGCAACATCGTCCGGAAAACAAGCAACAAATAAAGTCCAGGAGCTCGTGCAGTACCTGAAGGCGAAACTCGAAACCAGGGGTCCATCGACCTCACGAAGATGATCGCGCAGTATACATATAACGGAGGACTGGGTCCGGGGGCCAGGGGCCGGGACCCCGACCGCAGATGCGGGACCCGGGGCCCCGGCCCGCTTCTGGGAGGTCTAAAATCGCCCCGAGGAGCCCTCAGACAGCAATTCTGGCGGCCCCAGACGGTCTCGAGACGCCCCCAAGACGCCGTCCAGAGGTCTCTGGCGACGCACGATGCGTTTTAAACTGCCCTGGAGGCCCCCAAGACGCCCCGAGAGGCTTTGAAGATGCCGCCCAAGAGCGCCCCGTGATGGCAAAATCGTTGATTCTCAGATGTTCGTTTCACATGTTCGTGTTTCGTGTTTCCGGCGCTAAAGCACCGCCCAAGAGGCTCCCAAAACCGCTCCCAGACGGCCCAACAGGCCCCAAGAGGGCCCCAAGGCGGACCAAGAGAGCCCCGAGACGGCCCCAGAGCCGCCCAAGACGGCGCAAGAGGGTCCCATGAAGACCCCAAGAGGGGCACAAGAGAGGGAACGCGAACTGAAAAATCAAGCTCTGCGCCCCAAGATGCCCCCAAGAGGCCCCAAGAGGCCCCCAGGAAACCCCCAAGAGGCCCCAAGAGGCCCCCAAGATGCTCCAAGAGGACCCCAAGAGGGCCCCAAGACGGCCCAAGAGAGCCCCGAGACGGCCCCAGAGCCGCCCAAGACGGCGCAAGAAGGTTTCAAGAAGGCCCCAAGAGGGGCACGAGAGAGGGAACGCGATCTGAAAAATCAAGCTCTCCGCCCCAAGATGCCCCCAAGAGGCCACAGGCGGCCCCCAGGAAGCCCCCAAGAGGCTCCACGAGCCCCCAAGAGACCGCACGATGCGTTTTAAACTGCCCCAGAGGCCCCCAATATGCCCCAAGAGGCACTTAGGATGCTGCCCAAGAGAGCGCCCGAGAGGGCAAAATCGTTGATTGTCAAACTTTTTTGTTGCATTCTCGCTGTTTCGTGTTTCCGGCGCTAAAGCACCGCCCAAGAGGCTCCCCAAACCGCTCCCAGACGGCCGAAAAGGCTCCCAAGAAGGCCCCAAGACGGCCCAAGAGAGCTCCGAAACGGCCCCAGAGCCACCCAAGACGGCGCAAGAGTGTCCCAAGAATGCACCAAGGCCCAATAGAGGGAACGCAAACTGAAATGTCAAGCCCTCCGCCCCGAGATGCCCCCAAAAGACCCCAAGAGGCCCCCCAGGAAGCCCCCAAGAGAGGCCCCCAAGAGGCCGCACGATGCGTTTTAAACTGCCCCAGAGGCCCCCAAGAGGCCCCCCAAGAGACCTTTAAGATGCCGCCCAAAACAGCGCCCCGAGACGGCGAAATCGTTGATTTCCATTGATTTTTCAAATGTTGTTTGCATTCTCGCTGTTTCATCCGGCCGAACAGGCCCCCAAGAGGGTCCCAAAACGGCCCAAGAGAGTCCCGAGACGGCCCCAGAGCCGCCCAAGACGGCGCAAGAAGGTCCCAAGAAGGCCCCAAGAGGGGCACAAGAGAGGGAACGCGAATTGAAAAATCAAGCTCAGCGCCCCAAGATGCCCCCCAAGAGGCCCCCAGGAAGCCCCCAAGATGCCCAAAGAGGCCCCCAAGATGCCCCAAGAGGGCCCCCAAGAGGGCCCCCAAGGCGGCCCAAGAGAGCCCCGAGACGGCCCCAGAGCCGCCCAAGACGGCGCAAGAAGGTTTCAAGAAGGCCCCAAGAGGGGCACAAGAGAGGGAACGCGAACTGATAAATCAAGCTCTGCGCCCCAAGAGGCGCCCGGGAAGCCCCAAGAGGCCCCCAAGAGGCCCCAAGAGGCCCCCAAGGAACCCAAAAGAGGCTCCAAGAGGCCCCAAGACGCCACCCAAAAGGTTTCAAAACTATTCCAAAGAGGCCCCCGGAGACATGCCAAGAAGGTCCCATGATATTTTCCAGAAGTAGTCCAGGATGCTCCGAGGAGGCCCCAAGAGGTCCCCAAGAGAGCCCAAGAGGCCCCCAAGAGGCCCCCCAAGAGCCCAGCGGCCCAGGCGGGGGCCGAATGAACATTTCCAGCCCTGCGCCCCCATAAGCCCAACAGGAAGCCCGAAGAGTGCGACCCGCAAGAAGAGTGAGAGCAGCCAAAATCACGATCTCGGCCACAAGCTCCAAAGAGCTTCCGTCCGAGTGCGAGGGGCCCCGCCCAAGCGTGTCTCGAGACAGAGCTACGTGGAGTCCTACTGCTACACAGCAGTGGTCTCGTTCCGACAGGGCGCCGTGGCGCCATCTCGGCGAAGGGCCACGCGCACGCGCTACAAGGGATTCGGATGCCTTGACAGGCAACTGTCCGGAGGACGAGCTGTCGCAACGGAGTTCGGGCAGATGAAGTCGTTTCCGACGACGATGGCCATTCCGAGGACGACCATGACGACCGCGACGACGAGGAGGCCGCCAGCTCTTTCGAGGACGTACAACCCGAGCGGCCAGAACCAGGAATCTTGCGGGGCGGATCCAGTAAGCCATTAAGATGATCAGGCAAGTTCAGCGGACATTCAAGCAGGCTCGTCATCTATTGATGCAGAACAAGGTGATTCCGCGCTACTACTATTACCCGACGGGCCAGCAGCCTAGACTTCCATACCGAGGAGGCGGACGGTTATCTTGTTGCCCTTAGAGAGCACCCGAACGTCAACCGCAGACTTTAGATGATGATGTATCGGAAAGATGACGGTACTGACAAGTGCCGCAGCACGTCTTGTGGTTCTCAGATACGCCCCCACGGGAAGTTGGACATAACTCGGAGAGCCCAACACCTTCTAGACGAGCTCGAAACCGATGTCATTGGAAGTGAGCTATGGATGATATGAATTCGACCAAGGGCGATGTCCGAGCAGCCTTCATCTAAGGCGATATAATCGACGCCGGCGGCGTGGTTTTCGTAGACCCCGTCAAGAAACTAGTCGAATCGTTCAAGATGCGTCCTGGCGACGTCCTGCAGTTGAAGCAAGCAGTCTACGGCCTCACGATCCCACCCCGCATGCGTTGGCAGCGAACACGCCGATATTTTCAGCGTCTACGTTGGACACCCCATCGCTACGAACCATGTGTGTGGAGCTTCCGCGAGGACGGGAGACTCATACCTCATTGGCGCGGCATTCGTACACGTGGAAGTATTCGAGTTGGCTGTCAACGAGTCCCTGGAGGAGTCTTACGAAGCGCTCAAGGCCATCGAGGCGCTCTGCGACTTCGGCAGCTGGGAGGCCGGCAGCTACTCGAACTGAGGATTCCAGATCTTGCAGCACGCAGACGGATGTGTTTCTTCTTCAAAAAAACATCAGGCCGACTGCGCCATGGACATCGGCTGCATGATCATACCCAAGGAGCGCGTTGGCAGATGTTTGGAAGTGTTGTCGGGCAGCGAGGAGATGAAGTTATGCGGCCTTATTATTGGAGATGTGTCGCAGCTCGGCCAGGACACCCAACCATGATTCTGCGCAGAAGTATTTCTCATGAGGGGCAGACTGGTCGCCGCCGATGGGCAGCTACAGTTGGACACCACTGGCCAGCCGGCTTTTCTGACGCAGGAAGAGTTACTCGAGCCGGTGGCTCAAGTCAAGGCGGTCGGTGCATTTGCGCTGCCAGCGCCGTATTTTGCGACGAGGAGTCCAGTCCCGTGTCGCGTCTATCCCGCGGGGGCCAGAAGCTGCAGCGAGTGGCGAGGTCGACGCCGTCTGCAGTGGCTCAAGCCCTCAACGAGATGGCTGGCGAGTCGGACCACGTGCGGCTGGCGATATGCGGATTCGAGCACGGGCCCCCGCGGAGGACCTCCACCAAGTTTTCCAGCTACTGCGCCAAATCTTGGGGGCGGCAACCTGTGACTGCAAGTTGACCTGCGACGCAGAAGTCATGAGCGAGAGCAGTGCCCTCGGCCTCACGGACAAGCACATGGCCATCGAAGCTATTGCATGCCAGCGAGGTCGCCAAGACCGAGGCACCCTAGCACGTTTGGTTCTTTCAGAAGCCAACCCAGCAGATGGTTCCACGAAGGTCGACGCCACGCCCCTGGAGCTCCTGATGGCAGTGACCATCACCGGCTGGTGGCACCTAATACATGACCCAGAACGCATCAGCTCCCGCAGGGGAGAGACGGCAGGCAAGGGCATCCTGGCGAGCGACGCAGAGGTCGGACCAGTTGCATTGTCAGGTTTCGTCGCTGTTTCCGATCGGGCATCTCAGCGCCAGCATCGAAGGCACAGGGAGATAAAGGGAGAGAGAGAGAGAGAGGATAGCATATATTATAATATATATATATATTATATATATATATATTATTTTTATTTATATATTTATATAAAACAATATGAGGGTCGGAGATGCAAGGGGTGGCGGGCCCTCAGAATCTACGTTTCGCAAGCGGAGGCCCGCGGGCGCGCCTTCGGCGCGAGGCCCAACAGACGGGCGTTGAAGCTCAGCTGTTTTACTGCTGTCCCCCCCGTGGCAGAGTGTATTATCCAGCAGCCGTCTGTTGCTGTGCCTTCGCCGGTGCCTCGCCCGCCGCGGCTTCGCCCCCGTGGATTCGGATGGCTTTTTCTTTGCGCGCACTGTTCCGATAAATCGTAATTTTGGGCCAGTGCTCCGACCTTGAATGTGCAAATAGAAAACTCAATGCACATGCCAGCTTTCGGCGAGCAGCGCAAGTTAATGTCGCCGCGTCGGCCGGCAACCCATCCGGTTTTGCCCGGGGGCCCAGCACTCCCCGCAAATTCGACTTCCATATATGTATACATATATATATCTATGTATATATATATATATATATATACGTATACATCTACATACATATATATATATGTATATACATTTATATATATAATATATATATATATATATATATATATATTATATATTATATATATGCGAGCGCAGTGAGTGAAGCTACCGCTGGCGTTTTGGCTCTGCTCCCAGAGCCGCTCTGGTGCCGAGGGCATACCGACCCCATTCTTTCAGGACGCAGGCGCGGCAGGCGCCGCGTCAGTATTTAGCGTGGGGGGGCCTTCCTTTCTTGATTGGACTGAGTCTACTTGAATAGTTTGTGCAGTCGCAGGCCGTGATACACAAGGGGCGTTATCATCAAGGCAGCAGCTTCGACAGCGATTCCACTCCAGAAGGAGGGACAACCAGCAAAACGCACGAGGGGGAGGTGGAGGGAAAGAGGAGCGGGCGCAACCGCGCGCCCTCCAGCCTGCGCAAGGGTAGGGAGAAAGGAGGAGGAGCACGAAGATTGCAGTGGGCAAAAAGACGACAGAGGCCGACAAGGCAGGACCACGAGAGAACAGGGCCCCCACCGGAGGGCGCACGGAGGAGAAGGGTCGGCATCGGTCACAGCATCGGGCTGCGCACAGACCCGCCCGCTGGCTTCAACAAGCCCCGCCACAGGAGGGCGCGGAGGAGACGGGGAAACGTAGAATTGCGTCGTCGGTTGGCCCAGACAGGAGGCCCGTTTGCAAACATATTCGATTGCGGAAAAATGGCGAAAGCATAGTTTTGAGAAATACGCGAAAATTACCAACAATATGCGCAGATAAATATATGTGTTGTGCGCACAATTGTTGTATACATTACCTGGTGTGTCTCTCGCATTGGAGGGCGTGCCACTTATCTTTCGCGAGCCGAGAGCTATTTGGCATGCCGCTCCAATGCAGTTTTATTTGTATACGGACGTTGCGCCGCCGCCGATTGATTTGCAGGGCAGGTCCAGGTTGGCTTGGGGAAACGCGTCGACGCCGGCCCTCCTCGCGGGGGCCCCTGCCAAAGGGCCCCAGAAGGGCCAGAATGGAAGCTCGAGTGGCCGCACGCCAAAGGGATCCATCCTCCCGGGGCCCTCGGGGGCCTTCCCGAAGCCCTCCAGAAATTCGGAATGGGTCCCCAGATGGCCCGAGAGGGTTCCAAAAGGGCCCCCTTGGGCCGCCCAGGGGGGGCCCGTTGGGTCAAAATGTATTGGCGCCCCCTCTGGGTTCAGAGACCTTGGCCGCGTTTGCCCCTTCTCGGGGCTTGTCCCGGACTTCGGGGGCGCGTCGAGGGGGGCCCGGGAGGCGTCCCAGAACGGCCCAAGAAGGGCCCAAGAGTGTCCAAAGAAGGGCTCCCGACAGTGGCACCTAGAGGGCCCTCTTGGGTGCCACTGGGCGGGTTCCTCCTTGGGAGGAGGAGGAGGAGGATTCGATTCGATTCGAAAGCACTTGGGGCCGATCAACCAATCTGATCTCTCTTCCGCACGCTCGTCCAGCGTGCACTCGATATGGAGGCTGGGCAGCAGCATTCAAAGGCGACACCGTGCAACAGCGTAAAAAATTCAGCCCTGTGCGGCGAAACTCGCCAACCTCTCAGCTCCTTTCAGTCGTGGCCCTGCGGCGGCCACATAACCGCTAGGCCGCGGGGAACGCATCGGCGGGGAGGCCCCCGCAGCGCCCCCGCTGGCACTAGCAGCACTCTCAGGATTACTTGCCCTTCCCCCCGTCCCCCCGCTCCCGACGACGACGACCCCTCCCCTTCCCCTTCTCTTCTGAGAGTGCTACTAAAAAGTTCTGGCTAGCAGGCGCAACGGGCACCACACCGCCTCTCTCGAGTAGCTCTCGATATCTCACACTTCCTCGAAACGCTGGCGGCACACTCACTGGCCACGACGCTGCAGCATGTTGGTGATCTGTCTCTCGAGCGGGCCCTTCGGAGCCGACCCGACGAGCTGCGTCGCCTGCAGGTCCGCCAGCGCCGCGTCCAGCAGCACGCTCACGGCGGAGCTGGACGGGTTCGGGCCCAGCGCGAACTGCAGCCTGACCTTGCCTTCCATCTTCTTCGAGCCTGGGCCCCGCGGCGCCCTGATCGTGAAGTGGCGGATCAGCGAATTCACGTACTGCGGCGACTTGTCTTTCAGGTGGACGTTGAAAAAGGTCTCGGCTATCTGCTTGATCTCTGTCGGCGCCACTTTCATGAGCGCCCTCGTCGTCATGAAGAACACTGTGATGAACGGCGGTCCAGGCGACGCCAGGTCCACGTCCTCGCCCGCCGCCTTTCGGTCGTGCAGAGCCTTGACCATTTCCGTGTAGAACTTGTTTGCTCCGAGCCCGGCCTTGCCCAGGTACGAGTCCGCGGAGATGAGGAAGGTCGACTGCACCACGGACGAGAGCAGAGCCTGCTCGCGTGCAGTGGCGAGCGAAAGCATGGCGACCTTGGATACGAGGTTGTCGTGCTCCGCGCCCTTGCCCTTGCCCTTCGGCTCTTTCTGGGACTGGGACGCGCCTGCGGGCTCGCCGTCGGCCTTCCTCTTCGGCGCCAGCTGGACTCCCGCCCACGGTGGAGCCGCGTCCTCGCCGAACATCTCCTCGTCCACATCTATGAGCATGGGCATGCTGCAAGTGTGATCGTGCGTGAAGGTTGTATTCCTGAATACCGTGATGCACTGAGCCACAAACTCTACATACCATCTCCGCGGGAACTTCGATCTCGGATAACGTGGTCGCTTTGTTTCGAAGACATCGTCCGTGAAGCAGGGATCCCTCGAGATGTTTACACGCCGTCAGCCGTTCACCAAAGACTTCCCCGTATAGTATACATTGGTTTGTGAGCGTGAGAGCATGTGAGAGTTTAACACTATTATGTACAATGCGGATGTGATTCGCTACACCAGATCTACTACTGAAAGTGGCTCCACAGGGGCCCGAGTCATCCACCCAAGGGCAATGGGGGAAGGCCGGGCGGGGAAGGCCGCCCGCTGTGGGGGGGGGCGGGGGGGTGGTGTGGGGGGGGGGAAGGAGTGGAGGGTTGGGTTGGGGGGCGGGTGAGGGTCGTGGAGGCGGGGGGGGTGGGGGGCGGGGAGGGGGACGGGCAGGAGCAGGGGAGGGGGACGGGGGGGGGGAATTGGGGGGTGGGGGGCGGGGGGCGGGGGGTGGGTAGGTGTGTCCGTTTTTATTTATTCTTCTTTTGTCTTTTTTTGTTTTTTTTATTTTTGTATTTTTCATTTCCGCAAACCTTATTTTTTTGTCTGTTCTGATTTCGGGGGGCTCTTCTCGCGGTGACCCAAATCCCCGCAGCCTCCCTGACGGAAGAGGAGGCGGGGCACCAAGGGAGCCAGGGGAGATATTCACGCAGAGGGCTTCACCCCTGAGGATATTTATATCGACTCGACGGAATCGCGCAGCGAATTCAGGCTCGAATAACCTTTTCACCCGACCTCGACAATCGGACCAGATGTCAGCAGCTTCTTCAGACACCAGCACAAGCTGCTCGATGTCTGCCTGGACTCTCAAAGCCCACGGATTAGCATCGGGACGGATTGAGGCAAACTCGCCGAACACATCCTCTCCAAGGAAGACCCCGAACCACGCAGCAATCAGCTGACGGTGGGATTCTGGGGAGGAGCAAATACCTTGAAACCACTTCAGCCGTCGCACTCTAAGCTCAACACAGAGCGGGATGATTTTCCAATACTCAAGCACCTGCTGGGAGGACAGCGAGCGGACATGGTGCGCATCTTCCCAGCTCGCCTTTCCTCTCATCGCTCTGCGACACAGGCCGGCCACCGCTAGCTCCAACTTGCGGAGCTGACCCGTGCTTGGAATAAAACATTCGACCGCCGAGAGGGCGGAATTAACCACATGGCATAGCAACACACAGCGTTTCCATTTATATGGTATGTTTGGCGCCTGCCAGAAACGCCCCATTCTAAAATAGGCCGTCTTCGCAGCCTGGATCCGTTTCCCAAGCTCGATTTGGAAAGATTGAGTGGGGGTCAGTCGGGGGCCTAAGTATCTGACGGCCTCCCCACAGCTACATTCCATGCCTCGCAACATGCTAGCTACTCTACGCTTGGCTGAGGGCGGGACCGAAAAAAAGGCCTCTTGTTTCTTTGGGTTTCGTTTGAGGCCGATCTTCGCCAGCTCAGCGTCAAGCAAGGCATCATTCTTCTGCACAATGTATCTGGCCCGATCCAGAGAGAAACGCGGACCGAGGACCAGCTTTTTTAAAAGATCGTCGGCAAACTTGGTGAGGCCCAAGTATACTTTGGGCGGGTTTAAAACTTCACATATAGCTTCTAAATCTTTCTCCTGGGGATCCTGTTCGCGACAATTCACAATCCAACGGTCGACGGGAGTACGAAACACGTGAACAAACGACAACACAGCGAAAGGATCCCCCTGGAGCATGCCGCACCCAGTTTTCAGCAGAAGATCGCCTCCTTCCGCTGGGATGCTGGTGCAGGCTAGCCTATATCTCTGCTGGCAGAAGCTCGTCTCCCGTCCCATGGCCATCTCCTGAGCAGCCTCATCAACTGCTGGCCACGCGGGAGACGCAAAGGCATTGCTTAAATCCTTGAGTGAATCGATCCAGTACAGTCCTGCTTTATTCAGTCGCCAAGAAGTGCAAAGGTTGGCGGCGATCGCATCTTCCCTTCTCCTACGGCGCAGAAAGCCGTGGTCCATCTCTGAATGCTGATACGGCGGTCCTCGTTTCATCACACGCTTCAAAAAGGCCTTGCCGAGCGGGTCTAGGCCGTGCACCACCCGACGCCCAGCAGGGCCTGGCAACGCGCTCTTCTGCAGAGCAAATCCCTGACTGCAGGACCACAAACTTGGGAGAAGACCAGACTGCCGAATAAGGAAGAAGACTCGAACTAGCCAGCTTCTAACTTGTTCACCCCACACCGCAGGGAGTTTCGAGCCAAGTCCAGCGCAGCGACGAGGATCCTCCTCAGGAGGCTCACCGACCCCCAGCCCCCACAACTCCACAGGTAAGGACCACCGCGGGACTCCCTTTCTTTTAGAAGCTGTTTTTAAATATCCTTGAAACGATGCTAGGTCTCCCATGGCATCCTTGTATGATTGGTCGATGCGTTCCTGCCGAAACATCGGCGGAGCAGCCGGCCGTCGAAAGTGTTCCCTTCCCCTCACCAAGTCACCCCACTCCAGCCTCGACGCCAACATCCCCCCCTCCCCTCCTGGCTTGGACCAGGCCTCCAGCCATTCGTCCTCGGTCGGCAGTGCGCCCTGCAGGCGCGAGAAGTCGCGCTTGCCGCTGCCGAAGCGGCCGCCCGCGAGACGCAAGCTCAGACGGTGAACCTCGGCCAAGTTGCGCCGCCTCCATGCCTCGTAGATCTCCTCGACCAGCGCCTCCTGTCTGCGTGCGTAGCTCATCTTGCGCTGCCTGTGGCACTTCTGTGTGGCAGCCTTGAGCGCGACGTTGCATGCCTCGAGCTCCTCGGGGTCACAATCATGAAGTTGCAAACGTAGTTCACGCCGTTGAGCCAGTAGCTGAAGACGCTCCTGCTTGTCATCATCAGCCTGTGGCTTGTCGACACGTTCGAAGATGTTCTTGCCAGCCTCTCGCATCACGGTGTCCAAGGTCTTGAGAAGCTCTTCAGGAGTGTCTCCAGCATGATTGTCAAGATTCAGCTCCGCTAGCTTCGACTCAACAGCAACCACAAAGTCATATCGCTCTCGAGACCCACGAAGTGCTGCCATCAATTTATCTTTGTCCCATTTCACCTCATCATACTCAGCACCGTCAGGGGCACGCCATGGCGAAGTCACCTCGTCGTCCATATCAATGTTGAGGGAGATACGGGCATGTACAGGTAGGTGATCCCGATGTCCAGCTACGGGTATATGCTGTAGTTTGGTGCCCATGCGCTTCAACGGTCCCTGAGTTCGCACTCTGGCTGCAACCGAGAGGGGAACAATAACGTGATCTACCATGCTGGTGTTGCCATGCGCGTCGTAGAAAGTCGCTGCAACTCTCTGATACGATGTAGTTGAAAACATTCCGTGTTCTTCCATGAGCTCTCGTAGTCTATGCCCAGCTCCCCATACATGACGCTCGTGTGTGACGCCAAGACCAATGGCCTGCTCGCCAACGTTCTCCCATACCATCGTTCACGTCCGTCATGATGAAGGGGATGGCAGAGTGTGGAGCTTTACCAACTGCATTCGATGCCCATCTCGTCAGTTTTTCACAGCACGATAAGTAGTTGGGCATAGATCTCCTGTCCGACGGCTTCGGTGGATAGTACAATGTCATCGCGTAGAAAGCCATGCCTCTGAATCTGAAGTATACCCCCAGGCCGCGCCCTTGCAGTTGAGCAGGTGGCGTGTCAATTCTCCGTATACATTTCTGCGGCCAACGTGGGGGCAACATGAAGGTACAACCAGCGCTTTTGTTGCTAAATCGACTCTGCTTCCAGCCAGCAACCACTGCTACTCGATTCAATATCCTGGTTATGCGATAAGACTCACCCATGAACGCTTTGCTACATGTCCCTTGCAGTCCTATCATGCCAAAGTTGCTGGCCTCTGCTGCTATGTCCTCCAATCGCGCATTCGATCCATATAGGCAATTGAAAGAGAGAATTGCAAGAAGATAAACCATCGCTGCTAGCCAGCAGCCACAAACTAGTGAGAGTAGATGCCGTACATGTTAGTGTGTCACCTCGGGACGCGCGCGCGCGGCGGAGGAGCAAAAACGGCGGCGCTGGAGGAGGAGGAGGAGGAGGAGGAGGAGGAGGAGGAGGAGGAAGTGGGGAGGAAGAGAGAGGGAAAGGATTGAGGAGGAGGAGAGGGAGGAAGAGGAGGAGGAGAGGGGAAAGCGGGAGAGGAGAGAGGGGAAGGAGGAGGAGGAGAGGAGGAAGAGGAGGAGGTGAGGGGAAGAATGAGGAGGGAAAGGGGGAGGGAAGAAGGAGGAGGAGGTCAAACGTGGCTTTTCCTGCTCCGACGCGTCAGGCTCGGGAAGACGAGCCCTGGCTGCTGGGAGGCCGGCTGCGCCGCGCGTCGACGCCCCGATTGCCGGTGATGTCGCCCCTCTGCAGTGACAGGAGGCAACTCGCTAGGTCAGATATAGAATTTCCGGGTTACCGCGGTCCTCGACCCGCCTGCCTCAGCCCCCAGCCGACCTCCGCCTGACGGCCGCGTCCGCCTACCTGCCGCCGCCGGCAGACGCCTCCCTCCCTCCTTCCCTCCGACATCCATCCCGTCCCTCCCTACCTCCCTCCTCCCTCCCTCCCTCCCTCCCCCCCTCCCTCCCTCCTCCTCCATTCCTCTGCCTCCTCCCTCTCCCCCCTCCTCCTCCTCCTCTCTCCTCTCCTCCTCTCCTCCTCCTCCTCCTCTACCCTCCTCCTCCTCCTCCTCCTCCTCATCCTTCTCATTGCTCTCCCTCGCGCTCCTCGTCCCTCACGCTCCTCTTGCGTCCGCCGCTCTCATCCATCCTCCATCCTGCTCTCCTTCGTCCTCATCTTACGGTGGGGGCGTTTGTTTCACACCGGCCGTTGAAAGTATGTATTTCTGCAGTTCCGGAGTAATCCAGTCTATTTTGAGCGCAATCTTACTCGAATGATCGAGTGGCTTCACCTTTCCCGTCCTCTTTTAGGGGGCGGGCAGACATCCAATCTATCTTCAACGCCTTCCTACTTCGTGTTTCTACCTGCTTCTTCCGACCGATGGGTAAGGATTGTGCCCGGGAGGCTCCAGGCCAAGGAGGATTCCGTCTCTTACGAGGGCGGCGGTGAGATCCGTGGCCATTCCACGATGGGAGTTCCACCTGCTTCCAGACCCTGAGTTTTCCTTCTCCAGTGCCCTCCTAGGAAATATGTAGGGGAACAAACAGAGGCATAAACATAAAAACTCTGAGGTCCGCGCGGATTTCTCGGATCCGCGCTGGGGCCCCCCGGCGGCGCCTATGGCGCCGCCCCAGGCGCGCTCCGCTCGCCAGGGCCAGCGCAGATCCAAGAAATCCGCGCGGACCTCTGAGTTTTTATGCTTATGCCATTTTTCGTTCCCTCAATATGGAGACGATGCCACTCAAGAAAAAAACGCGCCTAATTGACAGCATCGCTTGGAATCGGCGGTCCTCATTGCTACTTCCTACTCCGACCCACAGTGGCTTCAACCTGACTCGTTCGCCCACGCCACCACTTGCCTGTGACCTTGCTGGGCTGACCAGGAGCTCGCAGATGCGCACGCGGGAAAACGGCAGATGGAGCAAAGAGAAGTTCCCCGACTGGCCAGATCTGGTCGGTTACGAGGAAAAGCGACGTCGGAGGCAGGTCGCAGGCGTCCCGAAGTCCGATGATGACCAATGAACTCACAGGCCTTCAAAAAAAGGACGAGCCCTCCGAGGCCATCAGAGCCTTCGAAAGAAGGACGGGCCCTCGAAAGCCATCGAAATAAGGACATCGAAAGAAGCCTTGGGAAGCCTTCGAAAGAAGGACGGGCCCTCGAAAGCCTTCAAAAGCCTTCGAAGAGGAACCTCCGTCTCCAAGCCTTCGAAAGGAGGACGGGCCCTCAGAGGGCCTGCGGAGAAGGGAACACATGGGAGCGAGAGAAGCCTTTCTCCTCCGCGCTCGGGGCACCGACTGTGACCTCGAAGCGATCGGGGATCTCATTCCGTCGCCACGTGGGAGGCGGGTCCTGAGGGCAACGGGTCCTCAGGCTTATCGTGGGTTCGGGGCTCTCGGAGCCCTCCGCCCGCCCCAGGACTGTCAGAAAACGACCCCAGATGGAATCCGTTCTGGGGGAAGGCCTCAGGGTCCAGGACCCGTTTCCCTCAGGACCCGTATCCCCCATTTGAAGTCAGGGTTTTGCTATCATGAGTGGTGGTTGTCAAGTTGATCACCCAACCCGTAGCCTCGCGAGGCCCGCTTTCCACTCGGCGCAAATACGAGGTGTTGTCGACGTGCACGTCATGCTTCAGGACAATATTGCTGACCTTGTCAGTTTGAATCCCATGCTCGAGACTTCCGGTGAACAAATAAGAGCCCCCATAAGAAACCAGCCCGCGTGAAGCGATGTGTGCATTACATGTATTTGTCCTCCTGGTCTCAGGCCTCGTGAAACGCCGTCGAGGGGAAGATGCAACTCTCGAGCAGCTGTTGAGAGCTAAAGCGCGCTGTTCGGAATTCACTCAGAAAACAAGTTTGGTATCCAATCGAATGGCCTTCGGCCCATCCCGCCACCGTGCCTGGGTTGTGGGTATGGCGCCTATTCGATGTTCGTTGGGATCTCGTGAGAGGCCTCTCGGGGGCCTCTTGGAGGGAGTTTGGATGCCTCTTGTGGGCCTTTTGGTGCCTCTTGGAGCTTCTTTTGGGTCTCTTGGGAGCCTTTTTGGGCCTCTTGGGGCCTCCTGGGGCCTCCCGGGCACCTCTTGCAGCCTCTTGGGGGCATCTTTGGGCGGAAAGCGTAAGACAAGGGGTGCAAACTATGTAGTGCAAGCTATGTGGTGAAAGTTCTGTGCTGTACAGTCGGGCCGTTGAAGAAGAACCAGTGTTTCTTCATTGTTTTACAGTCTGTCTTTGGTTTCCTTAAGTTCCCCTTGAGAAGCCGAAGTTGAACCTACCGAAAAAAGGGGCCTCGTTCCTCACGCGGGGTTACTTACGACAGCGGCTCGACGGTATACGCGGTGCAAGCTATGTGGGGCGTTCCAGAAAGGGTCTTGTTTTCGAGGATTAGAGGAGTTGCCATCACTTCCGCGGCGGAAAGGCGGCGGAAGGTCGGCGGAAGTCAAGCAAGGCCGCCTCCACCGGCCTCGGAAGCCGGCGGAAGTTCGGCGAAAGCTCGGCGGAAGGCGGCAGAAAACATGTGCCCCCGAGAGATGAAAACGGTTTTGAGTTCAGGGTTTCCGAAATCGCCCATGTGAGGGGAGGAGGAGGAGTGGAGCGGAGGAGGAGGAGGAGGAGGAGGAGGAGGAGGAGCGCGGCGGAAAATGGAGGAGGAGGAGTGGAGAGGAGGAGAGGAGGAGGGAAAGAGGAGGAGGAGGAGGAGGAGTGGGGAGAGTGGAAGAGGAGAAGGAGGAGGAGGAGGAGGAGGGGTGGTAGGGGGAGGAGGAGGGGAAGGACGAGGAGGAGGGAAAGTGAGGAGGAGGAGGAGGCGGAGGAGTAGGAGGAGGAGGAGGAGGAGGGAAAGAAGAGGAGGAGGAGGAGGACGGACGGGAACGAGGAGGAGGAGTAAGGGAACGAGGGAGGGAGAGCGGGGAGAGGAACAGGAGGAGGAGGCGTGAGGAGGCGAGGCGGAGGAGGAGGGAGGAGGGGGGGAGGAGGAGGAGGTACAGAGAGGAATGAGGAGGAGGAGGAGGAGGAGGAGGAGGAGGAGGAGGAGTGAGGTAGGAGGAGGAGGAAGAGGAGTGGGGAGAGGGGAGGAGAGGAGGAGGGGAGGAGGAGGGAGGAGGAGGAGGAGGAGGAGGAGGAGATGAGGGACGGAGGAGGAGGATGGAAGAGGAGGAGGGGAGTAGGAGGAGGAGGAGCAGCAGGAGGAGGAGGGGGAGGGAAAGAGGAGGAGGAGGAGGGAAAGAGGAAGACGGCTGGGGAGAGAGGAGGAGGAGGAGGAGGAGGAGGAGGAGGAGGAGGAGGAGGAGGAGGAGGAGGAGGATGTGGATGAGGATGAGGATGAGGATGAGGAGGAGGATGATGACGATGATGATGCTGATGATGATGATGCTGATGATGATGATGCTTTTGATGATGATGATGATGATGATGATGATGCTGAGGATGATGACGACGATGATGATGATGATGATGATGATGATGATGATGACGATGACGATGACGATGATGATGATGATGATGATGATGATGATGATGATGATGATGCTGATGCTGATGCTGATGCTGATGCTGATGATGCTGATGCTGATGCTGATGGACGATGATGTGATGGATGACGATGATGATGATGACGATGATGAATGTGCTGGGGATGAGGATGATGCTGATGATGATGATGATGAAGTACTGATGATTGGATGATGATGGTGATGATGATCATGCTGATGGATGATGATGATGATGATGAAGATGACGATGATGAAGATGTTGCTGCTGCTGATGCTGATCTGGATGATGATGATGATGATGATGATGATGATGAGATGATGATGATTGATGATGGATGATGATGATGGATGATCGATGATGAGATGATGATGAGAGAGGAGGAGGAGGAGGAGGAGGAAGAAGGAGGTACAGAGGAGGAGGAGGTACAGAGGAGAGCACAACCTACAACAACGTTGAGGAGGAGTGGTGCGGAAGGAGGGGAGGAGAGGAGGAGGAGGAGGAGGTGGAGGAGTGGGGAGAGTGAGGGAGGAGGAGGAGGAGGAGAGGGGAGGAGGGGAGGGCGGCGGAGGAGGAGGAGGAGGGGAAGGCGGCGGAGGAGGGGAGGAGAAGGGGATGCGGATGGAGGAAGCGAAGACGAGGAGGAGGAGGCATGAGGAGGAGCGAGGCGGAGGAGGAGGAGATGGAGAGAAAGAGGAGGTGGGAGGGCGAGGAGGTGGGGGAGGACGAGGAGGTAGGAGGAGCAGGGGAGGAGGAGGAGGAGGAGGAGGAGGAGGAGGAGGAGGAGAGGAGGGACGACCGAGGAGGAGTTGGGGGAGTGGAGGCGGAGGGAGGAGGAGGAGGAGGGAGGAGGAGGAGGAGGAGGAGGAGGAGGGGAGGAGAGGAGGAGGAGTGGGGAGGAGGAGGAGGAGGGAAAGAGGAGGAGGAGGAGGAGGAGGAGGAGGAGGAGGGAAAGAGGAGGAGGAGTGGGGAGAGTGGAGGAGGAGGAGGATTAGCATGATTAGCAGCATTGGCGCAACCAGACTCCATGAGCGCAGGGAAGCCCAAACACTGGGCAGCCTTAGGCGTCGAGCCTGGGCCGCCCTCGGCTGAAACACAGCAGAAAATGGGGCGCCCCGTGCCGCGGGGCCCCCCAGCGGACCCCAGCAGCCCCCACTAATAGGGCAGCCAGGGCCGACGAAACCCCAGGGCGGTGCGGGTCGCACTGGAGGCGCCGTGCGGCGCACCGCCCTGGGGGCCAGGGGCCCCACGCGGCAGCAGACGGGCCCCCGCCTCCCGCACCCCTCGCGCTCTCGGCGCTGGCGAGGGGTGCCTTCGCGCCGCGAATCGGGCGTGTGAGGCCCGCCTTCGCGCGCTGCACCCATCGCGCCCTCGGAACAGGCGATGGGTGGCGCGTCGCAGGCCCGAGGGAGTCAGCGCCAGCCCGCCCCCCGAGGGGACCCCAGGGGGAGGAGGGGCACCAAGTAGAACGAGCTCAGGGACCCCGAGCCAGGGGGGCCTGGCAACGGGGGGCATCCCGAGTCCGCCCCACCTAACGCCCCACCCCACCCCAGGGGAGAGACCCCCAGGGGGCCTGGGCGCCCAAGCCCCCCCGCCGCCCTCCGGGAGGAGGAGGAGGAGGAGGAGGAGGAGGAGGAGGAGGAGGAGGAGGAGGAGGAGGAGGGAGGAGGAGGAGGAGGAGAGGAGGAGAGGGAGGAGAGGAGGAGGCGGAGGAGAGGAGGGAGGGACATATGAAGGAGGAGTGGGAGAGTGGAGGAGGAGGAGGAGGAGGAGGAGGAGGAGCGAGGAGGAGGAGGAATAAGGGGAGGAGGAGGAGGAGGAGGAGGAGGAGAAAGGAGGAGAGGAGGAGGAGGAGGAGGAGGAGGAGATGAGGAGGAGGAGGAGGAGGGGAGGAGGAGGAGGAGGAGGAGGAGGAGGAGGAGGAGGAGTGGGGAGAGTGGAGGAGGAGGAGGAGGAGGAGGAGGAGGAGGAGGAGGAGGACGAGGAGGAGGACGAGGAGGACGAGGAGGAGGAGGAGGAGGAGAAGAGGAGAGGGAAGAGGCGGAGGAGGAGGAGGAGGAGGAGGAGGAGGAGGAGGAGGAGGGAACGAGGAGGAGGAGTGGGGAGAATGAAACAGGAGTTTTTGTCCTCCTCGTGCGATGTGGGCCCAAGGGAGCCAGCGAGCGACAAGCGGCGCCATGCGCAGGCCTATAGAGACGTAGGCACCGATGTTTTGAGCGCTTTACGGGGAAATCGGCCAGCTCGCGATTATCGTCGCGCTCTCGCCGCACTTGGGATGCTGGCCCTTCAAGAGCCGCCTCCGTTTGTGCAGCGCCGCCTCGGAAATCTTCCACCCAGGGCGATTTTCGGCGGGGCAAGGGCCCCCGAGACCAGCAGGCTTGCTGGTCGCGTACATGGAGCACTTCTTACAAAATTATGCTAACGGAGTTCCCCACATAAAGAGATTAACGGTTTCGTGGGACCCATTTTCTTGATGCCCTCCTCGCGACGCAGGAGGGGTGGGAGGGGCACGAAACCATGTAAATAGTATGGTATTCCGATACCCTCCTCGCTCAGGCTGGGCCTCCCTGGAGGGGTGGGAGGGGCACGAAACCATGTAAATAGTATGGTATTCCGATGCCCTCCTCGCTCAGGCGGGGCCTCCCTGGAGGGGTGGGAGGGGCACGAAACCATGTAAATAGTATGGTATTCCGATACCCTCCTCGCTCAGGCGGGGCCTCCCTGGAGGGGTGGGAGGGGCACGAAACCATGTAAATAGTATGGTATTCCGATACCCTCCTCGCTCAGGCGGGGCCTCCCTGGAGGGGTGGGAGGGGCAGTGATATGGTATGGTATGCTATGGTACGCCATGGTATGGTATGGTACGGTATGGTACGTATGGTGTGGTATGGTATGGTTGGTATGGTATGGTATGGTATGTGTGGTAGGAACTATGGTATGGTATGGTGTGTGTGGTAGGAATAATATTGTGCTGTATGGAAGATGGAGCGGGAGGTGGGTGGGAAGGAGAGGGTGTTCTGGGAAAACAAGAACCCCACTCAGGATGTGGGGAACAATACAGTCTCGCCGACGGGAGCTCCAGGCTTGGCCGCGAGCTCACACCATTCGACGTCGTGGGAGTCTAGAAAGGACTCCACACGGGCAAAACTGGGAGGCCGATCCTCGACTCCTCGGCATTCCTTACGGTCGATGCCTGCCTCACGCGTCGTTTTACAACGCAGGCAGCGGACGCATTGCCAGCGACTCCTGCCGACCACAAGGAATTCGTGGGCGATCATGGCGGCTGCCACGCGAGAGGCGGGCGGCCTGCGCAGGTCGGCCCATTCCTGCTTCGGGGTGGGGCCCGTGCCCAGCACGCGGGCGACCCCTCGAAGGAATTGCTTCATCCTCGCGAGCCGGTCCTCGAGATCGGCGACGAGGGAGGTGGAGGTGCCGTGGAGGCGAGCTCCTAACTTCGCGGCCTTATCGGCCTGAGCCAGGCAGTCCACTCCGCATCGGAGGCGGGCTGCTCGACGACGTGCACGTGGGATTTTTGTTTAACCAGGCCAGCGTAGGCCTGGTCCTGCCGAGGGAGGGCCCGCCAAAAGCCCGCGAACGGAGACGTGGACTTGCCCGCTTGGGCCGTCCCACTCCTGGCCGACCCCAGGACCGAAGAACAATCACCCGTGTACGTGCACGTGCCGTCCGAAACTTCGGCGCCCGTGAAGGGATCGAGCCGATGATCATGTGCAGGACGCCCTGCACAGCATCCCACTGGACGACGTCCCAACCCGCCCGCACGAGGGAGGTAAGAGGAGAGGTGGAGCAAGACCCATCTCCCGCTATCTTCTCGCCTGGCACAAAAACAAAAACTTTGACTGGCACCTCGCGCTCTCCGATGAAAGCGCGCATTTCTCCACGAGGCGGCTCTGGCAGCCGCGGCGGAGGCGAAGGCAGGCACAGGTCCAGCAAAACCGTGTCACAGAGCGAGCGGCCGGCCTCAAGATCGCCATGCCAGCCAGTCTCCGCCGCCCGGCCCGCCGCGAAGCGCGGGCAGCATCCGACGCGATGGGCGACGGTGTCTGGCACCCCGCAGGTCGCGCACATGCCGTCCACAAGGTAGCCGAGGTCGCGGGCCCGCTCGCCCGTCAAGTACGTGCCGCCCAGCAACGAGACGATCACGTGGCGTTCCAAGGCGCTGCAGTAGCTCCCCTTGAGGGCCGCCTGGACTCCCTCCCACCAGATGCCATCGAAGTCCGCGCCGAGGTTGAAACGGTGCCTGATAGCCTCGTCGGCCCGCAGCTCGATCTGCGCCAGCACGTCGAGCTTGAAAATGCGGCCCAGCTGTCTGGGCGAGGTCTCCAGCACGCTGATCACCCCCGCGCTGGGAGACCTGAAAGAGGTCGCTGAAGGGGAAGTCCACCCCGCCCAGTGGAGACTGCGGAGCATGGCCCCCACGGGGCCTGCCTCGCCGAGCTTCCCGTCGAAGCTAGCCGCCGCCGCCTCGTACGCTCCACGAAGCTCGGGGAGGCTGAGGACGCGCCCGTTTCGTTGGCGCACGTCCGAGGCTCGCCACCACTCCTCGGCGTACCTCTCGACGGTGAGCACCGTCGCGCGCCCCAGGGGCGACCAGCCTGGCAGCGCTGCCTCCAGGATGTCTGAGGCAATGAAAGGATGGCCAGCCAGCGCCTTTGCCCTCGCCCTCAGGTCCCCGAGTTCCTGCGGCGAGAAGCCCGAGACTTCGCCCCCCCCAGACGGCCGCAGGCACGATGGCGGAATGCCATATGCGCTTGCAGCCAGCCACCTGCTTGATGGCCCGCAGGGCCTTGCGCAACCGGCCTCTGCCAGCCTCGACCCGCCGCTGCCGAACGGGCCCAGCGAGATGGGCAACGCCCGGCCTGCCGAGCGGCCCGCGCCGCCGCCTCCCAGCACGGAAGTCCACGCCGAGGTGCCGCACCGAGGCGTTGACGGCGCTGCGCAGCCTGCGCCGCGCGCTTGGCCTGGCGGCCTCAGGCAGCCCGAGGCTCTGGAGCGCAAGCTGGGCGGCCGAGGTGACCTCGTCCGAGCTGCCCAGGAGCGTGCCCTTGGCCGCCGCCAGTGTCATGTCCAGGTCGCCCTCCAGCGCCGCTTTGAGATCGCGGGCTCCGTCCACCAGGGTGGTGACGACCTCCTGGATCGAGTCCCCGACGACCTCCTGGCTGATGTCGTCGACGTGCATCGCCAGCACGACGCCGACGTGCTCAAGCTGCTGCTGGCGGAGGTCCTCGATGAGGTAGGCCGCCAGGCAGTACGTGGCGGAGAAGCAGCCCGCCACCACCCCGCCGTCGGGGTAGATCGGCTCGGCGACGAGCCCGTCCATGGTGACGAATCGCTTCCAATTTCGTCTCCTGCAGGAAGACCAACGAGTAGTCCAGCTCCCGCAGGTGGTCCACCAAGTCTGCTCCCGTCCCCCATGACGTGATGTTGACCGTGGCGAACGTGAGAGTCCGTCTCCCTCGGGCACCGCTGGCTGCTCACACCCAGCGCGGCTGGCGGCGCGGGCCCCGGGAGCGGGGCCACCGCGCGTATTACCCGCGCGCCTTCTTGACCATCCGCAGGTCGCGGAGGGTCGTGGCCAGGGCTCGCTTGGCCTCAGGGTTGCGGGAGGCCTCCTGGATGAGCTTGACGGTGCCGTCGTCGAGCACGTCGGGCATCTCCTCGTCAGGGGGCTGGGCCTCAGGACCAGAAGCAGCAGGGTCAGGAGGGCCAGGCGCCGCGGCCAGCTTCGCCAGGACTTGCCCCAGCAACTCGCCGAGAACCTTCTCCCCGCCGCCGACGGCGCCGAGCGACGCGCCCTGCGGGTGCTCTTGCAAGACCTCCGCGAGCACCTCCTTCTGCACCTCGGGGGGAGGCACCTGCACGGGCGCGCGAGTGGCCTCCTGCTCAGGGGCCGCCTTCGCCATCGCCTGCCGCAGATCCGCCTGCACCGCAACGACCGCGCTGGCGGTGTTCGCGATGTCGGTCTGGTGCGCTTCCAGGTCGGCCTTCGCCTGGTCCAGCGCCGTCTGCGCCTCCGCGATGCTCTTCTGCTTGTCATCCGTGGCCAAGCGGAGCTTCTCCTGCTTGGCCTGGAGGCGGCCGAGGCGGCTCGAGAGAGCAGCCACCTGGGCCTGCGGCGCCTTGGCCTCCATGCGCTCGGCGCGCAGGGCCGCCAGGCGGGTCTCCTGCGCCTGCACGAGCTCGTCGCCCAGCTTGAGCCTCTTGGTCTTGGCGATCTGACTCTCGAGCTCCGAGATCTGGGCCAGCCGCTCGGAGTCTTCGTCGACGGGCTCCTCGGCGGCGGGCTGCGCCGCAGCGGTGCCCTTCGCGCCGCCACCGCCGGCAGAGGCCAGGCTGACTTTGATCGCCTCGAGCTGCTTGCGGAAGGCCGCCATCTCGCTGGCCAACGCGCCCGGGGTGCCGCCGGCCTTGCCACCGCCTCCGCCGCCGGGCTTCGTGCCGCCAGCCTTGGCGTGCTGCTCCTTGGCGCGCCGCAAGACCCCAGGCGGCGCAGCAGCCCCGCAGCTGCAGACCGTCCTGGAGGCCCAGTTGGCCTTGCGGTCGCAACTCGAGCAGGCCCAAGTGGGACCAGCGCCATGCCGCGAGAACTGGACTCGGCAGCGCGCGGCTCGACCGAGGGAAACGCTTGCTCTCCCACGGGCGACTGCGCCCACGCGAGGAGAGGGCCGGAATGGCTGAAGAGCACGGGGGCTTTGAGCCCAAGCTGCGGGGCTCTCAGCCCCCTTAGAGCCCGATCGGGTTCTAAAAGAGCCTTGAGCCAAAACGGCTACGGAGGAATGAAACAGGAGGAGGAGGAGGAGGAGGAGGAGGAGGAGGAGGAGGACGAGGAGGAGGAGGAGGAGGAGGAGGAGGAGAGGAGGAGGGGGGGAGGGGGGGAGGGAGGGAGGGAGGAGGGAGGGAGGGAGGGAGGGAGGGAGGGAGGGAGGGAGGGAGGGAGGGAGGGAAGGAGGGAGGAGGGAGGAGGGAGGAGGAGGAGGAGGAGGAGGAGGAGGAGGAGGAGAATGAGGGACAGTGGAGAAGGATTGGGGAGAGTGGGGAGGAGGAGGAGGAGGAGGGAGGAGGAGGGAAAGAGGAGAGGAGGAGGAGGAGGAGGAGGAGGAGGAGGAGGAGGAGGAGGAGGAGGAGGAGGAGGAGGAGGTGGAGGAGAGGGAGGATGGAAAGAGGCGGAGAGGGAGGAGGAGGAGGAGGAGAAGGAGGAGGAGGAGGAGGAGGAGGGACAGAGGAGGAGGCGTGAGGAGAGTGGTGGAGGAGGAGGAGGAGGAGGAGGAGGAGGAGGGAAGGAGGATGAGGAGGGAATGAGGATGATGAGGATGAGGAGGAGGAGGGAAAGATGAGGCGGAGTGGGGAGAGTGGAGGAGGAGGAGGAGGAGGAGGAGGAGGAGGAGGAGGAGGACGAGGAGGGAAAAACGAGCAAGGAGGAGGAGGAAAAAGGAGGAGTGGCAACGGGCGCCATTTTGGCGAGGTAGCTTGGTGAAGTAGTGCTTTGGACATCGTTGGGCCCCTTTGGGATGTCCTCTTGGAGCCCTCCTTGAGGCGTCATGGGTGCCTCGTTGGGCCGTCTTGCGGCTGTTCTGAGCCGCCTCGGGGAGATCTTGCGCCGTTTCGCAGTTTTTTTGGACCGTCTGCACGACCTCTTGGGATTTTGTTGGCCCGTCTTGGGGCCCCCTGGCCTCTGGAGAATCCACGCGGTCGACCGAGAGTCAGGCGGCACATCCCAAGACATCCAGGATTTTCGCGTCCACGCCTTGGAACATGTATTCAGCATTTAGCATTGCTGACTTTAGAGCACTTGCAGACGCTCCACTCAGTGCGTCGCGGTATATAATGCTCTTACTTAAGACAATCCATAGATTGACGGCGCGTTGCTCTAATCACGGTTCGCACCGCGTTAAGGAGCGAATCGGCAGTTTTGCAGCGCTTTTGGCGACAGCACCACGCCACGCTCAAAGCCATGGTGCACTAGTATTTTCAAAATGTTGGGCCTCTTTCCCATGTTGGCTTCATGTCGTTCATTGTCAGGCGTACATCCTCCTCCAGTGATGGGCCGTGGCAGTCTCGAGACGTCCCCGCCGCAAGACTCGACCGTCCACGTCAAAACGTGAACCCGTGATGGATCGTGATCGGCCATGAGGGTCTCGTGACGGTCCCGTGAAACAGCCCTGACCGCCAACGCTAAAAGCGAAGAAGTCCACATGAAAGCCAGACCGCCTGCATGAAAGAAACGGGTCCGTTCACGACCAAGACGTCGGAATAGTGATCGTGTTCTTCCTCATTATTTTGACGATCGGCGCGGGCCCTCGCCCCCCCCCCTCGCACTGTTTTTTGGGGCCTGTTTCGGGCAGGTGGGGTTTCCCCCAGAAGCCGCACAGTTCCAAACAGCCGCACGAAGCAAAGGTCCCGAGCCATACCCCCCTTTCCCTTCCCTCCCCCTTTCCGCCCAATGCCTCGAAGAAGAACAACAACCATACACCTAATTTTGTTGGCACTCCGCGCTGGACTTCTTGGATCCGCGCTGGGCCCCCTTGGCGGCGCCTCCGCCCCTGGCGCGCTCCGCGCGCCGGGGCCTGGCGCAGATCCAAGAAATTCAGCGCGGAGCGCCAAACGTCCTTGTTTACGGTGCTTTTCCTTTGCAGGTCGCAGTGCCGGATATGAGAACGTCCACATCAGGACCTTGCTGAGGTTCAGGAGGGACTCCTGGTGTTCGGGCCGTTCTTTTGCTCTGGGTCGGGGAGGGCCCTCTTCGCGGCCCCTATCCTTCCTGGTATCCTTTTCCTGGCAGGCGTGTGCGGCCACAAACACTGAAATTGTAGCGCCAAGAACTACTTGGCGCACCTCACCACACATTGATATGCTCTGCCTGATATGCTCTGGGTCGGGGAGGGCCCTCCTCGCGGCCAAGCCTCGGCGTAGCCAGCCGGCGGCAGGGCGTGTCGTCTTCCTCCGTGGCCCTTGCTGCGACAGCACGGCGGGCTCTTCTGCGCCCGACCCTCGCGCGACGGGGAAGAACTGCCTCTTTTGTGCGGGGGGGGGTCGGAGGCAACTCCTGGGAGGTCAAATTCTGCGTTCGCCCTGGTCCGCAATCCGGCTTGATCCCGCTTCATCCCGCTTCATCCGGCTTGCTCCCGCGTAATCCCGCTTCATCCGAGGCCCTTTCCGGCGTAACCGCCCCCCAATGGGGCTTAATCCTTTTTAATCTTTCCGACGGAAACCTCCCAGTAGTTGCCTCGGGGGGAGGGGGGGGGCTGGGCGGGGCGCTGCTCCTCCTCGGGGGTGCCCCGCTGCAGGCGCGGGCCCAGCTCACCACCCCCGCTGTGAGAGAGGACGACCGCGCCCACCCCCCGAGAAGGATCTCCACGCGGGAGGTCGGCCGTGCGCAGAGGGGGGGGGAGAGGGAGGAGCCGAGCAGGAGGAGGAGGACAGCTGACAGTCTGGTGCCAGTTTGGCCCTCCTCGCCCTCGCCCTCCTCCTGCCTCGCCCGCGCCCTCCTCCCCGCCCCTGCCCCCCCCCCCTCCTCGCCCGCGCCCCCCTCCTCGCACTCGCCCTCGCCCTCTCGCCCTGTCCGCGGCCCCCCTCCGCCCTCGCCCTCCTCCCCGCCACCCCAAGGCTCCGACGGCAGCGTGCTGTTCCAGCCCGCCCTGTGCACGCTGGAGCATGGAGTGCAGTACGCCGGCAGCACGGTCATCATGAAGGCGGCGCTCCCGCGCCCCACCCCGTCCCATCGCCCCGATCGTTTGTTTATTCGATTGGCGCGCTTCTCGTCAGCATCATCAGCATGATGATGCTGATCATCATCATCAGCATCATCATCAGCAGCAGCACCATCACCATCATCACCATCATCATCACCATCATCATCACCATCATCATCACCATCATCACCATCATCATCACCATCATCATCATCAGCATCATCATCATCATCATCGTCATCGTCATCGTCATCGTCATCATCGTCGTCGTCATCATCAGCAGCATCATCATGATCATAATTATCCCAGTGCGACCCTACCTAGGAGTTGGAGCATCTAGGAAAGCAACATCTACATCTACACCGACAGCTACATTAACATCTACACCGTTAGGCAGAGCCTAGGTAGGGGATGATGAAAAGGTACCGGTACTGCTACCCTTCGCCCGTTTTCCCATGTTTCGGCTAGGGTACGCTAGGGTGCACTCGTCTGCGCTGTGTTATGCTAGGCTAGGCTATGCTATGCTATGCTAAGCTTTGCTATGTTGCGCTATGATAGGCTATGCTATGATATGATATGCTGCGCTATGCTATGCTATGATATGTTATGTTACGATATGATATGTTATGATGTGCTATGCTATGCTATGCTATGCTATGCTGCGCTATGCTAATGCTGTGCTGTGCTATGCTATGCGATGCTGCGCTGTGCTACGCTAAGCTAAGCTATGCTAGGCTATGCTATGCTATGCTGCGCTATGCTAGGCTATGTTATGATATGCTATGCTACGCTATGCTAAGCTGCGCGATGCTATGCTATGCGATGCGATGCTATGCTATGCTAATGCTGCGCTAAGCTGAGCCGAGCTAAGCTAAGCTAGGCTAGGCTAAGCTAGGCTAAGCTAAGCTAGGCTAGGCTAGACTAAGCTAAGCTAAGCTAAGTTAAGATATGCTAAGCTAAGATGAGATAAGCAACGCTAAACTATGGGGACGCAACTGGGGGAACCGCGGGGCGGATACTGGGGGAACCGCCCGGGGTGGTGTGCACTGCCCGGCCCCATTAAGAAAGAGAGCAAGAGGCAGAGCCAAGGTAGGCAATCATCATAATCAGCATCATCTTCATCATCAGCAGCATCATCACCATCATCCTCATCATCATCATCCTCATCATCAGCAGCAGCATCAGCTTCATCGCCATCATCATGAGCAGCAGCAGCATCATCATCGCGCCCTTCTACCACCGTCCCGTGCGATCAACTTCATCCAACGTAGATGCCTATGACAATATGCTTAAACATCGTGCCCCCCATATGATTACTTTCATCTTTTCAAATCATCTGGTTCATTGGTCATGCACTGGGTCATCATCGCCATCATTATCGTCATCACTGTGAAATTCCTCCCGTCCAGCTGCGCGGCTGTTTGTGTCTCGGCTGTTTGAAGGGCGCGAGGAGATGTACTATATCGTTGCTGATTCCTGCCGCCATCTTTCAGCACGCAAGCTGTGCATCGTCTTTGGTCGCAGCTACCGTCTAACCACCTCGCCGTCGGCAGCAGCAATGGCAACATCAAGGCCCGAGAAGTCTTGTCCAAGGGAAGATCAGGCGCGGTGCAGTGGCAAAGTCAGGATGTCCCAGTGCAGCCACTTCTTCTTCGAAGTGTTGTGCCGCTCTGCTGCGCAAAGGACATCAGCGCCCTGCTCAGCAAGCAGACAAGGTGATCAAGGACGGACTGTGACTCTGACCCGCCATTCTGAGACGACCTGACCCAGCACGTCGCGGCAGCGCAGAAGTCCAAGGTGCGCACAAGCGAGTCGAGCGCTTCCTCGCTCGAGAAGGCCAATCGCGGTGTGGACTGCCTCGACGGCAACGGCGTCGTCGGGTCATGCCGCATGGCTTTGACCCAGGAGATCGGTCCACCCCGGGCAATGCCCTCAGGGCCGATGGGCCCTCAGAGGATGCCCTCGAAGCCGATGCCAGCACCACGCAAGATCGACCCGTTGCGAACGTGCACGTGGTGGATTGGACTGTTTCAACTGGCGCTCTTTGCGTCCACGTTCGCGGCCATAACTTTGGCCACGTTCGTCGGGCAACCGTGCTACATAGCCGGCAGCGTGCTTGGTGTCCTCAATTGGCGCTTGACCTATTTATTATTGTTACTTTAGAAAAAAAATAATAACGTGATGGTGCCGGGGGTGGACATCGACGGTGCCCCTTTCGCCCTGCTGCTGTCGCTGCCCGCTGCGCTCGCGACCTTGACCGTGGCTCCGCGGTTGCCCGCGCGGCGGCGAACTTGGTGAACAAATCGGCACATCGGCAGAATAATGTGAGCCAGTGTGGGCCCCAAACAGTAGGTTCTTGCAGCCTATGCGGGCAATGCATGTGGTGCAACGCATGCGGTGCAATCGATGTAATGCAACGTGCAGCAATCGATGTGGCGCAATGTATGCGACGGTGCGGCGACGGCGGCGGCGACGGGCGGCACGGGCCGCGACGGCCGCCCCTGGTCCCGAGACAAGCGGCGGCGACGGACGGCGACGGGTGGCACCGCCCGCAAAAGCCGCCCCTGGTCCCGAGATGGTTAAGCCAAGTAGGAAGCCCTAAGTGCAAGCACTTTTGGGGGAACTTGTGGAGGTCCTCGCTGATTTCTTGGATCGGCGTCCGTAGCCATTTTGGTTCAAGCCACTTTGGCTCAAGGTTTTGAGTTCCCAGGTTTCACAAGTGGATACCGCTAGTCCGCGGCAGTGCCAGAGCGCTTGCGCTCGACAGTCTTTTTCGTTCAGCCAGTACCGCAGGGGCTCTCTGGCGGCCCAACTCGCAACAAAGACGTCGCCATGGTGCCAGCGCCGTGGACATGGAGTGGTAAGCAGCAGCAGGAGTCCAAGCAGGATTGAATGTGCAAGTTTTGCACGTTTCGTCGTACTGGGGCTCCTCTCATCAACTATGGGATCAATGAGAAGTGCTACAAGTGCAAGCTGCACAAGGGGGTGGCATTCAAGTGCCAGCAGGACCAAGCGCAAGGCCGACGGCACTAATGTTGCATCGGCTGCATCGTATGCCAAGTTGGAGAAGCGCCTGCACCAGCTGGAAGCCGAGAATGCGAAGCTGCGTGGTTCGCCTGACTCGGGCGGAGGCGACGCGGCAGACGAGCACAATGAGTCGGAAGAGCTACGTGATGAGATCGATCGGCTCAGCAAGCATGTGCAGTGGCTGGAGTCGGTCCGCTCCCCTTGGGCGGAGCTACCTCTCAAGGCTGCTCGCGAGCAGCTGGGGGGAGCTCGGCGCAAGCTGTGCGAGAACAAGCCCCTGCCCGCGAAGCTCACGGCATTGTCGCGCCGAGCTGAGCAGGCCCGCATCCGCTACCAGAAGGCGAACCAGGACAAAGTGGCAGCGGACCAAAAGCTGCTCAAGGCGCAGGAGGAGGCCCAAGCAGCTGCGCAAGTGGTCCTGGAGCGCCAGAAGGTCTGCCTGCAGCCGGAGGAGGGTGCGTGCTCTCGCATCATCGCAGCCAGCTGATGAGCCAGGTCAGCATCAGGCTATGGACCTCACGGGCCCTGGGATCAAGTTGGACGAGGCCAAGTTGCTTTCAGCGCTTGGTGCGATGGAGGGCGTCGAGGACGCCAGCAAGCTGGCCCCGAAGCTGGCTGAGGTGCTCAAATCCTGGGCGGCTGAGCTGCTGGAGGAGCCGCCCGGCAAGCGAGCCCGCGGGGCAGCAAGCGGAGGTCAACCAGCGGAGCCGCCCCCAGCAGCATGGGACATTGACGCGATCGAGTTGGAGCTGCTGCGCAAGGATGTCGGCACCTGGGCTGACGAGGGTGAAGACGAGGAGGAGCTTCGAGCCAAAGCTCGTTTTTTGGCAGCAGGAGGCTTCAAGCCTAAGCGGCTACACAATCCTAACTATTGAGTGCCTCCCTCGTGTCCTCGGATGCGGTCAAAGGGGGCGAAGTGGAAGACATTCGGTTAAGACCAGTAACCTACGGATGCCTGCAGTTCCCTGACTACAGCTGCCTGGACCCGTGCGAGTATTTGAATGGAGAAGAGGCATCAAGCGATATGGTGCCTCTCTCTGCTGGGCAACTTGCGTTGCAACACGCTGTTCCACCTGGCCCCTGGCGTACCACATGAGCCCTTTCCTGTTCATGACTTGGAGTTGCGCGGCCGGAGTTCAACTTGCACAGCGCTCAGCAAGCTTCAGGTGGCTGGTGACAAGCAACCGATACAATCGTTCGGGGTCAGCACGGAGTTCGCGGTGGCATGCTACAACTGCAATTCCTGGGCCACGGCTCAGAGTTTCATGGAATGGTGCGTGCTGGACCAGTTGCTACAGGCGGACATTTTCGCGTTGCAGGAGCTCCGCCCCACAGCAGAGGAGCAGATCCGACGCGGTCAAGCTTGGGCTCGTGCTCGAGGCTATCGGCTGGAGGCGTCACCGTGCGCGATCACAGGCAATTCGGCTTTGTCGACGTCCTGCGGGGTAGGCCTGCGCACGCGTGCTCACATTCCTGTTGTAGAGTATGTGCCAGCATGTGCACACCCCAGGAGCAGGCTAAGGTTTCAGCGCACTGTATTAGGCGATATGCAGATTCTCTTCGTTTCGGTGAATGGAGAGGTGGGAGTGGGCCTTAAGGGCAACGTGGAGCTCTTGGGAGCTCTCATTGAGGCCATCAGGGCCTCATGCCTGCCCTTCTGCATTGCTGGTGACTGGAACATCGAAGCTGAGCTTGTTGGGACCGACAGTTTTCTTCGGCATGGTTTCCTAAACGCGCTACACGCGGAGTTTGTGCGCGTTGAACAGCCCACGTGTAATAACAGCTGCATAGACTTCTTCGTAATAAGCGATGTGCTAGTGCCCTTCGTCCGTAGCATATGCCTTCGGCAGGGCACTCCCCTGGGGCCCCGCAAAGCGGTGGTCCTCAGGATGTCGGGGATAGGAAGCCACAATTTCATTTACTGGCGGATCCAGCCCGAGGCGTTCAGGCTCCCCAGAAAAGAGGGAGCCATTTGTTCCAGGAGACACCTCGGGCTGGCCAGGTTTCGATTTTTTTGCTGGGGGCCCGTGGGCAGTCTTGCGCGCAGGTGGTTCTCTTCCGCTGAGTTGTATCTGTGCATGTACATGGGGCTGCCCGAGTTTGACAGGCCCCGTTGCCCTGGGCGCGCTGCTGGGTGCCGTCTGGAAAAAGTGCCCTTGTCTTGCGCTTGGGGAGAAAGTTCCCGAAGAAAGGCCAGTGCGTTAACTCAGAAGTGGCTAGCGCGTCGCAGAGTGACGATGCAATGGCTCCGCGCGCAAGACTCCACGGCCCCAGATAGGAATGCTGCGATCAGCAGCGCTGTTGCACGTATGGAGGAGGTTGGTACCGTTTGGACGGGTTCGGGGGAGGTGGAGGCTTTGTCGACTCAGGATGCTGTGTCACCAAGCTCGCATGCCGCCTTCCTTGCTCGTCTCGAGGATCCCGACTCTCGTGTTGAGGTGTGTGACTTGCTTCAGCGTCGCGTGCAGCAGCAGACGAGCAAGGATGCGTCGGCGGCGCGGCAGTCTTGGAAGGAATTTTCAGAGCTCGCGTTCCAGAGAGGAGGGAGCCTTGCGCATAAGTATTCTCTGGGCCCCCAGGGCAATTCCCAACCAGCGCTTGCTGGCTCGGTGCCCGTCGTGGGCCATGAGGCCTTGAAGGCCATGCTGGGGACTTGGGTCTCGCCCTGGAAGCTTCAGTCCAGGGACCTGGAGCCCCACCCCCTCTCCTGGGATGTTTCAGGCGCGACTCCCCTTCCCGAGACTGAGCCGACAGAGGTGCGAGCAGCACTTGGGTCGTTTAGGCCCAACACTGGTCTTGGCTGGGATTCTTTTCACCCGAGGTGGATTGAAAAGTTGCCTGAGCCTCTCATAGAGGCATTGCTCGTGATTTTACATCAGTGGGAAGCTGAACCAGAGCTCACCGACATATGGCTTACTCTCATCGTTTTTCCCCCCAAACCACAAAGGGGGGAAAGACCCATAGGTCTGCTGCCTTTGTTTGCTAGACTTTGGTCCAGATTGCGAAACAAGCAGGTCTCCAAATGGGAATCCAAGTTGCCCGGTAGGTTTTTTTCTGGGGAGCCTCTAGTGAGACCTCATGTGACAAGTCCGCCTGGGTACACAACACCTTGGCGGCTGTGGCTCCTCAGTTAGGCTTTGTCAGTTTCAGCGCGTTTGTGGACCCCCGCAAGTTTTATGAAATGGTCAGCCACCAGGAACTGTTGTGCGCTGCCAGGGATACTGATTTTCCCCTGGCCCTGCTGAGGCCCTTGCGTGCCTTGCACAGAGGCCCGAGGAGGGCCGTTTACCAGCAATCGGTTTCGGAGGTCATTAACGCGAACGGGCCCATTATTGCAGGTTGCTCATGCGCAACAGGGTTGGCTAAGTTGATGACGATCACTACGCTCAGGAACATAGGGGCCAAGTGTAACCTCATCAGAATCAAGAACTTGATCGATGATATCAGCTTACATGTAATTGGAGGGCCCGCTCAGGTTGCAGATCGGGCTATTACTGGTCTAACGATGCTGTTAAGAGGCATGGAGGACCGCAGGCTCCCGAATTCGTGGGATAGGTGCGGTCTGTTGTGCAGTGATGATGCAGTTTTCCGTAAAGTAATAGCGAGTGTGCGAGATCTTTGGCCAGGAGATGTTCCTTGCCTTGGACGCGGCGCCTTTCGTAGAGATCTAGGGGGAGACGCCATCGACGGAAGGATGAGGAGGATCAGCACTCAGGTTTCGAGGATCCCAGAGGCCATGCAGCGAGGCGTGCGTATCAAAGCTCTCCAGGGACTGGGTCGTCAAAAATCAGCTGTGCATCGAGCAGGGGTCCTGGCCAAATCTCTGTGGGGCTCCAGTATCCATGGTGTGGCAAGTTCGAGGATCCAGTCCCTGCGCATGTCGTGCTTGAACGTTGGCAAGTACAAACCAGGTGCATCTGTGGGTCTTTCACTGCTGACGGCAGAGCGCGGCTGGCAGCAGGACCCATTGCTTATTGCGACGGTGGACGCTGTCCACACCTTTGCTGTCGTCATGAATTCACAGGCCGTCACATGGGCGGTCGTGGACAGGTTGCTCAAAGAAGCGAGGCCGCTGCTACTGGATCCACAACGCTGGGCCAAGTGCAAAACCCGATTGCTGCGCTTCTCCTCTCGCTCCACAGGATTGGGTGGGCTTGGGAGGACGTCCACGCCATCAGAGATGACGACGAGCAGCTCTGGGACGTCAGAACCACTCCGCCCGCCCTCCTGAGCTCGATGGTCAAGCACGGGGTTCGGAGGCACATCGGTAGGGAAGCTCTCCACAGGCTCGCTGATGGTGACTCACGAGTCCCTCAAGGCCCTTTATCGTGGATGCCCATGAACGAGGTTTTACATTCAAAGCGCAGTAAGTTGCCGCCAAGGGAAAAGAGGGCTCTCAGGGGCCTGTGCTCGGGGGCCCACTGGTGCCAGTACAGGGTCTCGAAGTCCTTCAACGGGGAGCCCTCGGTATGCTTGAGGTGCCAAGGCTGCCCGGGCACGTTCTATCATAGGTTCTTTGAGTACGACGCGCACCACTACTTCAGGCAGGAGAGGCTCCCGAAGGAGCTCCTCAGTGCAGTCAAGCGTATGAAGCAGGCCCCATGAGGCCTTACAGACCCTTTTCTGCCGTGGCCTTCTTCCTGACCCTGCTCAAGCGTTCGCTTATCCGAGCAGGAACCCAGCACACTACTTTTATGACATGGGCCGTAAGGGAGTTGTTCATGTTGAAGGAGGCTTTGTTTTCACTGATGGAAGCGGGTTCTGCACTGACATGCCGCATATGAGAAGCGCTGGATGGTCAGTTGTTGTATGCGACCAGGAGCGCAGGAGGGTGGCCAGATACTGCGGTGCAGTGCCAAAAGACTTGTGCCCCCTACAAGTGGCAAAGTGTGGAGAGGATTATGCGATGTTGATGGTCAGCAGGCAGGTTCTTGGATCATACACTGTGCTCTCAGACTGCAAGGGCACGCTGGCGTACTGTCTTTCTCCGAACCTGGCAGTGGGAGCAGGCAATCCAAGAGCCAATGTGTGGAAGATGATTGCTCAGAATGAGGAGTTCCGTCGGCAGGCGTTCAAGCATGTGAAGGGCCATGCAACACCGACGGATGTGATTGAAGGTGTGTTGTCTGACTTTGAGTTGTCGGGCAACTCCACAGCAGATGCGTTGGCGAAGCAAGGGGCTGCATACAATATGCCATATGATGAGCATGTGGATTTCGTTCGTGGCTGCAGAAAGTTGCACAACATGCTACTGCAGTACCTTGGGAGTTTTCAAGCATGGCTGTATGACTGCAACGCTGAGGGCCTGGACTACCATTTCCCGCCGAAGGAGGATGGGGCGCAGGAGGACCCAGGACAGCCTTCCCTGCCCGCCATGGTGGGCAATGAGCCTTTCGGTGAATTGATCCTGGAAGACGAGCTCGATGGTTTTCTGGAGCCATGGAAGGTGTCAGGCCACAGCCTAGTGGAACATCCGATGGTGGATTCGCCGCATTTTATTTGGTTCTGTTCTACGTGCTGTCAGCATTTCTGCTCGGATTCTAAGAATCATCGAGGGCTGGCTCAGAAGTGTAAAGGCAAGCATGGAGGTGGCCGCGAGGTGGAGAACCGACGGCACTTCGAGAATCTCAGGCATCCACAGGCGATACGAGCTCATGTTAGGCTCGAGTCTCAGAGATCGCCATCTGGGCCAGCACGAGACATGGTTAGAGTGACCAAGAAGTGGGAGTTAGAGTTGAGCAGCCGCTCCTTTCAGACCCCAATGAAGAAGCAGATGCTCCTGGACACTTCACGCATTCTCTTGGCACACGGGCTCGAGTATTTTGAGGCCGTGGAGCTAGGCCGCATTCCCGAAGATGATGATGACGGCCAAGAGTCGGAGTGAGTGTGCAGCCGTGGCTGCATACAGTGGTGGAGCCGCGATGTGGTGTTTGATTTTGACCCTCGGCGGCTTTGACAACTTGTTTTGCTTTCAAATCCTGTGCCCTTGGGGCGGCAGGTTCGTTCGTCGCCAGGTGGATGACTCCTGTCCGAGATTCTTGTGGTTGCAGCTTTGCTGGCTCTTGAATGCTCTATGTGGCGGGAGCGCCTGCCCGCTTTGCCGTGGTTCGATCGGGCTGCTGTGTTTCAGCGTCCCCGTCGATTGCCACGTCGGCGGCGTTTTTCACGTGGGCTTGCCGTTCGCTGACCTGGCGCTGAACTGGGTGTGGTGGATGCACCAGCTCATGGCGCTGGGAGCCCTCGTGGTGCTCTTCGGCGCCCTGGAGGGCCTCGCGCGGGTGAGCACGGGCCTGCCGCGGGCCCCGTGCTCCCTGGCCGCCCGCGGCCGCGTTGAGGTAGGCATGTCCCCCGCGCCCCGTCCTGGCGCTTGCAAGGTGGTCCTGGCCTTCGGGCTCCACCGTGTAGGTGCTGGGTGGGGGTTGTGAGGGCTGTACCTCCCTCCCCGTCTCTGGATCCAACTGCCCCTCGGTTTCCGCTCGCTCGCTCGTTCTTGGATCGGCGCTGGACCTCCCTCGCGGCGCCTCTTGCGGCACCCCTCGCGTACTCCGTGCGACGGGAGGGGGTCCAGTTCCGATGCAACAAAAATCCGCGCGGACCTCGAGACATGATAGTGCTGCCGCTTGCCGTTCCTCTTTGGACCGTGGCTCCGCAGCTGCCCGCGTGGAGGCGAGAGGGAGGGCCGAGCCCTTGGCGGAAGCCGTGCGCAAGGTCAAGGCCCTTGATCGCTGCGGCGGCCCAGGCGTTCTGCAGGGCGGGCTGCTGGCTGGCCCGGAGCAGCCGCTCGGGCCACCTCGGCCCGTCGAGGAGGCCAGCCCGAAGGCTGACGGAGCCGCGCGCGCCCGCTGTGCAGTCCAGGGCCTTGACCTGGGTCCGGGAGCCGCTCGGGCTCGCCTTGCGCCGCCCGTGATGAGCCGCCGTTGACGCCCACGGCACGGCACGGTGCTCTGACCGCCGCAACCTCGGGGCGCTGCTGTTCGGGGGCGGAGTTGCCGGCTCACGTCGCAGGGCCGCGCAGGAAGCGAAAGGCCCTCACACCCACCATCCCAGGCCGACGCAATCCTCCTCCTCCTCCTCCTCCTCCTCCTCCTCCTCCTCCTCCTCCTCCTCCTTCTCCTCCTCCATCCTAGGCGCCCCAAGCCGACGCACAGTACATGTTCCGTCAGCGGTGCAGCATGTCATCATGTTGCGCGCTCCAGAGAAGGCCTCGCCGTCGGCGCGTCTCGCCGTCGGGGGAAGCTCGAAACTATAGACACAGACTGAGAACCTTGGGACTTGAGTATATCGCGAAGGCCTTACGGCTGGTGCCGCCGACCCTGAACGGCGACGACGACGACGACGACGACAACGACGACGACGATGACGACAACGACGACAACGACGGCGACGACGACGAGGATGACAACGACGACGACGACGGCGGCGACAACGGCGACGACGACGACGACGGCGACAACGATGACGACGGCGACGACGACGACGACGACGACGGCGACGACGACGACGACGGCGACGACGACGACGACGGCGGCGGCGACGACTACGACGATGGCGACGACGACGACGACGGCGACGAGGACGACGACGACGACGGGGCGGAAACTGCTGACACCCGCTTCCCCGGGCCCGGAGGTGAAGGAGGTGGACGACGCCGAGGGTTGCGCTCGCGTGTGCCTCGCCCTGCCCAGCTGCACCCACTTCGCGTGGAGCCTCAAGGCGGCCGAGGCTGGGCCTCCCCCCTCGCCCCGCCTCGTCCCTCATCCCTCCTCCTCCCTTCACCCTCCTCCTCCACCCTTCCGCCCCCTCCTCCCTCCGCCCTCTCCTCCTCCTCCCTCCTCTCCTCCACCCTCCTCTCCTCCACCCTCCTCCTCCACCCTCCTCCACCCTCCCTCTGCCTGCTGGCCGTGGCTCGCGTTCGCCAACGCCCTCGCCCTCGCCGACGCTGTCGCCGACGGCGTTGCATACGCCGTCGCCGACGGCTTTGCCTACGCCATCGCCTCCGCCCTCGCCAACGCCCTCGCCTTTGCCTGCGCCTAGGTCATCGCCTCCGCCCTCTCCTACGCTATCGCATCTGCCCTCGCCAGCGGTCTCGCTTTCGTCGCCACCCCTCGCACACCCGCCCTCACCCCCTGACGTTGAAGCCTGCAAGCATCACCCTCCCTGTCCGTCGTCACACGTCATCTCGACATTTTTTTGGAGTTTGATCTCTCCGCTTCGTTCGGGAGGGGGCGCGAGTCTGCGAAGATCTGCGACGACGACGGGGAGTGCGGCGTGGGCGCCGGACGCCGTGGCCGCCCCCTGGGGGCGGCGCCGAGCTGGAAGCCCGTGCCATCTCTTCCCTTCCCGCCCTGCCCCGGCGCCCTGCCGCCCCACCCTGCCCCGGGCGTCCTGCCACCCCTTCCTTCTGTGGCGGGCGCTCGCGGCCTCGGAGGGCTGGACGGCGAAGAGGCGGGGCTCCGACTCCAGGGCATTCTTTGACCATGGTTTTCGCCCAAGATCCGCCTGTAGGGGGACACACCCGACTGAAGGGAGTGCCAATCCACGCTGCGGGGCCACCAGCGCCGCGGGTGGTCCGCCGCCTTCTGGCGGGCGAGCTCGCGACGGCGGGGGCCCTCGGCAGGCGACCCGTTCAAACGGGGCGCTCTCGGTGGCGTTCTCGAGCTCCTGGTCCTGGTGTTCGGCCGGGCGCTGCCTCAGCGTTCCCCGCGCGCCCTCCCCTCCCCACCCCCCGCCTTTCGGCGGGCGGCCAGGACTCAAAAACAGCAAAAAAATAGTCTGGGGACGATTACGATGTAATTTTTTTCTTTTTTTGGACTCCTTTTTATTTTGTCCTCCAAAGTTCGCCTATAGGGACCTAAAACTAACAGGGGCGGGGCCCTGGCAGGCGACCCGAGGCGGACGGGGCGCGGCCGTGGGCAGCGCTCGTCCCGCGCCCCGTGCGCGCCCTCCTCTGGCGGGCGAAGAACGGTACAAGATATTGGTTTCTGTCGTGCCCCAGGGCGGCTGGAAAGCGGACACCTTGACGCGCCACCGTGGGTGCACAGATTGTCCAGCGGACCTGACCGGCGGCCTGCCGGAGGTGGCGCGGGGGCCGCTCCATGGGGCGCTCGGCGGCGACGCCGAGGTGCGGGTCCCGGTGTCTACGCTTGGCTTATGATGTTCCAGCCTACCTTAGCCTTGATCAACAGAAAGAATTTCGAGCACCAAGGAAGTACCGGAACCTGAGGGTTTTCACGTGTCGGGCCCTGGGAGGCGATACTCGTTCGACATTGCTTTGGTACTTTTCTGAGTGCTCGAAGTTACTTCTGGGATGTGGTTCTTGAGTACGATGGGAGCAACGTAACGCTGGGCAGGCTTAAGTGTCTAGGCCGGAGCGTTCGGCTGGTGCAGAAAAAACAGACTTGGCACAGTGGTGAACAAATTGATGTAAATTTGGTGGCAGACCCGTGCGTTACAGGAAAGGCAGAAAGTACTGCAACAGCGGAGTGCCCAGAGAGGGCACAGAGCAACGGCGCTTGCCGCTAAGGTGGAAGGGAGGAGAGCTCCTCCATCGTTTCCTCCTTCTCTGATCGTAACGTACCAAGTAGGGGCGGAAATATCAGAGTAACAAGAGGGATCGAATTACACACGCACTGTAACTTCGAACCGTGGCGGATCCCACTGGGCGTCGCCGTATAAGATCCTCCCCCAGAACCGCCGCCCATAGTAATTCATATCAGGCATTGAAGATTTAAGTAAGCAGTGTGGCACAGATAGATAATGGAGCAGGTGACAGCGTTAGCGGAACACAGTTGGGATAAGTCTGTGTATGCTAAATGAGGTTTGCTTTGGCGCAGGCTGGAGCGCCGCAAGGGAACTTCCTGTGGCGGGGGCGAGCTCGTGAGGGCTTCACCTGGCTACGCCCGTACCTCAGGGGCTGGGGGGTCGCGCTGCATAAGCTTAGCGGGTCGTCGATTGAGCGCACAGTCGCACTGAGGAATGCGCGCAGTGTCCAGAGCGTTGCTGCATGCCGAGCCCTGACCAACGGTTCATTTGGGAGCTGGCTGTCGTTTCGGCAGTTTTGCGGCGGTGGCCCGATGTGGGACATGGGCGAAGGCCCATCGGTGTACTTGGTGTGCTGGTGACGGCACGCACTTGCAGCCATGATTCAAGCGACCAATCACCCGTGTGTTGCGCCTCTGGGGTTCGACCGCGTCTTGAGCCGCCCAAGCGCCCCGTCGGAGCAGCTTTCGCCTTGTGCCACGGGAAGGAGCGCCCTCGTACGGCGAGCCTACTTTGAATCCGCGGCACGTGCATGTCGCTGTACAGCGGTCGTGTGGGCGCGGCCGGCCAGTTTTGGTCTTGGAGTGCCTGTCTGCATTCATCATTTATCAGTGTTTTGTGGCCAGTCGTCCACAGTGGGACTGGTCCTAGGGGCTCGTCCCCCACCGGCGTGCCAAAGTGGCCATAAACATCAAGCACCGGCATCACAGTGGTGAGGAAGGTATTGCATTGCAGGAAAGAGTGGAAGAAAGACAATGTTGAAAGTGTGGTTCCTTGGGTGGTGCAGGGTCCCTGAGAAGGGAGGGCCTGGTCACAGAGACCCAAGGTGGGGTGCCGCCTTCGTCCTTCCCATCGGCACCACTATCTCAACTCCAGCCCCTCCCCACTCGATCGTCGGTGTCAAGAGGCCGGCGCATGCGTCATGGCCGGCCCAAGCCGTGGCGAGTACCGAGCTGTGCTGAATTGCGCTGAGGCAGAGTACCCATCGGCCCATCGGTCAGTGAAAGGATGTATTTTTTGATTCCCATACTCCAGTCTACTTGAAGCGCCTTCCTACGTCAATGATCGAGGAGGCTTCACCTTGTTCGTCCTCCCAAGGGGGCGGACGGAACCCACTCTACTTTCCACGCGTTCCCACTTCATGCGTCTACCCGACAGATGAGTACTGAGAGGTTGGCGCATGCGAAGTGGATGGCCTAGGCTGATGGCAATGCTGTGGTACAGTGTAGTCTGTCAGCTGGCAGTGGCTGCGGCTGAGCCTGAGGCTGGCGCAGACGGTACTGGCGGGCCTGTGGAGAAATCGAGATGACTCGAATTCTATTCGGAACCTGTTGAGCTTGAGTTGGTAGGACCGTTCCCTGTGGTTCAGGGAGCCAGCACGCTGCTGTGCTCTCCTCCACCACCCCCTATCGCCGTCCCCTACGTCCTCCTCGTACTGAACGGTGCTGATAGCAGGCTAAGGCTGGCACATCAAAATGGCTGGCCGGTGCTGTAGCTGTACGTATGTACTGGTAGTGGCAGCTACGCTGAGAGGCTAGCTCAAGCGAGATATGTGGCCTAGACGATAAGCTTGCTTTGTATGAGGCTGGCGCAGTCGGTGCTGGCTAGCCTGCGGCCTTGAAATCCGTAAGGGCTTCGCCCCCTGCAGCCAGCACCCTCCTCTTGGATAAGGGGGTTTGCAAGAGCTCTATCGTGAGGCCTGGGCGCCGTCGTGAAGCAGCAGCGTCGGCTCTTGGAGCGCTCTTAGGGGCCTCTTGGGAGCCTCTTGGTCCGTCGTGGGACCATTTTGGGCGCATTGAAGCATTCCTGCGTAATCCATAGCCCCAATTCATTCCTACCCAGTCAGATAAAGAGTATTTGACACGTGTCGGCTAATGCCAATGACGTGGCAAATAGTAAAGAGCACAATGATGTGCCCAGTGCGTGACGCAGTTCTTGGGCTACTGACTAAGGTTTTGCGGGTTCACCCCGAACCTCCGCAGTGCTGGGACACGCGCGCTTTTTGTAGCCTCTCTACGGGTTAAGCACGACCCCCGTGGTCCAAGTAGACGGGTGAGAAGCAGAAAACGGGTGATGCGTAGAAGATAGCAGTGGGAGAGTGGACGCTCAGCAAGGGTTTCTGCCAGATTGGCAGATAAACCGTTGCTCCATGCCACTGCCCTCCCCAACCCCACCCATGAAGTGAACCCAAGCAGCAGAATATACGGGAGCGATGTACATGAACGCAGCGTGCAAGCACTTGTGAGCTGAGGTTGAGATGGCAGCCCGTCAGAACTCTGAGCTCAGGTGGTCATTGACGGACAAGTGGTAGCCGTCGTGGGTGATGTGATGTCGTAGAGTAGCCCCAGTATGGCGCATGTACATGACAGCATGTCGGGAACTTGGGCTTCGGCGTCGGTTGTGCCTTTTGTGTTTGCGTTGTTCCGTTGTGCGGTTGAGTCCATTAGAGTTGCGAGTTGCGTCTGTGTGCCTCTTCCAAGAACTCCTGATCTTATTGCTGGTGGTCGCGGATTGTGGCTAGGTAGTGTTGTAGTTGTTGGTCGTTTTCTGTGCGGGAACTTGGGCTTGGGCGTCGGTTGTGCCTTTTGTGTTTGTGTTGTTCCGTTGTGCGGTTGAGTCCATTAGAGTTGCGAGTTGCGTCTGTGTGTTTCTTCCATGAACTCCTGATCTTGCTGCTGGTGTTCGCGGATTCAAGCTAGTTATTGTTGTAGTTGTTGGTCGTTTTCTGTGGTGCGCGTGCGCCTTGCGGAACATCAACCAGCCAGTGGCATTGTGCGGCTTTTGCGCTGGGTGGTGGCCAGAACCGTGGGCCCTGGCCCGGGCTGATGCCTTGCCCTCCTCCCCCCCAGCATTCGGGTTCGCCGTGCCCCCCACCCCATGAAGCCCCCCCACCCTGCCCTGGGGCGGCGGCGACCCCAGCACCCCAAGCCGCGGGCACCGCGGGCCCAGCGGGACGGGTCGTTGCCCAGTACCCCGCGGGGGCTGGCTGGAACAACATCGTCCGAAACGTAGTCCTCTTCGTCCTCCGCCTCCCGGCGGCTCAGGCGTAGCTCCCTCCTCCCTCCCTCCTCCCTCCTCCTCCCTCTTCCACCCTCCTCCCCCCTCCTCCCTCCTCCTCCTCCCTCCTCCCTCATCCTCCCTCATCCTCCCTCTTCCCTCCTCCCTCCTCCTTCCTCCTCCTCCCTCATCCTCCCTCCTCCCTCTGCCATCCTCCTCCCTCATCCTCCTCCCTCCCAAGGTGGGCTTCTGTCCACCCCCGAGCGCAGCAAAGGAGCGGCCGCACGTCCGCACCGTTCCTCGCGGTTGGGCGGGGCCTGGATGGCGCAGCACTGGCCCTTTCGCCCCTGGGTGCCACAGGCAGGTGGCCTGCCAGTGCAGCAGAAGAGGACACAGAAACGAAGCGCGGCAGTGCCGCCCTCGTCCCCGTCGCCGCCGCTCTCGCCACCGCCGTCGCCCTCGTCCCCGTCTTCACCGCCGCCGCCGCCGCCAACGCCCGCTTCTGCCCAACGCCTCGGGCGTTGCGCACTGGTGGGAGATCAATGAGGGAGGGGGGCGGGGAGGAAGCGCACACCCGTGGTAGCCCTTTTGGGCCTCAGGGGGCCCCTCTAGGGCCCCGCGAGGTGTACACAAGGAGGTGCACCTTTCTTCACCCCCCCCCCCGTCTGTCGTCCCCCCAGGATTCAGCGCCCGCGCGCCGCCAGTCCTCTGAACCGCCCGCCCCCTCCTGCGCAGGGCCACGGCGGCGAGCCCGAGGCCCCGTGCACGGCGAGGACGGGGCAGGTGGCCCGGCAGGAGAACACCAGGAGCTACAGCCCCGCGCGGCGGCGGCGGCGAGAGCGAGGGCGACGTCGACGTTGCCGTCCGACGACGACGACGACGAAGGACGACGGCGACGAAGGACGACGACGACGACGACGACGACGACGACGACGACGACGACGACGACGACGACGACGACCACAACCACGACCACGACCACGACCACGACCACGATCGCGACCACGACCACGACCACGACGACGTACGACGTACGGCGGACGACGTACGACGACGTACGACGACGTACGACGATCCCCTGGGCCTCCGGACAGTCAGAACACGCTCGGGGGGAAGAGCTGGTCGCGGGGGCTGGTCCAGGATTCGTTTCCCTCATGACTCGTCTGCTTCGTGCCAACCGCCCCGCGCACGGCAGAGGCGAGAGTCGAGAGGGCGAGGACGGCCACCGGCGACGGGCGGGATCCAGATCACTCCGCTTGGTCCAGTTCGGCGCCGGCGTCGCCCGTTTCGGTCCGATGGAACCTCGATGCTTTTTTGGGGGCGGATCGAGGCGGACCGATGCCTGCACGGCTGGGTTGCTTACACAGGCGCAGCCGAGTCGGTTCACCCCGAGCTGTAAGTCGGGCGTATCCCTCTACAGGAGGAATATTCAAAAATGGGGAAAATAATCCGGAGACAATCTTTCACTATTTTTTGCTTTTTTGATTTTTTGCTTGAATCTGTCTGTTGTATGTTTCGTCCGGAATCCGCCTGTAGGAGGACTTGCCCGACCTAACCCGAGCTCGACCCTGACATCTTCGCTTTGCGAAGAATTACGGCGCACGGTGTTTGGCAGTCTTCGGCCTTTGGGGGCCCCTTGCCATGCCCCGGGGCCGTCCCAAAAAAGGATTCTCTGGGTGAAAAGCCGGCCTCGCTGTGAGCAGATCACGACGCCGCATGCCTGGGGACGACGGCGACGACGAAGACGAGGGCGACGGCGAGGACGAGGGCGAGGCCGACGGCGGCGACGATTACGACGCGGGCTGCGGCGAGGAGCGCCGTGAGGTTTTAAGGAGGCCAGCGTGCCGCGCTCGGGCTCCTGGGGCGCGCCAGGGCCCTCGGGGCCGTGAGAAAACCGACTCGGGGCGAAGATCAGGAGGGGGAAAAACACAGACACAATCAATCGTCGATTCCTAGGAAAATATGTGAAAATATGGGAAGTGGGGGGAAGACAAAAACCAAGAAAATATGGGAGACTATGGGGAACCATTTTACTCGTGTATATTTATTTGTGTGTTCCAGGGACCCTTCAGAAGAGCCGGCCCCAGTTTTCTGAGACTCGCTTCCATCTGGAGGCCCCGCTTTCTTCACGCCAGCCAAGACGATGACGAAGGCAAGGTCGACGACGGCGACGGCGGCTGCGACGACGACGACGACGGCGGCGACGACGACGGCGGCGGCGGCGGCGGCGACGACGACGACGGCGGCGGCGGCGGCGGCGACGACGACGACGACGACGACGTGGGCGGTAGCGCAGGCTGCGACGGCGACGACGACGACGACG